>JAJTUR010000242.1:0-46680 GCA_021399475.1 Hyaloscypha finlandica
TATTATTTATTTTACTTTTAAGTTATTTTTATTTATCTTTTTAATTTTACCTTAATTCCTTAACTCTTATATAACGGATAGTAATATAAGGAGGAAGAGTATAGTATAGAGAGAGGTAAGTTAAAACTATAATTTTTCGAAAATTCGGGACAGATTTTAATTTCGCTAATAAATCCCCTATTTACTTATAGAAGAGCTTTAAGCTCTTATACTTTACCTTATTCCTTAATTCACTCTTTAAAGGAATCTAATTCCTTTTATTATAATTATACTTCTAGAACTAGGATATACTATAAGAATACCCCTCTAAGGCTCTTTCTAGCTAATTTAATTATCCTTCCTATATACTTTTTCAGAAAATTCGAAAAATACTATATATATAATTTTTGGGTTTTTTCGTGACAAAATCGACTTTTTAGGTAATTAATAAGTAAAAAGACTAAAAAGTTTCAAATTCGGGGAATTTCTTCTTAAGCCTAGCTTAGGAAGAAATTCTACTAGAAGAAACTTATAATAGATTCCTTAATACCTCTAGGTAATTATAGCTAATAATTATACCTACTAAATATATAAAATCTTCTTAAGCCTAGCTTAGGAAGAAATTCAGATATAGTATTAGAAATACTATCTTAGAGTAAAGTATAAATCCAAAATAGACCTAATAATAATAGCTTATCTCGGGATAACTCTCTAATACCTTCTATAGTATCGTATACTAAATCTCGAAAATCGGTAACCCTAAATAAGGGATCTCGAGTAGTTATAAAGAGACTTATTAATAAGAAACTCAAGAAATTAACTCCCTTAAAGCTTTCTAAGCCTAGCTTATAAACAGAAATCTCGATACTTTATAATAGTAGAATAATTAAAGGCTTATAAAAGTAAAAGATACTATTAAAGTAACTCTACTAAAGGAATGATTAGGTCTAATTAAGCTAACTAATAGTAAGGCTAATAGAATAATAAGTAAAGTGGGAGATAAGCTAGCTAAGTAGTATAAATAGTAGAAAGGAAAGTAAGAGGAAACTAGTTAATAGAACCTGGACTAATTTAATATAGAATTCGGTACTCTCTTAGTTATAGCTAAAGTAATTATTATAGACTATAATAAGCGTTCTCAAGGACTAAACCATATTAAGAAAGTCTAGGGAGAAGACCCTCGTAGTTATATGATTTTAGAGAATTACTTAAGTCCTAAGAATCCCTATTATATACTTTAGGGTAAGAGTTATCTAATATAGTTTAGTATAATCGCCGAAAAACTTACTCTAGAATAAGTAGTCTAACTCATTAATAAATAGATCCTTAAATACTATTTCTACTACTATAATCCAAAGACTAAAAACTCAGGAAAACCTAATTTCAATACTAGAATAAGTAGATCCCGGATAATATCTACTAATATTAAATTAGCCTATATAGAAATAATAAATAAAGATAAGCTAAAGGACTAGCCTAACTTCGATAAGGAAAACATCTAACTCTCTCTTAAGTCAAATATAGAAGAATTCAGTTTAATTCTAGACGATATTAGATTCCTTAAATTACTAGTAATTATAGAAGCTAAACCCTCTCTCCTAGAATATTAAGCTATACTTAAGGCCTTATTTATAGAGGACAATGTTATACTAAAACTAAAGAAGAAAGTCTCCGTAAGCCTAGCTTAAGAAGAAAATAGTACTACTAGGATCAAAACTTAAAATAATACTAAAAAGAAGAATTCTGAAAATGTTATTAATCCTTAAGAAACTCTTATTATTAAAGAAAATATCATTAATCCTCAAAAAACTCCTATTATCGAAGAAAACGTTATTAATCCTTAGGAAACTCCTATTATCGAAATATAGGAGATAATAGAAGTAGATACTATAGAAATTATTACTAATACCCTTTAAGATAATACTAGTAATATATCTCAGGATAATAAAGGAGATAAGCTAGAACCTCCTAGAATTAATAAACCTTAAGGAGTCCCCGAAAATAAAAATAGAAATTAGGATAATACTAGTAATAAAAGTCAAGAAAATTCATATACTAAGGAACTTATAAAGGCTAAGGCTAGTAAGAGAGTCAATTATACTATCTACCCCTTACTAGATAATAATACTCTATTGCCTCTACTAAGAGCCTTAACTTTTAACCCTAGATAAATTCTAAATAAAGAGGACGACTTAGGCTAGGTAATCGAAGATTTCGTTAAGGCTTTTAAAAAGGTAGTCTTATAAGACTATAATAAGAAAACTAAGAAGCTTAATATTAATCTCTCTATTAATTAACTAGACTTATAGTAGTCTAGTTAAGCTTATAAACTTCTAGAGATAGAATTTTATAACTTGAGAGTAAATAGACTTAATATTGAAAAGATTATAAGATTAAGCTACTATTATCTTCTTAAGTCTAGCTTAGGAATAAATTTCACTTAACCCGAACCTTAAAAGCTTAATACCCGAAGCTATAAGTATATTATCTCTGAACCTTAGAAGAGATATCTTAAGTATAGATACCTTCCTTAGATCCTTATCCCTTTAGAAGAGTAACTCAAGCTCTACTAAATCTTTATTAAACCAATTAAACTAGCTTATTTATTCTATATTCGAAAATATTTAGAATACCTAGACTTAAAGATACTACCTAAAATAATAGGAAAGAAAATCTTATTAAATCTCAAGGTAATTTATAAGTACCGTGAAGATATCCTAGCTTATCATATTAGGAGTAGATTTAAACTTTTTAAGAGAACCCCTTAAAGTATCTTTATTCGGAAATAAGTTAGTCTTAGAGCCTAAAGATATCGCCCTAAGCCTATTATAGACTATATAGTAAACTATACTACTAGTAATATTTATAGAGCTATATTTTAGCTAGATACCCCTAACTTAGCTAAAGTAAGAGTTTTCGTCATTAGCCCTTTTAATATAAGTTAGTTATTAGATAATAATATTAGGGAAGAAGGATATAAATTACTCTACTACTATATTAATAGAGAATTCTATATATATACTCACTACTTAAGAGAGAAGGGTATATTAATAAATAGCTTCTAAATTCCGGATATAATTTATATAATTACTTAGTAATTAGTTAGAGCGGATCTAGGTCTCTACTTATCTATTTATTTGACTTAAGATAATAATTAGACTCGTTTAGTAGTATATCTAGACTATACTCACTAGGTTACCTATAATAAAGGACTTAACCCGGATTTCTATTATATAGACGAAGCCCTAGTCTAAATCGATATTCCTAATATTATAAAATATTCTACCGAATACCCTCCTAAGATTAGTAACCAAATCTACGACTATATTTTAATATCTAGCCCCGCCGAATCCGAAGAACTACTAAAGTTTATCCCTAATACTATTAAATAAGAAAGCTTATATATTAAGACTAAGTATAATAGCTACCTTTTTTATCTTAATTCCGGCTTAGGAATAAAATTAAAAGTAAAACTCGAAGCTATAGTCAGAAAATAGAAGGACTATAATTAGAAGGATAGAGAGATTATTCTTACTAAGTAAAGTATTCTAATCTATTTCTACTATAAGCCCCTTATACTTAATTCCGAAGGTCTATATAAAGACTTCCGAATAATATCTATTAACTATACTACTCTTTTAGAGGACTATATAACTCTAGAAAATAGTATTTCCTAGGATAACTTTTACTCTTAATATATATACCTTAAGAGACCTAATATTCCTTATTAGGAGGACTCTAAGAAAATCATATATACTACCGAACCTTTTAGAGTAGTAGCTACTCTCACTAGACTAACCCCTATTAGTGAAGCCTTACTAGGTTATTTACTATAGACTAACTAAGGTATCTTAGCTAAATAAGACAAAATCTTTAATATAGAAGAAGAGGAAGTCTAACGCTATATTACTAAGATATAAGCTAATACTATTAGCTATATAATAGAAGCTTATAAGAGAGTTTTCAAGATAAGGCGTATTATTATAATAATTATTCCTATATAAGATTCCTAGAGATAATACATCGAAATCCAAAAGCTAGACCTCTAGCTCCTAATAACTATTACATTAAGACGAAGGTTTAGGAATATTATAAAGATAAAGACTTCTCTTATTTAGTTATTAATTATCGAGGTAAGATTAAAGTTAAGACCCTATATACTCTTTTAAAACCTAAGGTATAAGAAAATTACGAGCCCGCCCCTATAAAGAACTAGATCTTAACTAAAGTATAGATAATAATTCTAGTAAAGATACTAACGACTCGGAATCCTATACTAGTCTAAGTAACCCTCTTCCTTCCCTAGAAATTAATAATAGCTTAACTTATTAAGCCTAGGACTATAAGAAAACCAGAACTATTAAGGTACTTATAAAGTCTTCTTGAGCTAGGCTTATTAAGCGGAATAATCTTAAATAATAATACTACTTAAAACGATTCCTAAAGCGGCCGTCTAAACCTTTTAGGTTACTCCTTCTTATAAACTCTAAGAAATAACAAAATCGGTAATTAGAGGGAGGTAGGGCTTCTTTAATATAGATCTAGATAAACTTAATTAGAAGTAATTCGAGGAATAAGTAATCTTCTAACTTAAGAAAGAGGCTACTAACTCCTAAGAACTATAATAACCGAAGATATAGTCGAAATTCCGGGTTAATTTCCCTTACTTACTAATCCCCGACTATAGAACCCTGACTATAGAACCCTTACCTACGAACCCTCGCCTCCCTAGTCTCCTATATTCACTAAGGATCCTGAGGTAGAATAATCTAAGATAAAGGCTCTACTCCTGAGTTAAATAGTACTAGATACCTAACTATTAGTATAAAGGGTCCCTTACAGTACTAGAAGAAGAGGATACTAAGAAGAAGAGAGCTTAGAATACTAAGCGTAAGGTATAGTCTCTAAAGCTAGAAGCGCCTTAAAGCAAACGACTCATCCTAGCTTAGAGTTAAAGGCAAATTCGAAAAGCTTAGAATCTTCCTAGCCTAGTTATAAATATTTTCTCCCTTAGTTTAATATAATAGATTAGATGATTTCTAGATAATAGATAACGAGGGGGATATAATATGAATTTCTTTCTTTCTTTAAGTTACTTATTTCATTTTAGTACTCCTTTACTCGTTCTTATAAGATAGGGTTTTATACTTAAGATTAGCGTTTCCTTTACAAAATTTCTTTCTAGTAGGAATTAATAAGTCGAGGACGACTTTTCTAGGGAAGGGACGTATATAGTAGGGATCTAGTAGATATAGGGCAAGTTAGGTATTCACACGTGATTCCTTAGCTTCTTACTCCCTTTAGTATTTAGCCTTTTACCTTTTCAATAAAGGGGACCTTAAGTAACTCAATATAACTTCACTATATAATACCTCCTTAAATTCATACATGCACTTGTTCGATTTATTATTATATATTATATTCCCACGATCCCCTCTATATTATTAGGGAAGGCTTTATATTAGGCCTCTTAGTATTAGTAGTCTATAATATCAAAGTCTTACTCCTTTATTCTATTATATTAGAGCCTTTTACTAGCTATACTAAGAGTTTCTATACTTAGCCTTAGGTTATCTAAGCTAGATAGTCTAGGTATATTATTTATTAAGGCTATATCCTAAAGAGATTCTAGTTATTCAAGATTAGCTAGTTAAAACTAATTATTAGCTCTCCTTATTTCAAGTTAATAAGCTAAAATTAATTATTGTCCTTTTTTATTTTAGATTAATAGACTATAACTAATTCTTCCTTTAGTAAGAATAGAACTATTTCTTTCTCTCTTATTAGTTAGCGAGGGGTATTATCTAGTCTAGCTAAGGGTTTAACTCTAAGGTTAATTAGATTATAGAGGATAAGGATATTATTTATTCTAGTTAAAGGTCTAGCTCTAAGGTTAACTAGGTTATAGAGGGTATTAATTCCTCTTTATTTTAAGTTAGTGAAATAGTACTAACTATTATCTTTCCTTATTTTAAATTAATAGACTATAACTAATTATTACTCTTCTTTTCTTTGAGATTTAGGAGAAATACCGAATATTAGAGGTAGTATAATTATCTTTATTCCTTAAGGATATAGTACCCTAGTCCTTTATTAGGAGTATTACTATCGCTTCTATAAACTAGGTTAAGTGAGCTTAGTATTATATAATAGCGGGATTAATATAATAGTTAAAGGCTCAAAGTTCAAAGAATCTTATATATTAAAAATACTAAGCTAAGGGGTAAAGAAGAGAGGAGTCCCTTAACCTTTAATAGTATATTACTAAGATCCCTAGCTTAGTCCCGCGTTTTGCCCCTAGTTCCTAATACCTAGCCCCTAGTAGATTATATAGAGGTACTATCTATTATATTACTCCCCTTATAGGAAAATTCTAAATACCCTTATTTAGGGTATAATTTTATATAAAGAATAAAGGAAAAAAGGAAAAAATCGTGACTAATTACTCTATTTCGCCCTCTCCTAGTAATTACTTATAATTAAATTATAGTCTTACTTTATTAACTTAACTTAGCTCTATATATATTCTAGCTAATCCTCCTTATCTATTAATCGAATTATATTAATACTAGTATTAATAATATTATCTAGGATACTTATATAAGCAATAGCTAATAGTGAGATAGTTATTATTAGGCGATTTTGGTTAGGTACTAGTAGATTAAAGGTATTTGTCGAATTAGGCTTTAATATAGAAGACTTCTTAACCTTTTTCTTCTTCGGGGAGTTAGCTTTTAGCTTAGGAGTATTAACTATTAACTTAGAAGCATTATCCTTTAGTTACTTATTTTCTACTTAGAGGTCCTTAATCTTCTTTTTAGCCTAGGTAAATTTCTTAAAGACGTCAGTGAGTTATCCTTTAAAGGTCTAATTTGTCTATTATTTAGTAGCTAATTAAGTAGATTTATTATAGAATCTAATAACTTTGAGTTTTATAACTTTCTCTATATAGCTCTTTTAGAGGTCCTTACTAACTTCCTTCTTAGTAGCTTCTACTAGGTTATTAATATTAGTAGGGTATTCTCCTTTCTCCTTAGCTTATAAGAGCTTTTGCTATAATTTAGTCTCGCTCTAATACTTATAGTAGGGGCCTCTTATTCATATATATCTTGGATTAGTTATAATTAGTTATTTATTACTAATATATCCTATATCTTCGTTAGTAACTAATTCCTCTTTATTAGACTCCTCGCTCTCTTCTACTCTCTTTTACTTAAGGTTTTTAGGTATAAAGGCGGCCTTTTATACTTTCTTACTACTCTTCTTCTTCTTCTTAGATAATTTAGAGGATTTCTTAGCGCCTTTTAAGGGGTTTTAGTAATATTCCTAAAGCTATTTATAGTATCTTAGATAGTGTCTTTAGTATTCTTAGGTATTAGGTTAATATCCTAGGGGTTCTCGCCGGTTCCTCCTAGCGTGTTATTATTCTCTCTAGTAAGGTTAATAAGCTTATCTTAAGCTAGATTAATGAGAATAATAAGCTTATTCTAAGTAGGATTAGTGAGAATAATGAGTTTATTCGAGGTAGGATTATTACTACTATTATCTAGGCTACTAAAGGGGTCCTTAGGATTATTTACTATCTTAGCTAGGTCTACTAATCTATTATTAGGTTAGCCTCTAGTCTCGGTAAGAAGGGGGTTTATATTATTACCCTTATTTTCTATAATAAAGGTATTAGTTATTTCTATATTAAGGTAAGGCTTATTATTATTAGGAATACTCGTTTCGTTATCTTTAGACTATTCTATAATAAGTTATTTAGCTAATATTATAGGAATTAGGTATAGGGCGTTATAAGCTATATAATATACTATAACTTATTCTTAGGAGATAACTTTACCCTAAGTATCTATATAAGTAAATTTACTAGTCTAAGCGTCTTTTATATAATTATAGAATAATATTAAAGTACTAGTAATACTATTATCCGGACTAAGCTTCTTAAAAGTATTAAGGATAACCTAGGTAGTATCTAGTAATTTACTAAGATTACTATCTTCTTAGGCTATATCTATAGCTAGGTTATAGTATTAGTAGTAATAGAAATAGGTGTAGTTATAGGAATTAAGGTAATTAAGAGGGTTTTCGTAATATTTTTATAAGATAGAAAGTCGCAAATTCACCCTTGTCTTAGCTTTATAGATTTACCTTCCCTAAGTAAACTACTCTAATAATAGTATATATTATAGTATAATAAAAAGGAGGTTTTTACTTATTTATAGGGAAGGAGTATAGTACTAAATTATATAACTAAATAAAGAGAATATGCTTTAGACTTAGATAAAACTTAAAAAATATCTAGTTCTTTCTTCTCTTCTTCTAGATTCTAGAATCCTTATACTAGAGTTCATTATTATCTAAGTAGTTCTCATTAAACTTATCCTCCTCTATATATCTAATCTAGTAGTTTAGGTAAATAAGAGGTCCTACTTTATTAGGATTTTACTCGTGGAATTTTTGGAGTTCTAGAGTAGAGTTCTTAAAGTTTAATATAAGATATTATTCATTATCTATATCTTATTCTTTCTATTCTATCTTATAATAGAGTTTACTATAGAGTATCTTAGAAGATAGGATCTTTTTAACCTCTTATTCTAGTTCGTTATTTACCTCTATTAAGTCTAGCTCCTCGTTTATCTAGCTAAGTAAAGGGTTACCTAAGTCCTTATAAAGTCTGTTTATATAAAAGATTAGCTATATCTTATAGAATAGTAGGAGGTTTAGGTTATAGAAATAGCCGACTATTTTAATAATTCTAAATAATTTAGTAAGAGAATAATCTAGTTATCTAATAATTAGTTTATCTTCTATATTTTTTTAATTATATAGACTATATCTTTTAGACTAAAGTTAAGTTCTTACTATTTCTTATTAGCTTATTTAGCCTATTATTCTTAGGCTTTAGTTATATATTATTAGGCGTAAGTAATCGCTATATTAATTCTCTTAGCTTATTATTATACTTCCTCGTGATTTAGTTTCTCTCTTAGTATCTTAAACTTCGTAGTTAAGAGTATCTAATTGAAATCTAGTTAAGGTTCATACTTATAATTAACTATTAAGGGTAATAAGCTAGTCGATTTATAAGAGCAAGCGACGCTAGTAGTATTAAGTACCGGGAGTAGATCTATCTAGTTATCTTAGAAGTAGTTCATAAAGGAGTATAGTCGGGTATTAATTATCTAGTTAATAATCTTTATTTAACTATTAGTTTAGGCGTATTCTATCGTTAATAGTTTTAGCTTAGTTCTAGTTAATTTTAATAGTTTATCTATAAAGTCTAAGATAAATTAAGGGCTTTAATTACTAGTAATAGTTAAGAGAGAGCCCCTAAATTACTAGATATATTAGTAGAAGAGGCTAGTAGTAGTCCTTATAGTAGTATTCTTTATAGTAAGTAGACTAATATAGTATTTAGATAATTAGTCGACTATTATAAAGATATTATTATATCTTTTACTTATTAAGCTAAGGCTATAGAAATCTATTAATAAGTCGTCCTATATCCTTAAGAGGACTAGTAGAGGGTATAATAAGCTAGATATCTTGTCCCTTAGTTTATAAGATCTCTAATATTCGTAGTAATTCGCTACGAATTAGTTAACGTTTATTAAAAGGCTAAGCTACTAGTAGAGCCTTTTAGCTAAGATCTTTATCTTATTCTGACTAGAGTAAGCTATAGTTATTATATTATAGATTCGCTATAAGAGTCTTATTCGTAAGTAGTTATAGCTATCTAGTACTATAAGCTTCTTACTATAAAGTAAGTAGTCTCTAGATATCTCTTATAACTTAGTTCTATAGTAAGCCTTCTCTCAATTATCTTCTAGAGATAAATCTATATAATTAGCTTATATGACCTTATTCGTGACTATTAGTTCATTAATTCCTCTAGGCTTTAAAAGAGAGAGAATAGGGACTAATTCATTAATAGTAGTAAGGGTTATACTAGAGTAGAAAATTATATATATCTTTTTTACCTCTTTAGCCTACTTTTGTGTAGTTATAAGCTTATCCTTTCTAGATAGTATATTAGTAATTATATTCTCTTTACTTAGCTAATAAGTAATCTAAAAGTAAAATAATAATAAGATATTTATCTATTATATCTATTACTTATTTAGGAGCTTCTTTGTCCCGAAGTACTTAAGTGCCTTATAGTCTATAATAATAAGAAAAGTAAGTAGACTAATTAATTCTACCTACTATTCTTATAAGCTTTAGATAATAGTAAATAGTTCCTTATTATGGATTTCATAATAAAGCTAGGTATTCTTAAGAGCCTTAGAATAAAAGGCGATAGAGTACTATTATCTATCCTTAGTACTCTTCTAGATTAGTACCCCTATAGTAGCTAGGTCTAAATAGTCGGTTTTTAGGTAGGTTTCTTAGTTATACTAGAAATAGAGTAGTATAAATACTAAGATAAGTAGTTCTTTAAGGTATTTAAAGGTATCTTATTAATTCTCGTTAAGTATAAACTTCGATAAGGTATCCTTTTCTATTAGATAATTTAGGGGGTAAGAGACTCGCTTATAAGCTTATATAAACCTCTAATAGAAGTTATAGAAGCCTAGGAATAACTAAACCTCTTTTTTAGTTATTAGAGGGTCCTAATCCCGGATAATAGTAATCTTAGTAAAGTCTATTTAGATACCTTAATTAGAGATAATAAACTCTAGGAATATTATCTTAAATACCTTAAACTCGTACTTATAGATATTAACTTATAATCTAGAATCCTTGAGTTTTCGTAAGACTATTTAGATATATTATTAGTATTCCTTCTTATTCTTAGAAAAGATTAGGACATTATTTATATAAGCTAAGTAGAAGCTATCTAAATAGTTAATTAGGATAGCGTTTATATATCTCTAGAATATTATAAGGCTATTATAGAGTCCAAATAGTAGAACTACTAGCTTATAGGATCTATACCTCGTCTAGAAGGCTACTTATACTATAGAGCTTAGCTTTATTAGGATCTAGTTAAAGGCGTATTAGATATCTAGTTTAGTAAATACTAATAATTCCGCTAAATAATCGAGTATTTTAGTAATAAGTAGTAGAGGGTAGTAATTCTTCTTTATTAAGGCATTTAGTTAGTAATAGTTAATATAAAAGTATTGTGACGACTAGTGTCGCCTGTGTCACATGACTAGCTCTAGTCTAAGGGATTTAAATAGCTTGGCGTTTTAGGGGTTCTAGTCCTAGCTACTTATCCCCTACTACACCTCACTCTCTCCTTCTCTCCTTAGCTTTAGATTCTCAATAGATATAGGAATCTTAGATCTTGAGCCTCGCTTCTCATTACTTTATTCCTGCCGTCACAAGTATAAACTATTATCTTTTTTCTTAATAAATAAGACAAGTAATAAGAAGAGGGAATTAGATAGCTTAATAAAGCCCTTCTTTAGGTTCTTAATTAAGTACTCTTGTATTTTTACTAATTCTAGGGAGCTTATTTTATAGAAGTGAGTTATCTTTATTAAGGGGTCTAGTCTATTAAAGCGAAGTTTATAGTTAAATAGTCGAGACTATAGTAGTATATCTACTACTTTTCTCGAGAAAGTACTAGCTATATTACTTAGCTAAGGAAGTAATATCGTCTAAAGTTCTTATAGTTCCCCGGGGTTAAAGAATAAGGTATTATCGAGGGTATCTTATTTATCTATATCTAAAGTATATATAAGGTCGTGGGTTTAAGCTAAATACCTAGTAAAGTAGGTCTTTAGACGCTTAATAGCTTATAGTAGGGACGAGTATTTCCTTAGTTTCTGGTCCTATTTCTCTAGCTTATAGTTAATTTCGTTAATAGTAATAAATCTAATATAATTCTTAGGGTTTTTTATACTAAGTTAGAAAGCTACTATATTAACTAGGTATATAGAATAACTTACTAGTTCGTCTATTTCGATAGTATTAAGGTTTAATTCCTCCTTTCTAGCTTAGTATTTGGCTTTTTAGGTAAGGAGGTCTTATAAGAGGGTAAGAGGCACTATTCTATTACCCTCTAGTTTCTCTATACTTGTCCTCTTTAAGATTCGAGTTATAGTATCTTCTAGTTATCTAAGTTAGTTCTATTAGTAGTCTAGTAATATATTATATTTAGTAAACTACTTCCTTCCTAGGATTATATTATAGGAACTTAGATTAGCGGATAAGAGGTATTACTAGGCCTAGAGGTATTAATTAATCTCTAGGTCTACTTTAATTACTTATTAAATAACTTTACTAAGCTATCTATTAAATCCTCGAAAGGAGACGAGATCCTCGAGTATATATATAAGTATTTATAGTACTATAGTTAAGGGGCGGACGTGCTTTTAGTTAATTAGAGTATATGTATTTGCTCTAGTATCTACTAAGTACTAAAAAATTATAGTACTTCCCTTCTAGTAGACCTTATATTTAATAAGGAACTACTCCTCGCTAATAAGCTAAGTGAGGTCTACTAGTTCTTAGTAGAGCTCTTACTCTAAGAAGGCTACCTCTATACCTAGAGCTAGACTTTTCCTAAGTCGTTATTATTAGATTCCTCTTTAGATAATGAATAGGAGTTATATTCCTCGTTATTTAAGTTAAGCTTATTAGTCTTATCTAAGTAGTCTTCTTCGAGGTAAGCGACTTTATAGGCATTTAAATAGTCCTTCTTAATATAGCTGGTTTTTCTATATAAGTAGTAGTTAAGTATCTTAGGTTTATTTAGCCTCTTCTTGAATTCTTAGTAAACTAATTCTCTTAGTTATAAGAAAGCTAGTTAAGTTATTTACTCTATTAAGTATAGATTAGTAGTTAGCCCCTAATTCCCCTTATTCTTTCTAGTATAGGGAGTAGTATAGTAGCGGATTATTTCTATTAGGCGGTTTTCTTAGGACTACTAGTTCTTAATTAGGAGAAGTCTATTCTCTTATTCTATATACTATTTAGTAAGATCCTTAAGTATATTAAACTTCTTATCTCTAAGGTTCTTAAGTAGCTCTAGGTTTATCTTATCTATTAGGTTATTATACTAGTTATTTATTAATTTCCCTAGTTTAGTTATAAGATAAGTAAATTTAGCCTAGAATACCGAAAACGCTTTATCTCTTTATTAAAGTCGTTAGTAGTCCTCTTTCGCCTCCTAATATTCTATTTCTTTGCTTTTACTATAAGCTTATTAGAGGATCTTAAAGATCTATTCGACTAACGAGATTTGTCTAACTAAACCGGGTTCTAGCTAATTATATATAAGGTCCCTAGTATCTCTAGCGACTAGTCGTGCTATATAAGTAATCTTTAGAGGTTCGCTATTAAACTTAGTAGAGTTCTATATTAATTTATTCCTTATATCGAAGACTTAGTTATTAATCTAATAGTTATCCTTACTAGTAAATAAGGCAGGATACTTAATTCTAATAAGTCGGGGTCTATTACTATAACTAGGTAATACCGAGCCTTAGTATTACCTTCTAAAGAGTTCTCTTATTAGGGAATATTAACTTTCCTAGATATCTACTTACTTATTCCTTTATTTCACTATATCTAGCTAGGTAGTTCTCTCTTTCTCGTGAAGCTAGTTAGTAATTACCTCTAATTCGTCGATTCTATTATTTAGTTAATTAATATAGATATAGGCTTTCTAGCTATAGTCTACTTATTAATCGAGTATATTATAGTATTCGTTAATAAGGTCTTCCCTAGCTATTAACTTCCTTCTTTTAACAGGTATCTTAGGTATATCTATACTAATTTATACTTCTCTATTAACTAATTATATCTTTATATTATTATTAGGGAAGGTTCTATACTAGGCCTCTTAGTATTAGCGGTCTATAATATCGAAGTCCTACTCTATTCTATTATACTAGGGCCTTTTACTAGCTATACTAAAGGTTTCTATACTTAGCCTAAGGTTATCTAAGCTAAATAGTCTAGGCGTATTATCTATTAAGGCTATACCCTAAAGGGGTTCTAGTTATTTGAGATTAGCTAGCTAAAATCGATTATTAGCTCTCCTTATTTTAAATTAGTAAGCTAAGGCTAATTATTATCCTTTTTTGTTTTAGATTAGTAGACTAGAACTAATTCTTCCTTAGATAAGGGTAGAACTATTCTTTCTCTCTCGTCGGTTAGTAAGGGGTATTATCTAGTCTAGCTAAGGGTTTAATTCTAAGGTTAGCTAGGTTATAGAGGATAAGGACATTATTTGTTTTAATTAAGGGCCGGGCTCTAAGGTTAATTAAGTTATAGAGGGCATTAATTCCTCTTTATTTTAAGTTAGTAGAATAGAGCTAACTATTATCTTTCCTTATTTTAAATTAGTAGACTATAACTAATAATTATTCTTCTTTTCTTTAAGATTTGGGAGGAATACCAAATATTAAGGGTAGTATAGTTATCTTCGCTCCCTAAGGATATAATACCCTAGTCCTTTATTAGGAGTATTACTATTGCCTCTATAAGTTAGGTCAAGTAAGCTTAGTATTATGTAATAGTGAGGTTAATATAATAGTTAAAGGCTTAAGGTTCAAAGAATCTCATATATTAAAAATACTAAGCTAAGGGGCAAAGAAGGGAGGAGTCCCTTGACCTTTAATAGTATATTACTAAGATCCCTAGCTTAGTCCCGTGTTTCGCCCCTAGTTCTTAATACCTAGCCCCTAGTAGATTATATAGAGGTGCTATTTGTCATAATTAGAGAATGTAATCTTATATAAGTACTAACTTAATTAGGCTATTAAATCTAGTTTAATATTTACTATTAATATAAGTATTAATAATTATAAATAATTTAATTTAATTTGAAATTTCGGGAAAATATAAAACAACTTCTTTTCTAAATATTAATTAAAGGTATTAATTAAGGCAAAAGTATTAATAAACTTATAATTAGTTATTTAAGCTCTTTAAAAATCTTAAGTTATATTTTTAAATATAAGTATAAGCTAATATATAATAACTCTAGTATTATAATTATATATTTTTTAACTTATAATAAAAAGATTTCTTAAAATAGAATCTTAATTTAAGGAAGTTTATATATTAATTAATTAGATTCTAGTTTTTGAACCCTATGAGGCCCTTTAAATTAGGGGCTTATAAGGTTCTTATATTTGGTTTTGGGAACTTATTTGCTAAATTTCTAGGCTTTCTTAAGCTTACTTTTTAGGCTATAAAATATGAAATTTTTAATTTCTTTAATTTAAAGAGCTATTACTAACTCAAATTTTATAAAAAGTTTATATTTAAATAGCGCTTAATTAGCGCTATAAGAAAGTAAAACAAGTATTAATTTATATTAATTCTTTATAAAATTGAATTAAATTAAAGAAAAGCCAGAGTTTTGGTGTTCCTGTCCGAGCGCCTCTACTTTAGGTTAGTCCGGCCCCCAATCCAAACCCCCGGGGGGGGGGGGGGGGGAGGTTTACATTTTCCCGGAATTTCCCCCCTTATAATGAAATCTTACATTATATTATATTTAAGCGTGGGACTTTCACCTGTTTCCCGGCTGCCACACCATCATCGCAACGAGTTAGGTTGTAAGCAATCGAAGGGACGCAGAATTGGTGCCAAGTGTTTGTCACCGCCCGAGTTCAACCAGGGCGAATGGGTTGTGAACATGTGGAGTATTGCACAGCCTCTCCCTTCTCACAAAAAAAAAAAACGTACGCTAGTTTTGATCAGGCGCAGCTAGCCCGATTAGTTACGGTAGGACGGGAGGACTCCCAGCTTGGGCGAGCAATTCGGCGCCAAATGTCGAGGCTGTGAACTGATTGGCACTAAATACGCGCTGTGGTGGTAATTGGACCAGGTCATGTTTTATTGGTGGGCAGCTGCCTGCTGCTCATAGCGGTGATTTGCGGCCGATGAAGCCTCAGCGACAAGCGAGGCTCTTACGAGTTAGAAGTTTCAGCCCCTTAATCCAAGGCGACAGTGCATATTAAGCGGCGACGGCCACTTCCATTGGCATCAAGGTTGAAATTCATACGGTTGTAGCACACTCCAGCTGCTGCTTGTTGCGTTAACCCCCGTGATTGCCTTAACTCGCCGGCGACATTCAAGCTACCGCACTCGGCTCTGCCAGCCTCGACTCTTCCGGCTTAGCGTCAATTTACCGATATCTCTTTCCAATGTCCTCGCCTGCATTTCATCGTAATCTGCAATAAAATGGCGAAGAACCACCTGGGCCCCGATATTCTCCGATTCGTCGAGTTTCTCGCTCGAGAAAGGATCTCTGGCTTGGTACCAAATCGACTGGAGGCCGTTCGACATCTTCCGGTGATCGCGGATGGTCCGCTATTCTCTGTCCGTGAACATATCAAAGCAAATGTAACGAACAGAGACGTTGTGATTAAGATCTTCAAGAGATCGTTATCGCCGGGAACCACCAGTGGTCCAACAGAAGAAGAGTTGGGCCGAATTATGAAGGAGATCAGGATCCTATGCTCGAAAGCAGTATTTGACCATGACAACTTGATTCATCTCGAAAGCGTCGAGTTCGGGATTCATTCAGGGGACCCTTTTGAGATTTGTCCGGCAATCGTACTTGAAAAAGCGCCTCATGGCAGTCTGGATGACTTTTTGAAGAACAAGTCCCTAACATGGGAGACGAAGAAGGCTCTTTGTCATGATATAGCAAGTGGGCTTGACCAACTTCATCGCCATGGTGTCCTTCATGGGGACCTAAAGCCGTCCCACGTTCTCATCTTTGACCACCCAGAGCGTCAATACATGGCCAAACTTACTGGGTATGGTGACTCTCGGATTATCAGCAAAATGTCATCCGCGGACGAACTCGCTTTTGGTGGAACCATGCCCTTCCGCGCCCCTGAAATTGAAGAGGGCTCTGCGACTTTCGGTCAGGCATGGAAAACCGACATCTTCTCTATTGGCCTGTTGTTTTGGTCCATTTTCGTCAATCGAGATTTTTTCGACTCCTTCGACCTTCCTTTGGACGAATCATTCCGGAACAATGACATTATGGACATCTTACGACTTCCATATCTGTTCAGGTTCATTCCTCTATTGATCGAGCATGAGATTGGCATGATTCCAGATCAAGAATTCCAGATGTTGCAGAAGCTTTTCTCCTGCACGGTTCGACTGTCTCCTAGAACCAGGGATCTAAAGCAAGCGCTGAGTGTTCTTGGATCCAAAGATGAAGAAACAGCCATAATCCAGGAGGGTCCACAGAACTACACCATCGAGCCAGTGGAATCTCACTTCGATCGTATCACAGTCACAGTTGATGTGCTCAAATCCCTCACTTTTCCCGTTGCAAGGCAGTACCTTCAAGGGCTCGTGGCCTTGCATCAGGACGGGGATCCAAGTACAGAGCTGACCAAAAGCGCAACTTTGGCCCAGTTTCTCTGTCACTTGTATGGCTGTGGCACTACACAAAGCCCACAAAAGGCTACAGAAATCTTGGCCAGATGCCTGCAAGAGGAAGGCGAACTTGCCGACTTGGCCAACCTCCTCATACCAGTGTTGCGTGAGGCTTTGAGTATTGAATCAGACCCACCAGAAAGCGAGGACACGCCAGAGACTCCGCAGACGGATGCTGATTGGAACGGGAAGATTGGTCCGTGGATCTCGGTAGGACAACGACCGAAACTGCGACCGAAGGACCATGGACTTGCTGTAGGGGAGGAGGACGCAATGTTGCTGTGGTCAAAGATTCAAGAAGGCGACAACATCACGACCGATGACTGTGGAGCCTCCAACACTCTGCTCCACGCTTTCGCCATCTTTGGGCAGTTGGAACAAGTGAAGCATCTCATTGAGCAGGAGCACATCGACATCAATGCCGTCAATGATGAAGGCGAAACCGCGCTGTTGCTTGCTTGCCGATATGGGAACCATGAGCTTGCTGAATACCTGTTGAATCATGATGCAGATGCCTCTATAACCTCGCGTTCAGGTGAATGCGGTCTTCATTGGCTCTGCTCTATCCCTAGTGATAATCTCAACGACCTGGCTGTCCAGCTCGTGCAGAAAGGTGCAGGCATACTTGATTGGACGGCACCAGAAGTCGAGAATGACTGGACGGCAATAACCCCTGGACTCGATTTCTTGAGAGATGGTCGAATTATTGGTGATTCATTCCTACGAGCTGCGGCCAATCGAGAGGGGAGGGCCGTGCGACTCGTACCACGCTTCCTTGAGGTTGTCCTGTCTATCATGGAACCAGGCCCGCATTTGGTTGTGCTAGTCACGAAAGTATTTGAGCGCCCGCTTCGTCTCGCTTGCGAATTGCATCTTTACGAGATAATAATCATTCTTTGCGAAGAATTTAGTCGAACTGTTCAAAAGCTGCCTCTGGCTGCGATTCCACCATCCCTACAGGACTTATTCAGTTCCGTACCAACAGACTCGTCTGCCATTGGCGCCATATACATGGCAATCACTGATTCGACTTCTCCGTTCCGTGCAGCAATTGACATGAGCTTTCAGGTGCACAGACTGTGCTACCACAGTAAAGACTGGAAATTGGCCTGCCAGCGAACGCTAGCTGTTCTGATCAAGTATGGTTTTACCACCAAGATACTACGAACAGATAGAGGTCCATACAATCTCCTTGCTTATGCCGTTCGATGCGGAAACAATGAAGCCCTGGAATTCTTGCTTGAACTAGAGCCTTTGAGGGCTAGTATTGACGTTGCTGACAATCGAGGATACACTCTGGTGCACCATGCAATTGAAGCACATCAGTTCAATGCTCTTTTGATGCTAGCAAAAAACGGTGCCACTCTCGACCTTCGTAAGAAGAAGGATCCCAATCACTGTCTCAGCGGTGTTGAAGCCAGCTACCTCCATGTCCTAGGGTCTGTCCGGTGCGATAATCCTGCGTTCATTCAACTCTTCCTTGACCATGGTATTCCGGCAACTATCTGTGACAATCGTGGAATCAGCGCTTTAAGCCTTGCCCTAACCCGAGGAGCATTCACTCTAGCTCGGAGCTTGATTGATGAAGGCGCCAGCATCCTCACCGAGGGCCCTTTTGGCGTCACTCCTCTTGGTGTTCTCTTTGTCTCGGGCCAAGCAGATCAGAGTGATGATTTGTTTTCAACATTCAAGTTCCTGCTGTCCTATCGCGACCGTGGTATCCCAGTATTCATCACTCGCAAACAGCATATGTATACCGTCTTCCATGCAGCCGCGGCTTACTATCGTGACGACGAACTCTATCCTCGAATGGTGGAGATGCTTTTCCAAAGCTTTAGAGATCGAGACTTGCTAGAAGCAACAGCAAATACCCCAGCCAAATCTACTGCATTGCAAACTGCAATCGCAATGTACAACCCCATTGTCGTCAAAGCGCTGGTTGATGCCGGAGTATCCCTTCATGGCAAAGACAATGCAGGTCGGACACCTCTGGTCTACGCACTAGGACTTTTGTATAGCTTGGTCCATCAGTCCGATGGAGTTGAAGACAAAGGCAGACACGACAAGCTGGATCGGATCTCTACAATTATAATTCTTCTTTCGGAGAAAGTAGGATGGCCCAAAGAAATAGAGCATTTCCCAAAATTGTTTGACGCGTTCGATGAAGCAGAACCTCTCTTGAAGAAAATGATGTGCTCAGAACACCAAGTCGCGTCAATGCGCCATCTTGAAAACGTCATCCTCGCAATCATTGCCAGAGGCTACCAGGACATGCTCCCTTCCATGTCCCTTTATCATCTTGATCTGGTTCGCCGCGTTTCCATGAAACATATCCAGCCAACCTTGAGGATGGACTTGGAGTTCAGAGTGACGCCACACAATAAATTTATCAACCCTGCAGAGAGCTTCGACGTCATTAAAAAGAAGATTCCGTGGTGCTTCACCCTCGCGAACAACTACCTGCAAGACTTCCAGCTTGCTGCTTCCTTTGAGTGGCTCTTGGATCTGATAGAGAGGGACGCGCTCCCTAAAGAAGGGCTGTTGAAAGATAATGCGGCAATACTAAGCAAATACGCTTTCTCCGGGAAGAGATCGGACCTGGAACTTGACCCCGACATTGTTCGCTATCCATACACGCTACTTCAGTGGTATGAGAATGCTATTTCTGATGATGTACTCGTGCTTAGCGAGAAGCAAAGAGAAACGATACAAGGCTTCATACGAATATTGAGGGAGCGCAAGGAGGCTCGAGCTCAAGGAAAGCTACCATTGCCGTCCTTCGACGAGGAATTCGCAAACTTGCACTTCGATCTCCTACACCCCGAAAAGCTAGATACAAGAAAAGCTATTGCTTCGATCCATCTAGTGACAAGATGCCGGTGCTTTTTTGAGCGTATAGGCATATTCTCTCGATTTGCGTTGACGCGAATGTGTCAAAGAATGACATCAATACCCGACGATTTATTTTCTGAACGACTTTCCAAGATGAGAGAAGAAGCCACGGAAAATATTGATAAGCTCTGCGAATGGAAGCGCGAAGTTGGAATTCCTTCAAAACGAACATCGCCTGTGTCAGCCATGAAACTAATATTTGTGCAAGAGAAGTTATCTCTCAAAGATTCCTTACTCACCCATCCCGAAGACAGTGCCCGTGATGAAGAGAAAGCTAGTCACAGCCTACCGACGAAGCAGATTGATACTGTCTTATTCACGGCTGGAGTGAGATTGGCGTTTCCATATAAGCCGCTGGCGTTTGACAAGAGTGAGATCCGGCTCTTGACAATCCTGCCAGACAGCAACGATACGGATGGAATCGTTTGTTGCAGCATGGGTCACTTTTCAGTCGCTCCGGAGTCCTATACACCGGAGTACAGCGAATATGAGAGGTCAATTGACAAGGAAAACGTCCGACCAAGTGCATATCACAAGGACTGGAAGGACAGCAGCACAGCGAAGAGATTTGTCTGGGGTGACTTCTCTTGTCTCAGCTACACATGGGGTGACCCCAAGGACACTAGGACTATCAGGATTGATGGACATGAAGTTACTGTTGGGGCTAACCTTGAAGCTGCATTCAGGTCGTTCCGCCAGCAAGAAGAATTCCGCAGCGGCCTCATGTTGTGGGCTGACGCGCTCTGCATCAACCAGGATGATATCAGCGAGAAGGAGAAGACGATTAAAGACATGCAGGAGATCTATCTCGGCGCGCATACAGTCACCGTTTGGCTGGGTGCGGGAAACAGTGAGACCGATGCTGCGTTGTACACCATTCGCAGCTTTGTGGCCCGGTACTCGAATCCTGTGGAAGATCCTGCGGATGTGTTGCATTCAGAACTTACACTTCCTCCACGACTATGGTTCGCGAACGTGGTCTACCCGGCAATCGTCCAGCTCATGGACCGACCATATTGGAGACGTCTGTGGATTATGCAGGAGATCACTGCTTGCGCTCCTTGTGAGAACATCTACCTCGGAAATCACTGCATATCCTGGACGGATCTCTTCGTACTGCTCAAATCTTACATGGCTTTTCGAGACGTAATGGAGCTCAATGACGAGTACACGGAGACGCTTGGGAATAGTGTACTTAAGAACGTCAAACAGGCTTATGTTCTTGCTACTAGCGCGGAGTTATACCGTTATCTCTCCGGACTGGGAAAACTCAACATCTCGTTAAAACACAGCAATGTTTCATCCTGGCTGTACTTGGGTAGAACGGCCGAAGTCACAGACGAGCGTGACCGCGTCTATGGCCTCCTTGGTCTCCTTCCGGAGTACATTTCATCTCGCGTCATGCCAAACTACGCAAAGTCTGTCGAGGGGGTTTACATGGACTTGGCCAAGGCAGTGATAGAAGCAACCGGATGTTTTGATGAGAGCTTCGTTGGCAGCACCGTGGAACAATCTGACATCGCCTCATGGGCAATCAATATGCGCGACACCGAGAGTAGAAGACCCAAAAATGGACAGGCAGGGGGTTACGAGAACCCGTATGACTCCTTCTTGAAGACCGGTCAGATGTACTGCATTGTGGTTCGCAAGAAGCCGACATCTGATGACCCAAATCCGGACGAGAGCAATGACGCCGCTCACTATGAGTTCTCTGACGACGGAGCCCTCCTCACTGTCGTCGGTATTCATATCGACACAGTGGAGGGTATTTCAGGATCCGTTATCAAGAATAGTTCTCCGTTGAGGATCCTTGATGTTGCCTGGAAACCTTCCGAACGACCTCTCAACCTACGCGGAGACACTACTGCTCGCGAGACAATCCTCCGTGTCATGCTGGCCGATGCAGCCTATGTGGATGAACCACATGGCACTATATTCGATGTCCCTTTCTTCGAAGACTTCGAACCAGATGCGACGTTGGTCGAGGAGCTGCACAACAATGGATGGTCAAACATCTTGCGGTCCGACGCCTTTCGCATATTCCAGAAATTCCGAATCAAGAAGGGAAATTATCCGCTCTTTGAGGGCAAGAAGCTGGGCGAGTGGTTTACAAGGAAAGTCATTCCCTGTGATGAAGAGAAAATGAGGAAGGCTTTGTCCGATACGCGCACGGTTTCGGAACGAACCTTCTTTACCACCGAGAAAGGGAACCTAGGCTCGACAGGAGTTGCAATCAAGGAAGGAGACCAGGTGTTTGTGGCTCTCGGCTGCTCCTATCCTTTCTTGGTGAGGCCCGAGGGAGATGCCTATCGAATAGTGGGAGAGTGTTATCTGGATGGATTTATGAATAGCGAAGCGCTGGATATGGTTGCGAATGGCGAAGCCAATTTTGAGAAGATTCAGGTACGATGAACCTAAGACGGCCTCAACTGTTTTATAACAAAGCTGCTTGTAAGCATGTGCGCCTTTGACACTAAAATCGCCAAAATCGCCTCTTTTCCCGTGCGTTGTAAAGGTCTCAAATGGCAGGGTGCTACGCAAGTGGTTGGCCAGATCAAGTAACGCTTGCAAGTAATAAGTGGTACTCTCAAACTCCCAAGGGGTCAATCCCAGTACGAGACTAATCGATGATCCTCTCTAAATACCACGTTTCTATAACTTATAGTCCCTAGCGGTAAGCTGGGGCCACGCCTGCACAATTCCAAGCTAATAAACACTCTCTGACCACACTTCCACGTGACCTTGAAATAAGCCGTTACAAAAATAAAAATAAAAATAAAAATACTTATTAAAATTATAATTAGTAAATTAAAAGGACAAAAGTACCTCTTAGAGGGTGTATATAAATAGACGTAAATAGAAATTATATAAAGGGTCAGAAAAGGTAATTACTAGTTATAAAGATATAATAAGGTGGGGCATTAGCTAATCCTGGCGCTCGTCAGTAAGTAGCCGAACTTGCCTTTCCACCAGTTCCGTCATACCTCTTACAGGGATCTTTAAATGTTAACCAGTGTCTAACTGTATATAGCAAGAAAGGCTGGAACCAAGACAGGTGATTGGTCAGACCACCCTGCGATTCTAGCTAGTTCGCCGATAAAATCCCTGTAAACAGGTGACAATTAACCTTTATTTCCACCTGTAGGTAGTAGCAGCTGACTACGGAAAGCCGTAACGAGCCCAGCCTCATGGGTCTATGCGCACAGGGCTTTTTTTCGGAGTTTTCAGGCTTCGCGAAAACGCCTTCAGGCATCAAAACCCAGAAGTCACGACTGTCACTTCAAAAGCTCACAACCTTTATTAGTTACAACAATCTATAATCGTGGGAAAGGGTATGAAAATGGCTAAATTACACTTCGCAAAATCAAAACTTCTATTTTAGAAAAATTTGGATTTTCATTTGCATGTGAAATGCCCTGTAGCGCACAGACCCATGAGGTTGGGCTCGTACGCAGATCGCGGCATAAAGTGACGGGATTACAGGTGTATATAAATACAGGGCCACTAATAGAGCCTGTAGTGTCTCACTATGCCCTGTAAGCCCTATAATTAGTCTGAATCAGAGGCGTAAGGCCCCTGAAGCCCACTGAAACCTCATGCAGCTCGATTAGGAGGATATATTAAGCCACAGGCTTTCTATAGGCTATTAGCCCCTGTGTTTTTAGGCCTACGTCCGTAATCGGGAGCGGGGTAAAGTAACCCCCCTCCTTACCTCCCACTTACCTGGTATAGTAGTGCTCCTTACTCACTCTCTTCTTTACTCTCACTTATTAATTATGGCTACCTTTGGTAGTTTATATGACTTCCCTGATTTATCAGATAGCTAATCAGAGCTCTCCTCTCCTCCTGATTCCTCTAATTTAGACGAATCAGACGAAGCTACTAAAGATGAAGAGGACGCCTAGTATAATATACCCTCTAATTCAGAAGACGAAGACGATGATTCAATTACACTAAGCTTCACTCTACCTCTTCGCCCTCCTCTAGCTACTTCTATAGCCTTTACTATGCCTAGTATCGTACGTAAAGAGCATTCCACTAGTACTAGAATCAAGGCTATTTATATGCTTAAGCAAAAACGATCTATAGGCGATATCAAGAAAGCTATAGGAGTATCCAGAACTCGTGTTTATAAGCTTATAAGCCTTGCTAGATAGTGTGGATAGAGAGAGAATGAGGATATACCCCTGGAAACCTGTTATGTGCTTAATTAACCTCGTTCTAGTAGACTAGTAATCCTACTAGCTGTAATTAAGTGTATCCTGCAAGTAGTACTTCAGAATTCGACTACTCGTGGTTTCTCCGGTGCTACTATCGCAAAGGAAGTAAGGAAAAGAGGTCACGAGGTTACCGTACGGACAGTTTAGAAGGTTCTCATAGTAGCTAGCTATTCTTAGTATAAACTAATAGTAAAGCCTGGTTTAAATAAGTTCAGTAAAAAGGAGAGGCTAGACTAGTATTTAGAGCACGAGTATTAGGGCATTGAGGAGTAGAAAAATGTGATTTTTACAGATAAGACAATAGTGTAATTAGGTAGTATACGAGGAAAATGAGGGATCTAGAGGCTTCTAGGGGAAGCTTATAATAAGCACTATATTAGGAGACGCTAGAAAGGCTTCTCTGAGTTCATATTCTGGGCGTCCTTCTCATACGATAAAAAAGGGCTATATCATATGTGGGAAAAGGAGATAGTATAGTAAAAGCGAGAGAGAAAGGCTAATTTGGAAGCAAGGAACTCCTTAATTAAGAAGGCTAATAGATAGAAGTAGGAGAAGGAGTAGAGGAAGTAGCTAAGGGACTAGATAAAAGCTCATAGTAGGAAGCCTAGTAGAACGAGAAAAATATAGAAGTATAATGAGAAAACTAGAGCTTTTATAGTAAAGAATAGCCGTGGAGGAATTAATTAGTATTAATACTAAAAGGAGATCCTTATTACAAAGCTCTTACCCTTTGCAAAGGAGTACTTAAAGGATCGTCCACTTACGATTATTTAGGAGGATAATATACTAGCCCATAAGTCTCATTATTAATAAGGAGTTTATAACCTCTAGAAGATCATGAAAATACTCTAGCCAAGTAACTCACCTAACCTCAATACTATTGAACCTACGTGGTTTTATATAAAGAAGGAAACAACAAAGCGGGGGTCCATAAGTAATAGAACGAAGCTGAGAGTAAGGTAGGAGAAATACTAAGAGAATCTCCCTTAGAAAAAAATCCAGGAGTAGATTAAGGTAATTCCTCATCACGTGAAAGAGGTAATTAGATTAGAGGGAGGGAACGAGTATAAGGAAGGACGAAAGAAGGGCTAAGAGAAAGTAGGAGTATATTACTAAAGTATATCCTCAATTATGATTAGTTTAATCGAGTAGTTTACCCCTCCTATAAGCCTATTTTTTAAGCGAAATAGCCTTCAGGGGGCATGTAAGACCTTATAGGGCACTTTAGTGGAGTATATATAATTATGCCCTATAATCCCGTCACTTTATGCCGCGTTCTCTATAAGAATCACTCGTCCAAGCGAGCTTTTCGACTTTCGACTTAAAACTCAGCACGTGATTACCTTACCAAAAATTGCTTATAACCAAATACCTCATTCTATATATATAATTATACCTAACTCAAGTTCCTTTATTATTATCTATTATAAGACTTATACGCGTAATTAAATTAAAATTTTAAATATAACGTGGTTTATTAGCGAGTCGCATATATTAGTAAGTCGCGCACTTTTCCCGACTTCCTACCCCTATTACTTTAATACGCGTTTTTTCAATAACTATAAATATTAGTTTAAACCTAAGAAGCACGAATTATCCTTGTTATCGAGGCTATCCGGATATCTAAAAAGCTAAGCTATCAAAAAGCTACAAAGATCTACGAAGTCCCTGAAACTATACTTCACGATAGAATAGCTAGTCGAACTCCTTGTAACGAAACTCTAGCTAATAACCTTAATTTGAATGAACTCGAAGAGTAAATTATTATTAACTATATACTCGATTATGATTCTAGAGGGTTTTCTCCCTAGTAAGCTAATATAGAAGATATAGCGAATTAGCTATAAAAAACACGTTAAGCGAAACCTATTAGTAAGCTCTAGGCGTATTACTTTATATAACGCTATATAGAGTTAAAGACGTGTTTTAATCGCGTTTATGACTTCTAAAGAGCCTTATATGAAGATCCTAAGCTAATTAGCGCGCGGTTCTAACTAGTTTAGAATATAAGGGCTAAATATAGTATAGTAGATAGTGATTTCTATAACTTTAACGAGACTAGCTTTATAATAGGTATAATTATACCTAGGATAGTTATTACACGTACTAATCGACGTAGTAGAGCTAAGGGAATATAGCTAGGTAATTAGGAATAGGCGATAGCTATTATTTATATTAATAGCGAAGGTTAGGATATCCCTCTATTTTTGGCCGTTTAAAGCATTAACTACCTCATGAACTAGTACTCTAAGACCGACCTCCCTTATAATTAGGTTATTAAACCTACGAATAATAGATAAACGAATAATGAGATAGGTCTAGAATAGCTAAAATACTTTAATAAATATACTACTCCTCATATAAAGGGCCTATATTAAATATTAATTCTCGATAAGTATACGAGTCACGAATTAATTGAATTCTAAGATTATTATAAGTCCTATAATATTATAACTCTTAGATTACTTGCCTATTCCTCTTATTTAACCTAGCTACTCGATATTAGATATTTTAGTATATTAAAGCAGATATATAGCTAGTAAATTAAAGACTTTATAAAAGCCTATATTAACTATATTACTAAGGTCGAGTTCTTTATTACCTTTAAAGTAGTGTATTTATAGTTAATTATGGTCTAAAACGCTTAAGCTAGATTCTATAGAGCTAGCCTAATTCCCTTTAACCCTTAAGTAGTGATCTTAAAGCTTAATATTAAGTTAGGGACTCTAATACTAATTAGTCCCTCTTCTACTAATACTAACCCTTAGGTCTCTTAAATACCACGTAACTTAACTAACGCCCTTTCGTAGATAACTCTAGTTCGGAATCGTATTACTTATTATTAAGGAAGCTTACTAACGTCACTTTTTTCGATAGTTACTACGTTAGTAAAGGGTATAGAGATTTTGGTATATAAGAATACCCTTTTAGCTACTAAGGTCTATACTCTTTATAAAGTAAACGAAGCACTTTCTAAGCATCGTAGAGCTAGAAAGAATCGTATCCGTTAAGGGGGTATACTTACTATAGAGGATATATATGATATTCTAGTATAAGAGGAGGTAAATAAGTAGATTTAACGCGATAAGCGCTCTAGAGGGGTTCGTTAAAATAAGGGGTAATTAGGCGCGCGGCGCTATAGGAATTATGAGAAGACTAGTCATAATACGCGGACTTATTAAGAGGATATAGATATATCTAGTTTATTAGATTCCGAGTAGTTTTAATTAATTTAATATATTATAGTTAAATAATCATATTCCAAAGTAGTAAGTTAGTAGAAAAGTATATGACTCGCTAATAAACTACGTTAAATAATTTATAATATAATTAATTATAATATTTCTGAATTATTTATTATTTATAAAATTATATTAGCTTTATATTATTACTTATATATTTCTTTACCTTTTCTCTTTATTCTTACTAATATATAACTAGCTTTATATATATATATATAATATATATAAAAATATAGAATTATATAATATAACTCACGGCTTTAATATAAATACTTTAATTAAAACTATAATTAATAAAGTACTAGAAATAAATCTATTACTAGTTATTTATACAAATTCGAAGTCGCTATATAAATGTCTTATTATATTAGATATTACTCGAGAGAAATATCTAATAATTAATATAATATACCTTTACTAAATATATAAATAATAAGAAATTATAAAAATTAAGTAAATTAAAAGAAACTCGAATTTTATTAACTTTATAGCGAAATTAAAGCTATTAAATGCCTTTAAATATCTAATTAATATAAATATAATATAATTAGATATAAAAAAAAAGTTAAATATAAATAAGGACAAATTAAATAAGAAATAAATATATTAAATAAGAAGAAATAAGAATATAAAACAAGAAAATATATATCTATTATACTTACCTTAAAATTAGTATTATTTAATTCCCCCTCTATCTTAATAAGCGAGTATAGCTACTTTACTTAAGTAGCTAACCGAGCGCACCAAAGTAAGGTCGAGTAGTATTAATATAGCCTTTAGCTATAGTTTCTACTACGATATAAATACCTCCTTACCCTAGCTACTTTACCCTCCCTCTATTATTATCCTCTTCTAACTTTTCTAACTCGCTACTCGGCCTTATTTATATACTCGTAACCCTTATAATTATCTTACCTCCTTTATAGTAACTATATTACTATTAGTTTACTAGTAACGCGTAGTACCGTCACGTAATATCGTGGAATATTAGTTGCGTTAGTTAGTGAAGTAGTTATATTCTATAAGTAAGAATTATAGTATCGAGGTTCTAATATATAATCCCTAAATACACTAAGCCTAATTAGTTCTAGTATCTAGTATATCCCGTTTCCTATATATCCTATGTCCTATATATAGGAAACGAGGTCATGTGACATAAATCACATGACCTCCGGGAAACTATACTAATACTAGTAACTACCTGAAAAACGCGAAAAACTAATATAAAAGTACGAAAAACGTCTAAAAAATAGTATCTCCTATTCGTATACAAATTTCCTAATCCGGCCTAGTACTAGACTATCCCCGAGTACTTAGTATATATGTCCTCTTATTCTATATACCTATTTCCCTCTAAATATATCTATTTCCTACTTATATATCTCTTTGTTTACCTTATTTATATTCGACTTATTCCTTTATATCTAACTATATAGTATTTATATCGAGTAGATACTTGAGGGTATTTATAGGCTTTAATTTCGTTATTAAATCAGCCGGGTTCAACTCTCTCTTAATTCACTTAACCTCTATAATCTCCCGTTATTCGTAAGCCTAGTAGAGGTATATTATATTAATTATAAGTTATTTTTCTCATATAGTTCCTAGCTTAACTAAGTATTCGTAGAGGGACTTAGAATCTATATAGACGACTAGTGGGACTTCGATTTCGAGGGCTTTATTAATTATAGACTTAACTAAACTACCTATATTAAAGTATAGGCTATATTATAAAGTTCAGAGGCTAGAACGCTTCTAGTGACTCTCTTATGCTTCGTAGAGGACTAGTGGATCGTATTAGCGCGTCTAGAGCTATTTGCTAGGACTAGAACATATCTAATCTAAGAGGAGAAGTCCTAATTACTTATAAAGGAGGTATCTATAAAGATAATTAAGTATAGGGACTCCTTATCTAGCTTCACAAAATGTAGTCCTCTAGTAGTATTTTCGATTTACTATTAAATACGCTTATTAAGGGCTCTTATATTAGTTTCTATAAGTTTAATAGCTTAAGTAGTAATTAAGTAATTGTATAAAGCTTCTAGCTAGTAGACTAACGTAATATATACTCTTTAGGCTCGCTATATAATGTATTACTCCTTAATTATAAGGTTCTTATATATATTACCTCTACTACTCGTTATAGTCGTATTCTTAACTATTACTATTTAGAGGTTTCTATATTATTATTCCTATAAGAGAGTAATACTAGTAGAATTAATATAGATAATACCTTTATTAAACTTGAGATCATAGTTAGTTATAAGGTATTTATATTCCTTAGCTATAAATTTAGTTTCTTAGAGCTTTAGATACTTTACCTTAGTAAAGTCGTCGTCTCTTATAAATAGAGTATTATTAGTTTAAAGGCTAATAATACTAAAGGAGTAATTACTATAGAGTAAGTAAGGGTCATAAGTCGACTATTCTATAGCTAGCTTATTTAGGTAATAGGAGTAGTAAGTCTTGAACTAGTAGTTTCTAGCTTCTAGTACTCTATAGAGTAGTTTTATAACCTTTAATACTAAACTAGCCTCTAGGTTTAGTTAATTAGGAAGCTCAGAAGGCGGGTTAATATAGAAATCGCGATTTCGTAAGGTCGACGACTAAATATAAGCTTATAATATATCTTATAAGTATAGTCCTATAGTTCCTATATTTATAGTAGTAATATAGAAGATAACTCTCTAGCTAATTCGTTAGATAATTAGTAATTATATTAATACTATGTGTTTCTCGCTATTATTATAGGCTTAGATAACTAGTCTCGACTTTCTAAGCTCTCTATCCGTGCCCTCGTTCTTACTCTTATTAACGAAGTAGGAGTTAAAGATATATACCTCTTATAGTACCTAAGATCTAGAAATAACCTTAAATATACCCTTTTCTAGGAGGCTAGTAACCTTAGTTTAATAGGAATCCTCGTATAAATCGTTGTCTTATAGGAATACTATTATATTAGGGTTCTTATAGGGTCTACCTCTACTACGCTTTAGTAGAATAAGTAAAATAATAGGAGGAATTATACTTATATCACCTTCGCTATTACTTTTGCTATAGTATTTAGGATTATCCTTAGGACTCTTACGAGCCTACTACCTATAAGTCTAGGGATTACAGGCCTTAAGCGAGCGCATATAACTATCTAAAAACACACCTAAAATAGACCCTCCAACTACCCCTCCTATACTTAATTACGTCCCTAGCGACGAGATACTTATAGAATATAAAGAAGCTATTCGCTAGCTATATAAATAAGCTAAGTTTATGCCCTCACATCTCGTAGTCCTTTATCACGTGGGCGAAGTAATGATAAATCGAGTCCTTCACTATAATACGATCCACCGCGCTCGACTAACTCATACTAGTAAGCCTTACTTACTTAATAACATATAAGTTAATTAGATAATTAAATAGCTAAGCGAGACGTATAAGTAGCGGACCTTGAATTAGGTTAAAGTATACGACGAATTAAAGCTTAAATGCTCTATTAAGACCCTAGAAGTCTAGCTAAAGCAGCGGGGTTATTTCAGATATGTCATATACCAAAAACCCTACCTTACTCCCGACTAAGTCTATATACGATTCCTCTGGGTAATTACACACATATTCTAGCATTTGGAGTAGAGGAAGGTTCTCTGGTTAGACGAGGTCATATTTTTGATTAGAGGAAGAACTATAAAGGAGAGAGTAACGAGGAAGAGAGGGGAGCGAATATACCCGACGTATATCTAGTACTAGTTTCACCGCGGGCATATGATACCTATTAACGCGTGGGGTATAATTAGATATAGCTATAAGAGTCCTTTACTATTTATCTAGGGTTCTAGCAAGTTAGTAGCCTTTACTCAAGTAGATTATTTAGTATAAGTCCTTGAACTATATATCTAAGGTTTTATAGACAACTTTGCGGCGATTACCTACTAACTTGACCCCGTAATAGAACCTCTCTTTATAGAGGATAATAACTCTGCTCACGGCTATAAATCGACGAGGAATTACTATATACGGTATTATATAGCACATGGGATTATTCTTATACCTTACCCGTTAACCTCACTAGATATAAATCTAATTAAGAAGTATTAAAGGTAGATAAAGCAGAGATTATATCGCCGGTAGTACTAACTAACGAACGAGGAAGAGATATAAGCTATAGTGAGGGAGGAGTAAGACGTAATTCTATAGGAAGGGATTAATAGCCTTATAGATAAGTAGGAATATTAGGTATATGTACTTATAGAGCGATTTGGGTGGGCTATGCCTAATTAAATACTATAATTATACAAATTCGCGATGTTCTTACTCGCTAAGCAGGCCCTGTAATCCCTAGACTTATGAGTAGTAGGCTCATTAGAACTAACCTTAATATCTCTTATATAGAATAGCTTTATAGAGGTTAAGTAAAAAGTAGTATTATTATATAGTAAAGCTAGTATGCACGACTCCCCTTATATTACTACTAGCTTATATAGTCCCTACTAACTACCTAGTTAACTTATATTCCCCTTATACTATACTAAAACGTCCGAATTTAGTATAAGCTTATAGATATTATAAGAGGGAAAACGTAGTAAGACAAAAACTCACATAAAATACTATAGAGTATAAAATTAACTAATAGTAAGAATACTAAAAAATAGTATATATAAAGTAGATATAAAATAATATAGAATTAGTATCTAAGTATATAGGACTCAAAGTATAAAAGTGATATATGGATTCTTACTATATAGCTACGGAAACTCTAGCCTTCTTATACGAAATACTAAAGTCACATGATCTCGGACATATCTATAGTCATGTGATTAGAATATTAAAACTACCTAAAATCGCGAAAATCTATAGTATATAGCTAGCTGTACTATATCTAACCCTCTATTTATACGTACTTATCCCTAAGTACTAAAAAATAATAGAAAAAAGCTAATTAGTCTAAAATAACTATATATTTAGGATTATCCTCTATAGACTTATCTAATTACTCTTCTAGATACTTAAAATACGACTTATTTCCCAGAAATAAGCGTATCTTAAACTCCCTTAAGTGCTTGAAAGTAATCTAAACCTATTTAGTTGTATTTCGGTACTATTTCTAATATAATTCCTCTCACTTAACTATATTCGCGTTTAATTACTCCTCTATTTCTTACTTTATTACTAGGTAATATAGTAACTTATCGTACTAAACTATATCGTAAATCGTACTAATATACTCTAATTAAATAGTACCTTAGTATCTTATATTATCTTTAGTACTCTTGAATCGCTTATCCTTAAGGGGAATAAAAGTTAAGTAAGAAATCTTAATCTATTCTATTAATATTCTTCCTTTATATATTTCGTCTTTAATAGTAACTAGACTTATTAGAATAGTGATATAAACTTTAGTAAGTACTAAAGTACTATAAGCTAATTCATTAAGTACTATTCTATCCTTGAATTATTAATAATATATAACTCTAGATCTATAAACTAACTAATTAAAAGCACGTATTATCTTATTGAGTCTAACTATATCCTTTGACTTTCTCTTAGATTTCTTAATAATAATAGCTTCTAGTTTATTAACTTTCTCTTTCTTAGTTTTAGAGTTAAGAGTTATGAAATTGTAGTATCTAAAGTACTTTATTATAAAAGGTTTAGCTTTCTTATAGTCTGTGAGAAAAGTATATTACTATAAGTAATCTTCTTCTTTAAGGAAGAATTTGCTACTTAAGGTATTAGTTATAGCTAGACTTTTAGTATTACCTTTATACTATACGTAGTTAACTTCTATAGTATTATAATATCTTACTAGTTAAGAGTATCTTACTATATAGATAATATACTTTCTAGAGGCCTTATAAAATATAAGCTATATTAATAGATTAGCTATTAAAAGTTAAGAGGCTAGCGTAAAGTAACTATTTCCTAGATTATTAATTAGTAATAAGTTTTCTCTATACTAGTAAAATCGTAGTATTTTAAGCTCTTATATTAAGAATTAATAAATACTAAGCTTCTTAATCTACTTTAGGTATCTCTTCTTAAAGATAAAACTATTTGTATCTAAGCTAGTAGTTTTAATTTCAGGAGATCTCTCTACTTTAAAGAGAGGAAGTAAAATAGAGAGGAATTAATTAGAATTATAGTAAAAGTCTCGAAATTTAATAATTTCCGGAGTATTATAGAAGTAGTTTCGTGTTTTGGGGTATACTTAGGTATTAGTAATATTTAATCTATTTAGAGTAGTATTATAAACACTAGTAACTTACTTAAAGAATATTATCTTATTGAATTCTTCTATATTAATACTAAGAGCACTTACTAGTTAATAGTAGTACTCCTTATAAGAGGACTTATAGAAACTATTATTAACTTAAAAGTGTACTTATTATTTAATAAGAAATAGAACCTTCTTATATAAAACCGTAAAAATAAACTTATCTTATTCTATAAGTATTTCCTTTTATTCCTTTAATATCTTATAGTTATAATAACTCTTTAGAATCTCCCTAGTCTTAATACCTTATATTTTTCGTTTTCTAGATCTAGGCGTGCTTTTGGTGTATTCTTAATTACTTTATTCTATACTAGAGTACTAGGATCCTTAGTCTCGCTCTCTATAGCTTTATTAGCCTTACGCTTAGATTTCTTCTTCTTCTCAAGAGTCTTAGGCTTATCCTTTAGTTTTCCTTCTCTTTTCCTTCTCCTTTTCCTTAACTCTAGCTCCCTTTTTACTAGGTCTCTTATCTCTGGAATCCTTTCTTATAGGACTCTTTTTATTAGCTTTCTCCTTAGAAAGCTTCTCTTTTTTACTAGGGTTCTTAGGTAGCTCTATACCTAGTATCTTAGCTATTCTCTTATAGGCTTCTTCTATTATAACTAATATATTAAACTATAATTAAAGAGGTTTAGGAGGGTCTTCTATTACTATATTTCCTTTAGTATCGATTCTAGTAGGATAAGGAGTTAGTCCTCTAATAATTACCTCAAGTCTCTTTTATTAATATTTAGAAGAGCTTACTCGATAATTACTATAGTATTAACTTCTTTAGCTAATTTCTCTTATATTAGAATAGAAATAGTAATAGGATCCTATTTTATAGGTTTATTAGTAAATCTAGGGAAGGCTTCATCCTTATATTCTCCTTTAATAATAATTCTAGAAGCTTTAAAGATAAATCGTCCTTTAATGAGCTTATTAGCTAATAATAGCTTAAACTTTAACTCTCTAGGTCCTGAAATTCCTTTAGCCTTCTTATATGCCTTATATATATCTAATTCCCTAAAGATTCTAGTATTCTAGGCTTTCTGGCCCTAGCTTAATCTAAGGTAGCTTTATTAATTAATTGAATATATTCGTATATAGAAGCTTTTAACTAGAAAAGCTTTCGTAGATTAATATATATGTTCTTATTAAGGTTATTTTAGTAGGTTTAGATATATTCTATAAAAGCTTTAGTATACTCTCTTAGTTTATCCTTCTTATAGAGTATATTTATTAAGGTTATAATCTTGTTATCCTTTAAGCGCTTTCTTATCTTAATCTATAGAATAATAGACTCGAATTCCCGATTATTAGCTTTATATATCTTTAGTTCTTTATTAGATAGTCCTATAAGCTCTTTATCTCTAATATAGCTATTCTATTTTAAGAGTTCTTCTTATATTTTACTTAGCTTATCTAGGACTTTCGTATTAAATTTAGTAACTACTACTACTTTCTTATATATTAGTAAGTATTCTATAACTTTCTAGGTATTATCGAGTATCTAAACTTCGATATTATTAATTTATAGACTCTAAATAATACCGCGATATAGAAGGACTAGTTACTACTATATATTACCTTCTTAAGAAGCTTATTCTTTAGTTATCTTATTATTCTTAATATATTTATATAGGTAATATTAGTATAATAGTCGTAGTATATAGAGTTAAAGGTTTCTATAGTTCTAAGAATCTCTTTTAAGTATATTCTAGAATAAAGAGTAAATTAGAATAGCCTAGATTACGTGGAAAACCCACGTGTTTCTGACTTTTTCTTTTTTTAGAAATAAGGAAAAATAAAGTTAAAATAGTAGTATATATATTAGAAAAAGTAGGTATAATAAATAGGTATATCTAAGGTAAAGTAGGTATGAATTAGAATAGTTATAAAGTAAAATATAAGGTTAAACCTCTATTATAGAAAAGAATATTAAAATACATACTTAGAGAATATATTATAGAAAGTAATTATAACTTACTTGAATTAAACGAGGATAATAAGAGAAAAATAAGAAAGTAATATAATATGAATATTTTATAGCTTTATATATATATAAGAATATTAGTATATAGTAAGAAATACTATAAAGATAATAGAAAATCTTATAATATAGGCGTGCCCCTAACTTTCTATTTATATAAAGGCGTCTCTTATTAACCTCAAGTATATAAATATAAAGAAGAAAAGAATAAATTAAGGAATATATAAGGTATAGTATAAGTATAATAAAAAGAATAAGTGAGTATTAATAAGAAGGAAAATCGAGTATAAGAAAGTTATAGATAACTCCGAATCAGGTATTACTCCTTCTGAATTTAATCTATATACTATAAATACGTAGTTATACCTTGTTTTATCGAGCTTTTAAGGTGATATTAATATAAAAAAGGTATACTTATTATCTAGGAATCTTTGAAATATAAAGAAATCCTATTATAGTATATATATTATATTATTATTATTACTAGAATAACTAATATTGAGGTTAATAGAATATATATAGAATTAGTATATTGAAATCGGTATTAAAGGTATAATTATTAGATGGTTTTTCTAGCTTTCTTATATTAAACTAATTATTACTATTCTTTCTAGTTCCTTATAACGAATCTATTATAGCTAGTATAAGCTAAAGAGAAGTGAGAATCACGGTATTTCTATATATATAAGGCCTCTTTTACTTATAGAATCGAAGAAATCACTAGTAAAAGAACTAAACGCCTATAAAGTAAGTAGCTATAGGTGTTACGGATATAGTATTCAGGGCTTGGAAAGTAAGGTAGAAGGTCCCTTATAAAGACGATTTAAAGCTAAGGAAGGGAAGACTAGAATATAGGAGGTTATAGGAGTATATGTGTACCCTATAACACACTAGTCCATATAGGGCTTAGCTTCCTAAATTTCTCTAGGTATACTCTATCTAGATTCCCTTAGCGAAGCGGCCGCGTCACGTGGTAGTGTAGGATATAGGATATATAAGATATAGGATATAGGATATAGTTAAGTGACTAGGTAGAATATCGTTATAATTACCCCCCCCCTTCGGAGTAAGCTCGCCCTCGAGCTTAGGAAAAGTCGTTATCCTTATCGTTTTCGGTATTTTCGGTAGTTATTATAGTATATATATATATTATATAATCATAGATATATCTGAGGTTATATAACTTATAAAGGTATATCGTCGTCCTTATATAGTTATAGTCGAATATTGTCTCTTACGTAGTCTAGCTAGTATTAAAAGTTATATAGAGGTCCTAGTAATTCGGTATTATCGCTATGCTTCTTATAGAAATATTATAAGGCTAGAGGGCTATTACTTAGTATCGAGGCTAGATACTAGTTAGGATCTTCGTCCTAACCTACTTACTAGATCTTGTACTTTAGCCTCTTTCTTACTAGCTTTACCGCTAGGATCTATTCTATATCGTATTCCTGTTCCCTATCCTCTAGAACTACTAGTAGAGGCTCTAGATTAGCTTAACCTAGTAGAGGGTTTCTAGGGTCCTTCTATAGCTTCTCTATATAGAATACTAGGTAAACCTTTATAGTTTCTAGTAGCTTTAGGAGGAATGAGTAGCTATATTCCTCTAGAATCTCGAAGGGGCCCTCTATTTAGTTCTCTAGCTTATAGCTCGGGCTATTAGTCTTCTAGTACTTTATTATAACCTATACTTTATCGCCTACTTTGAAATTAATTAGACGGCGGTACTTATTAGCTTATATAATATACCGCTCCTATACCTTCTCTATATAGCCTTAAGCGAGCTACTACGATTCGTGTAATTAGTTTACTAATACCTTAGCTTTATCCCTATTAAGCTTCTCCTTTAGTAAGTGAGCCTTTATAGGGGAGTCCTAGTCAAAAGCAGTATAAGGCTCGTATCCCTTTTCAGTCATAAATAGGGATTAGCTAATAGTTTCATACTAAAGGGAGGCTTATTAGTAGTCGATAATCGCTACCTAGTCGTCCTAGTCGTCCTAGTAATAGTTAATATAAGAGCGTAATCTCTAATTAAAGTATTAATTAACTATCTCTATCTAGCTATTTATCTAGGGGTAATTAGTAATAGAGAGCCTAAGCTTAGTACTAATTCTAGTATAGAACTCGTTCCAAAAATTAGAAATAAACTAAGGTCCTTAATCTAATATAATTATCTCTAGAATACCTACTTAATATATAACATATAGTAGATGTACTTCTTAGTAGACTCTACTAGTTTACTATCGAATCCTCGTATAGTATATAGTAAAGGGAGGGGTTGTGGCTCGACCCCTAGGAATTACTCCGCGAGCTAAGCGAGCTTAGTATTAATAAAAGCATATCTATTTACTCTAGTATTAATAAGGGAAGAAGACTTAATTCCTAATTCATTTATACTAATAGTATAAGGTATTATAAGAGTATCCCCTCCTATTAGATGAGTTAAGTCTATCTCTACTAAATTAATACTATAAGCCCCTAGAATAGAGACTTTCTCTAGGGGTACTCGTTTTCTAGTTCTTCTTTAGAATTAGAACCTCTACTATAAGCCTCTAGCGGGAATAAGCTTAGCTTAACCTAAGATAGAGCTACCTTAGTTTCTATAGTACGCTTATATAGGTAGTTATAAATATAGTAGCCGAACTCGTTATAATTAAAGCACTTAATACTCGAGGGATTACCTATTATAAGATACTACTTACGCTTCTAGGGGGGTTCGTACTTAACTATAGTAGTAGATATAGACTCTTCCTTAACTACCTACTATAGGGTATATAGAGAAGAGGGTTTAGTTATTCCTACTATCGTCTTCTTATACTCCTTAACCTTATTATATAAAGCTTAGATTTACTAATTATTCGTAGTATAGAACTAAGTAAAGTGGATAATATTAACGGAAGGGTTATTATAATATATATATACTAATTCCTAGAGCTTAGCCGAGAGTTTCTCGTTTAACTTCTACTTGAGCTATTTAGTAATATTACCTTCTATAGATAGTCGTAAGAAATAGGTATAGAACTCCTAAAACATATAACTAGGGCGAAGTATAAGCTTTCTAAAGTCACGACGGGTGTTCTATAGCTTATTAGGATTAGAGTATAGCTTATTTAGGTAATCGTATATCTCCGAGAGCTAGTAATACTAATAGGGGCTTTCCTAGTTTATACGAGGGTTAGTTAAGGCGAGGGCGTTACCTATAAGTCTACTAGAAATATAGATAATCTTGAGATCTTTAGTTAGGTATATATTAGTGTTTCCTCGTAGCTTATTCTTGATTTAGACTAGCTAGTTATCGAAAACCGTATAATCTCTATAGAAGAGGGTTAGGTCTAGTAGGATAACTACTCTAGGGGCTCTATATAGTATATACGGAGTAGGGATCCTTTATAGTATTAAGGGTCAATTTTAGGGGCTACTTCTAGAGCTTATATAGGAGTAGCTAGTACTAGTATAAGTTAATTAAGGAGTATAGTATAGCGCTTAATATCTGCCTTAAGCTTAGTATTCTAGAGCTTAGTATTCTCAAAAACACCCTTAGTATCTCTATATCTCTTCTTATATTTAGCTAGCTTCGTAGTAGTGTCTTAGTAGCTCTTAATAATTAGGTTAATATCCTTGAGGAGGTTAATAGGGTCCTTAAATCAACTATTTAGATTATGAGAGGTAATTAGGTAGTCTATATCAAGGACTTTTCTAATAAACGGGGAGTACCCTTCCTTAATAGATTTATCTATAAAGCCTCCCGGAATATCGACGAGGCGTTTGGATCAGGAAGGGTCACTAACGGGATAACCTAATCTAATAGGAGCTTATTAAGAATTCGATATCCTTCCTAGTATAGGAGGGAAAAACGTAGTAAGACAAAAACCTATATAAAACGCTATAGAGTATAAAATCGACTAATAGTAAAAACACTAAAAAATAATAACTATAAGGTAGACGTAAAGTAGTACAAAATCAGTATAGAAGTATATAGAACTCAAAGTATGAAAGTAATATATAATTATTACTCTATAGCTATAGAAACTCTAGCTTTCTTATATGAAATACCAAAGTTACATAATCTTAGACATATCTATAATTATATAATTAGAATATTAAAACTACTTAAAATCGCGAAAATCGATAGTATATAGCTAGCTATACTATATCCGACCCTCTATTCATATATGCTTATCCCTAAGTACTAAAAAATAATAGAAAAAGAACTAATTAGTCTAAAATAACTATATACTTAGGATTATCCTCTATAGGCTTATCTAACTCCTCTTCCCGTATCTAAAGTATAACTTATTTCCTAGAAATAAGCGCTTCTTAAACTCCTTTAGGTATAGGAAAGTAATCTAAACTTATATAGCTACTCTCTTATACTATTACTAATATAATTACTCTCGTTATACCACGTCTATATTTAATTATTACTCTATTTCCTCCTTTACTACTAGGTAATATAGTACTTTATTACCCTGAACTATATCGTAAATAGTACTAACTTACTCTATTAAATAGTACCCGGATATTTCGTATTATCCTTAGTACCCTTAAATCACTTATATAAGGGGGCTCAAAGTTTAAGTAAGAAATCCTAAGCTCCTCTAGTAATACTCCTACTTCGCTTATTTCGTCTTTAATAGTAACTAGACTTATTAGAATAGTAATATAAACTTTACTAAGTACTTATTCCCTTAAACTAATAATAGTAAATAACTCTAGATCTATAAACTATCTAGTTAAAAGATATATAGTCTTATTAAGTCTAACTATATCCTTTAACTTTCCCTTAGATTTCTTAGTAATAGTAGCTTCTAATTTATTAATTCCTCCTTCTTAGTCTTAATATTAAGTACTACGAAATCGTAATATCTAAAATACTTTATTATAAAAGGTTTAGCCTTCTTATAATCTATAAGAAAAGTATACTACTATAAGCGATTCCTCTCTCTAAGGAAGAACTCATTATATAAAGTATTAGTAGTAACTAGAATATTAGTATTACCTTTATAGAATAAGTAGTTAACTTCTCTAGGAAGATAATATCTTACTAGTTAAGGATATCTTATTATATAGATATTATACTTTCTAGAGGCTTCGTAAAATATAAGCTATATTAACGATTAGTTATTAAGAGTTAAGAGACTAGTATAAAGTAACTATTACCTAGATTACTAATTAGTAATGAATTCTCTCTATACTAGTAGAATTATAGTATTTCTAGTTCCTCTATTAAGAGATCACAAATACTAAGCTTCTTAATCTACTTTAAGTATCCTTCTTAAAGATAAAACTATTCTATTTAGGCTAGAAGAATTAAGTTTAGGAGATTCCTCTACCTTAAAGAGAGGTAATAAAATAAAAAGGAATCTATTAGAATTATAGTATTTATCTCTAAATATAATAATTTCTGAGGTATTATAGAAATAGTCTCGAGTTTCGGGTATACCTAAGTAGTATTAACTTATAATCTACTATTAGTAATATCATAAATACTATAATCTACTCTATAAATATTAATCTATCAAATTATCTATATTAATACTAAGAGCGCTTATTAGCTAGTAGTAGTACTCTATATAAGGAGACTTATAGAAACTATTATTAACTTAATAGTATACTCTTAATTTAATAAGAAGTAGGACCTTCTTATATAAAACCTTAAAGGTATAATTATCTTATTTAGTAAGTACCTCTTTCTACTCCTTAGGTATCTTATAATTATAATAACTCTTTGAATCTCTCTAGTCTTAATACCTAAGTCTTTACTTACTAGATCTAGGTATACTTTTCGTATATTCTTAATACTTTATTCTATACTAGAGTATTAGGATCCTTAGTTTCGCTTTTAATAGCTTTATTATTAGCTTTATACTTTAGATTCATCTTCTTAGGAGTCTGGGCTTATCTTTTAGCTTCTCCTTTCCTATTTCCTCTTCTCTAGGCTATACTTCCTTCTCTTTTCCTTCTCTCTAGGCTCTTAACTATAGTATTTCCCCCTATAATATTCTCCTTAGTAAGTACTCCTTAGTACTCTTCTCCTTTTCCTTAGGGCCCTTAGGTAGCTCTATACCTAACTTCTTTATTCTCTTACGAGCTTCTTTAATAGTAGCTAAAGACTTAACCTACTATTAAAAAGGGTTAAGGAATCTTCTATAGGTATATCTTCTTTAGTAGTTCCTCCTATAGAGTAAGGAGTTAGTCCTTTAATAGTCGTCTTAAGTCTAGGTATTCTATAGTAGGAAGGCTTTATTAATAATTACTATAGTATTAGTTTCTTTAGGATAATCTCTTATATAGGAATAGAAATAGTAATAGGATCTATTTATTAGGCTTATTAGTAAATCTAGGGAAGGCTTTATTCTTATACTCTCCTTTAATGAGAATTCCTGGATACTCTAAAGGTAAACTATACTTAATAAGCTCTTTAGCTAATAGTAGCTTAAACTTCAATTTTCTAGGCTCTAAAACTAATTAGCCTTCTTATATACCTTAAAGTATTAGACTCCGAAAGATTCTAGTATTCTAGGCTTTCTAGCCCTAGCTTAATCTAAGGTACCTTATTAATTAACTAAATATTTTATATAGAAGCCTTATTACGAATAGCTTCTTTAGATTAATATATATATTCTTACTAAGGTTATTTCGATATTCTTAGATATATTCTATAAAGGCTTTAGTATACTTACTTAGTCTATCTCTCTTAAGAAGTATCTTAGTAAGGTTCTAATCTTATTATTTCTTAGCTTCTTACTAGTATAATCTATTTAATAGTAGTATCGAATTCCTATTATTAACTTAGTATACTCTTAGTTCTTCGCTAGATAGCCCTAGAAGCTCTCTATTTCCTATATATTTATTCTATTTTAAGAGCTCTTCTTATATTCTACTTAGCTTATCTAGGACCTTTATATTAAATTAGTAATTACTACTACCTTTTTATATACTAGTAAGTATTCTATAACTTTCTAGCTTCGTCAAGGGTCTAATTTCGATATTATTAATTCGTAGCTCTATATAATACCGTAGTATAGAAGGACTAGTTACTATTACTTATTACCTTACTAAGAAGCTTATTCTTTGGCTATTTTATTATTCTTAATATATTCGTATAAGTGGAATTAGTATAGTATTCGTAGTATATAGAGTCGAGGGTTTCTATAGTTCTAAGAATCTCTTTTAAGTATATTCTAGAATAAAGGGTAAATTAGAATAGGCTTAATCACGTGGAAAAACACGTGTTTCCGACTTTCTCTTTCTTTAGAATCTAGAAAATAAGGCTAAAATAGTAGTATATATATTAGAAAAAGTAAGTATAAGAAATAGGTATATTTAAGGTAAAGTAGGTATAATTAGAATAATTATAGAAGTAAAATATAAGGTTAAGCCTCTACTATAGAAAAGAACTTAAAATATATACTTATAGAATATAATATATAAGTAATTAGAATATACTTAAACTAAACGTGAATAGAAGGGAAAGAATAAGAAGTAATATAAATAAGAATATTTTTATAGTTTATATATATATATAGAAATATTAGTATATAATAGAAAATACTAAAAAAAGGATAGAAAATCTCAGATATAAGGTGCCCTAACCCTCTATTTATATAGAGATATCCCTATTAACCTTAAGTATATAAATATATAAATAGAAAGAAAAAAAAATTAAGGAATATATAAGGTATAATATAAAGTAAAGAAAAGAATAAGTAAGTATTAATAGAAGGAAATGATATAGAAAGTTATAGATAACTTAGAACTAGGTATTATTCCTTCGAATTCTTCTATATACTTTAATTATATAGTTATACTATACTTAATATTAGATAACTAATTCTAAAGTTAATATATAGGAAATTAGTATATCTAATTAGTATTAAAGGTATAACTTTAGATAATCTTCCTAGTTTCTATATATTAAACTAATTATTACTATTCTTTCTAGTTATTACTTAAGACTATTATAGTTAGTATAAGGAAAGGAAGCGAGAATTATAGTATTTTCGTATATAAAAGGCTTACTTTATTTATAGAATAAGAAATTACTAGTAAAAGAACTAAATACTAAGAAAGTAAGTAGTTATAGCTCGGTATAAAGACCTATAAAGTTTAGATAATTCCCCTAAAAGGAATAATATAATAGTAAACTGTTTATAATAGTAAAAGTATTACTTATCCTAGTTTTCTAGAAAATCCAGGAGTCCTTAGTAAAGAATTAGTATTCCTAATTAGTAAAAGAGTCTTAGAAGAAAGAAAGCTTATATATATAAGTAGAGTTATATAGTATATACTAGAGTTCTAGGCTATTATTCCTAATATACTTTAGAGATTATTATTATTATTATTATTATTATTATTATTATTATTATTATTATTATTATTTATTATTATTATTATTATTATTATTATTATTATTATTATTATTATTATTATATTTATACTCCTAATTAATATATATATAGCGATTCTAGTTTATCTAATCTAAAGGATCTCCTTTCTAATATCTCAGGAACTACTAGCTTAATATTAATCCCTCTCTAGAAGGTATATAAAAGACTCCTATTTCCCCTAGTCCTCTAATCTTTAATAATTTCATAGAAATAAGTATCTACCTTAGTATAGCCTAGGTCGTCGAAGCTCAGAAAAGCTCCCGTGACCCTTTATCTATTTCGAGTTTAATCTAATTATAATTAAATTCGCTTTCTAGAGTTCTAGTAATTAAGGTCTCTACTAGTAAGGTTATCTAGATAAAATATAGTAATAATAAGAAATAAAATAATACTAATATCTATCTAGGCCTAAGGAATATAATACTCTAAACCTCTTAACTCTAACCTAGAATAGAATATATAAATAAGAAAAACTACTTCTTTTACCTAAGGAGCTCTACCCTTATCTAACGCTTCCTTCTAGTCCTCTATAAAGGATATATACTTTACTCTCTCCTATTCTAGTAATATAAGAATATATATAATAACTCTAGTCACTTTTTCGATCTCCTAAGTACTATTTAGTTTATTATACTCCTTAATAGCTTCTCTCTTAAGCTTAGAATCGGTCTTAAATCGCTCGTTTACTAGCTTTAGCTCTAGTCTAACGTGATCCTTAGAGGAATACTAGAAACCTTTTCTCTTAACGAATTACTTAAGCTAGTTTCTAGTATATATCCGTCGAAGTTTAGTCCTATGAGCTCCTTAAGCATATAGTATCCTTTTAGTTAATCCGCTTTCTTAACTTTATATAGTCCTAACTATCTATATAATAACTTTATACTCCTTAACTTATCTTAATTATTAACTTAAGTTATACCTAGTACTAAATCATCCTTTATAATAGGCTTTAATTAAATCTAATAAGTAATATCGAAATACTCTTTTCTTTCTAGTATCTATAGTCCTTCTTTATCTATACTTCCTCTATATCCTTATCTCTTATTATTATCTATTTCATATATAACTCTAAAAGTGTTTTTCTATCACATACTTCATCTTATCTAAGTATTCTCTATATCAGAAACTATATTTCTACTAGTAATATAGCTTCTTAGCTATAGATTATATAAAATAGGGTAAATCTAGTTAGCCTATAAATAATAACTTAATTAGTAAATAGTATATATAGTAATAGATCTACCTAAGGCTTCTTTCTACCTATTATTAATATAATAAGTACTTAGATAATCGACTAATATCCTCGTTTAATTATACTATTTCCCTTAGAATTATAAGCTAAAATAATAATTCAGTTAATTCCTAGCTTATTAAGTTCCTAAATTACTATTCCCTTAAATTCTACTCTACTATTTACTTTAAGGTATCTAAATAAGCTATACCTATATACGATTTCTTCCTAGATAAACTTAGTAACCTTCTTACTAGTCAGGTTATATAATAGTTAAGCCTTAACTTATCTAGAAAAATTATCTCTTACTATAACTAGTAAGTTAAATCCCTTATAATCCGGTAATTTTACTATATTAATCCCTAAAGAATAAAAAAGTAGAGCTACTTTAAAAGATATAATACCTCCTCTTATTACCTTTTACTTTTATATTAATAAGTCTTATAAGATATAATATATATCTTTATAAAATTATAATATTCTTCCTAGTAATATTAATATACTACTAAAGTAAATATAATCTCTCTCCCTATATATCTAATCTTATTATAAAGCTCCTTAATAACGATTTCCTTCTATTCCTAGTTATTAATAACTAGTTATAGCGGGTATACCTCAGTTATATTCCTCTATAGTAACTTATCTCTTATACTATAACCCTGTACTTTTCTACTCAACTTCCGGAATTCCGTTCTTAATATCCCCTTAGGTCTCTTAAACATTATAAGGTATCACGTAATAGCTTAGCTCTATTCCAAATAGCTATTATCTAATAGATCTAGTAGAGTAGCTTTATTACTAAGTAAATCGTATATTTTACTAAGGGTCACATAATCTCGGATATATCTAAGGTTATATAACTTACTAACTTATCCTTTTCTAAAGGTTTAACTTCGCTTTCTAACTAAGAAATATAACCGCTATTAACCTCTACTACTCGTATAGTATAGTCTAGGTATTCTATAGAGTATGAGGGTATTCTACCTCTTAAAACTATATCACGTGATCTGACTTCTAACTCTTTCCCTTAAAACCTCTATCTAATAGGTATAATTCTAATAGTATTAAGCTCTATAGCTATCTAGTTATTAATATCCTCTTCTTTCTTTAGTATCTCTT
>JAJTUR010000243.1:0-46327 GCA_021399475.1 Hyaloscypha finlandica
AAGGATAAGTGTAATTAGGTCTATAGACGAGGAGTAGCTATAGCGGCTCTCTAAAGTATATCGTATAACTAAGTAGTAAGGGTATCTAGTAACGAGTCTATTAATAACATTATTAATAACCCTCGTCCTCTTAGTGTATTTATACTTCATTACTCGGAAACTATATAATTAATATATGAGCTTAATAAAGTCGTCTAGTAATAATAGCGTCGTTATTTGGTATTCATAATTATAGTTATCTAGTTCAGATAATAGTTAATAACAACTCGATTAACGGTTTTAGATAGTTTTAGATAGTTTTAGATAACAGAAAACGGGCTCGGATCTACCGAGGGTCCCTAGTTAAGTTATCGAATAGATAATAAGACAATTACTACTATTTGTTATAACAAAATATTAATATATATAGAAGTTAATTAATTCCTAGTTCTCCTAAGTAGGAATTAACTAGTAATAAGGAGTTGTATTATTAAGCGACTAATAACGTAATACTCTATAAAACTACTATAGTAACTACTTATCTACTTATAATAATCCCTCGTACTAGGAACTAGTCGAAAATACCTTAATTACGAACTTCTAAACCTCTAATACCTTCCCCTTAAACTTTAGAATCTCTTATAAATACTATTTCTATAATACTAAGACTATGAATTAAGAAACTAAACCTCTACTTATATATTACTATAATAATTAAAGAACCTCTAGAATATATATATATATATTATATATATATATACCCGAAATATACTTTAATTCTGACTATAAACCTTTCGAAACCTCGATTTTCCTATATTTTCCTATAATTTTCTTCTAATTTTTACTTTAAATTACTACGATTTTTCTTATATACTTTACTATTATAAATACGTATTTGCTATAAACACGATACTTTAATACTAAGCCTTTGAACTAAATTACTTCTTTTATAGATATTTTTAGCTCTTTAGTTCTTTTCTTACTTTAAACTATATATATATATATATACTAAGAAAATAGATATAGATAAATAAAAGGCGGGAATTAGGAAATAGTAGGACGAATTTAATATAAATACGGTATTAAAAGAGGACCTTAATAACTACCTTAATATAAAAATAGAATAGTATACCTTATATAAATAATATAATAGAAATCTATAAGAGTTATTTTAGGAGGACTTCGTGGACTTTATAGTTATAACTTGGAATTAAATAAATAAAACTATTATTAAAGTCTTATGAACTTACTTATAATATAAGGGTATTTATATCAAGAATAATAGTAGAGCCCTTATAATTATATAGTCCTTAGTTTAAGTTATTTAAGAGGAAATATAAAGTAAATAAGATATTATAGATATTTATTAAAACGGCGGAATTCGAATAGATCTCTTATAAGGACTTATTACTTTAGCTTATATTATACTTAGAGATATCGAGAAAATTTATGAATAAGTTAATTAAATTAGCTTATACCTTTCTTAATCTCTTTAGGGACTCTTATATTACTTCTATTACCTTAACTACCTTAATTATTACTAGAACTATTTATATTAGTACTAGAACTACCTCTAATTACTCTCTTATTAGCTAGTAGAGCGAAGCTAATTAGAGAGATTACTAGAATCTATATAGAGGAATAGAAGTAAGATAATAGGAATAGTAGCTTTAATTAGAAACTCACTATTTTCTATAATATCTATTAATATATAGACTTTCTAAAAGAGGCTATTATAAAGGCTTTTCTTATTATACTTAAGAAACTATCACTAGGCTACTTCTATAATAATTATATATCCTAATAAACGTTTAATTATATCTCTATATACCTTTATAACTTCTTTAAAAAGCTTAGATATTAATAATAGAATCTAGATTAATAAAACATAATTATATAGTCTTTAATATTAGAGAAATATACGAGAAAATCGACTTATGAAGTTATTTAGTTATTAATTAATAAACTATATTAATTATAATATAGCTTTATACTTACTCTATAAATAACTAAGTTTCTCTATAATAAAATTATTATTACTTACTAAGACTCTAAAGCATATAAATACACTATTTTAAACCCTTTAATAAACCTTAGTAAGATTCTCTATAAGCTATAGTCCTTAATTATAGCCTCTAAGAAGACTAAATTAAATAATACTAGTACCTTCTTTATTAATTAATAATACTACTTAAATAACTACTTAGATAATTACTAGTTTAGGAATCGTTAATACTATAATAACTATATAGACTCCTATAAGTCTCGTAATTAAAATAATAACTATATAAACTCTTTAAAGTTATACTTTATATACCGGAAATTAGACTATTAATCCTAGAGGTATATAAATAAGGAATAAAGGAATAAGAAAGCTCGATTTAGAGCTAGAAACCTCTATTAGTTTAAGGCCCTAGCTTCCTTAGAGTTTAAGAGGGAGTTTACGAGAATATATATAAGTTATATAGCTTTTATTAAAGGCGAACTAGGAGATAAACGAGATAATAAGAGTAGTAAAGACGAACTAAGTAGTGCTTTTAATACTCTATTAGCGGATATAGAGAACTCTAAGGAATATATTTTAGATTCCTACTTTACTTTAGTTAAAACCCTCTTTACTACTTCTAATTTATAACTTCTTAAGTTATTAAATATAGCTAGTAACTTTATAAATAACCTTATAAACCGCTCTTATACTTACTTATTAATAAGAGAGAACTATATTACAAAATCTAGAAAACTATTTATAGAGGATACTTAAACCTTTATAATAAGAGATATATCTAGATATAATACTAATTACTTTTACGGAATTATAATAGATACTAGAGTTACTAAATACTTAACTACTAGTTTCAATTAATTCTAAGCTTTATAATAGATAAACGATAATATTAAGCTTAATAAATCTATTAAAGAGAGTATTAAAGTTAAGTTCGGAATTAGTATATTATCTTTCTTAAGATCTATAATTATAGATATACTAATTAGGCTTATATAATTCTATATTATACCCTCGAAGACTCTATTTTTATTAAGCTTAGTAGATATAAATAAATTAAAGGTCTATTTTAATAACCTCTAGAATTAATTAATTATATTTACTAGGAAGCACATATTAGTAATATATTAATTTAGTTATTCTTTCTTATTATAGGATACTTTCTTAAAGATTTTTATATTAGAATCCTTTACTTCTAACCTTTATTTCCTTATAGAACTTGAATTATAATAATTATATTATCGATTTAGTTATTTATTAATCGAGAAACTATAAAATGTCCTAGAATAAATAAGCTATAAAGTTAATAAATAAGCCCTCGAATACCCTATAAGATACTATAAATAATACTAATTAAATAGTAAATTACTTAGTTAATTCAAGTTTAACTTAAGGGACGATATTAGTTTTAATTACTCTATTATTATTGATATTTTCTATATATATAAGAAGCCTATATTATATATTATTAATAAAGGAATATAGTATTAAGTAAGACAATAACTATAAAGCCTTAGTACTTAATATATATAAGACGCCCTAAAATAATACTAGATTAATACTTATTTAGGACCTCTTAATTAGATTACTATAGATACTAGGAAGTAGTTTATTAGTAGAGAGTTCATATAGCTTACAAATTCGATAAGAACTAAGATTAAAATCGTCCCTATAGAAGCTTATTATTTAGTTAGAATCGTCGAATAGTATTATAATATAATTCGATGAGCTTATAGGATTATTATAACTAAAATTAAGGGAATTAATAAAGATATAGTATTATAGATAGCTTTTAAAGTAATTAATAATACTATAAAACTAGATAAAATTGTCCTTATACTCTTAGTTTATAGTACTTTATCTTAAATAAGTAAATATAACCCTTTATCCCCTTTAGTTATATAGTAATTAAATACCCTAAGAAAAGCAATAGAGGAGATAAAGAGATTACGAGCTAGTCACGAAGTTATAAGAGCTTTAAATATATATAATAGATCCTCTATAACTAATATATATGAACTTCTATTAAATTTAGAAGTCCTAGTATAGTACGAAGGGAATACTAATTAATTAGGGTAATAAGAAGAGCTATATAAGCTTATATTTATAGAAGACGAGTTATATATACTAGCTTTATTATATAGTAATACCTTCTTTTATTTAACCTCTATAAAGCTATTCTTATAGGGAGATAAAAGCTTTAATCTTAATAATTCTAGCCCTAATTCCGAATATAATAATAGTAATAGCTAAGGCGAAGTAAATATAATTTCTCTTATTATCTCTCTAAAATATAAAAGAAGATAACCTTATAAAATATTACTTAAAGTTATAGTATTCTTATAAGATAACGAAATTAAAGTAAAAGAGATAAGAGATATATACTTATTAAATAATACTTAGTATAAGGGTTCTTATTAAGCTAAAATCGAAGGACTCTTAGAAAAGAGGGTCTTTAAGGTTACCTTATATTTAAAGGTACTAGAAGGAGTATATATCTTTAACTCTAGGTTTATTAACGAGATTAAGAATAAGGGTACTAATAAAGAGCTTTATAAATCGAGACTCGTTATTTTAGTATATAATAATTAAGAGAAGTATACTATATTAACTTAATCGCTAACTATTTAATATATTAGCTAGAGAATTATTCTTAGTATTACTACTATAATAACTAAAACTATAAGGCTTTACTTATGAGATAACTTATAGATATATATTTAATTAATGACTCTCCTAAATCGCGATTTTTATATAAAACTACTATAAGAGCTTACTAAATACTTATACCTATAAGACGATTTAGTCCTAAAAGTTATAAAACTACTATATAGTATACTAGAAGCTAGAAACTACTAGTTTAAGACTTACTACTCCTATTATATTAATAAGCTTATTATAGAATAATTAACTTATAATCTATACTTCTTTTATAGTAAGTAATTATTTGAATATACTTTTATAAATTATTACGTACCGCGTTACGTATATAGCCTATCCTATAGACTAGACCCGATTAGGTATAGTAGAGGTTCGAGAGTATAGTTTAGTAGCTTAACCTCCTAAACTAAGCTCCCTAAACCTCTATAATATACTACTTTACTAACGATAAATATAACGAGTATTCTACGACTATACGTAATAGTACTTAGTATTTCTAGTAAACTAATAGTAATTATTTAGTATAGTAAGCTTATAAACTAATAATACTCTAATTATTAGTAATAGCGATTTCCTAGAATTAGAGTAATTAAAGCTTAAAGAAGCTTAATTCTTAGTTAAAGAGTAAGAATAGCTTACCTTTAATTATAATCTAAAGTTTAATAGAGGTATTATATATACTAAAACTACTAAAACCTCTAAAAATACTATAATTATAGAGCTTTAGATTACTAGAATTACTCTTATATAAGAGTACTAATATAGTAACCTTAAGACTATATTAACTAAGAACTCTACTATAATAAGTAATAGAAGTACTATATATATAAACCTTATAATTAAGGAGTAATATATAACCTAGCGAGCCTAAGGAGCCTATATTATATTAGTCTATTAACCTAAAGCCTCTTATAACCTCGTAATAGTTACTTAAGTTATTAAACTTATAGAAAATAATATTAGTTTACTTAATAAGCGCCTTTAATAATAAGTTAAGAATACTATTAAGGGACTATAATTCGTAAAGCTAAATAAAGAGACTCTTCGCTTAATTATATTAACTAATTCGTCCTTTATAAATAATAGAGATCTATCCTTATAAATAAGCTATATTCTAGCCTTAGTTAATATTACTTAGAACACGAATATTATCTATTAGTTATCTATAAAGTATAAGAGAGTTACTTGAAGTATATTAGGCTCTAAGCTATATAGTATAGTATATAGCTTTAATATAAGCGCTATAATTAAATTAATAATTAATAAAGCTCTAGAAATTAATCTACTACTAGTCGTTTATATAGACTCGAAATCCTTATATAAATACCTTATAAAGCTTAGAATTATATAGGAAAAGTAACTAATAATTAATATAATATATCTTTACTAAGTATATAAATAATAAGAGATTATAGAGGTTAAGTAAATTAAGGGAGAATTAAATCCTATTAACTCTATAATGAAATTAAAGCCTATAAATACCCTTAAGTACCTAATTAATACGAATACTATATAACTAGATATAGAGGAGTAAATTAAATATAAATTAAGGTATATAGAGTAAAGGAGAGTAAGAGAGGGATATATTAGTGAGAGGGTAATATATAGAAGTAGGGATATCGATAAGAGGGTATTACGTAGATATATAATATAGTTAGAGAGCGTGGGGCTAGGCCTAATTAGGAAACTAGTATATATTTAATAAGAGACTATATTTTTCGATATTTTTAGAGAGCTTCTAGTATTTAAATATACTTTTATAAATTATTATATACTATATTATATATATAGCTCATCCTATAGACTAGACCTAATTAGGTATAATAGAGGTTTAGGAGTATAGTTTAGTAGCTTAACCTCTTAAACTAAACTCCTTAACTTCTATAATATACTACTTTACTAATAATAAATATAACGAGTATTTCACGACTATATATAATAATACTTAGTATTTCTAGTAAACTAATAACTACTAAAAAACTAAAATTCATAAAGTTAGATAAAGAGACCCTTTACTTAATTATATTAACTAATTCATTCTTTATAAATAATAGAGATTTATTCTTATAAATAAGATATATTTTAGCTTTAGCTAATATTACTTAAAATACTATTAGTTTACTAGAAATACTAAGTACTATTATATATAGTTATAGAATACTTATTATATTTATTATTAGTAAAGTAGTATATTATAGAAGTTAAGGAGTTTAGTTTAAGAGGTTAAGCTACTAAACTATACTCCTAAACCTCTATTATACCTAATTAGGTCTAGTCTATAGGATGAGCTATATATATAATATAGTATATAATAATTTATAAAAGTATATTTAAATACTAGAAGCTCTCTAAAAATATCGAAAAATATAGTCTCTTATTAAATATATACTAGTTTCCTAATTAGGCCTAGCCCACGCTCTCTAACTATATTATATATCTACGTAATACCTCTTATCGATATCCCTACTTCTATATATTACCCTCTCACTAATATATCCCTCTCTTACTCTCCTTTACTCTATATACCTTAATTTATATTTAATTACTCCTCTATATCTAGTTATATAGTATTCGTATTAATTAGGTACTTAAGGGTATTTATAGGCTTTAATTTCATTATAGAGTTAATAGGATTTAATTCTCCTTAATTTACTTAACCTCTATAATCTCTTATTATTTATATACTTAGTAAAGATATATTATATTAATTATAGTTACTTTTCCTATATAATTCTAAGCTTTATAAGGTATTATATAAGGATTTCGAGTCTATATAAACGACTAGTAGTAGATTAATTTCTAGAGCTTTATTAATTATTAATTTAATTATAGCGCTTATATTAAAGCTATATACTATACTATATAGCTTAGAGCCTAATATACTTCAAGTAACTCTCTTATACTTTATAGATAACTAATAGATAATATTCGTGTTCTAAGTAATATTAACTAAGGCTAGAATATAGCTTATTTATAAGGATAGATCTCTATTATTTATAAAGGACGAATTAGTTAATATAATTAAGCGAAGAGTCTCTTATTAGCTTTACGAATTATAGTCCCTTAATAGTATTCTTAACTTATATTAAAGGCGCTTATTAAGTAAACTAATATTTTTTCTATAAGTTAATAACTTAAGTAACTATTACGAGGTTATAAGAGGCTTTAGGTTAATAGACTAATATAATATAGGCTCCTTAGGCTCGCTAGGTTATATATTACTCCTTAATTATAAGGTTTATATATATAGTACTTCTATTACTTATTATAGTAGAGTTCTTAGTTAATATAGTCTTAAGGTTACTATATTAGTACTCTTATATAAGAGTAATTCTAGTAATCTAAAGCTCTATAATTATAGTATTTTTAGAGGTTTTAGTAGTTTTAGTATATATAATACCTCTATTAAACTTTAGATTATAATTAAAGGTAAGCTATTCTTACTCTTTAACTAAGAATTAAGCTTCTTTAAGCTTTAATTACTCTAATTCTAGGAAATCGCTATTACTAATAATTAGAGTATTATTAGTTTATAAGCTTACTATACTAAATAATTACTATTAGTTTACTAGAAATACTAAGTACTATTACGTATAGTCGTAGAATACTCGTTATATTTATCGTTAGTAAAGTAGTATATTATAGAGGTTTAGGGAGCTTAGTTTAGGAGGTTAAGCTACTAAACTATACTCTCGAACCTCTACTATACCTAATCGGGTCTAGTCTATAGGATAGGCTATATACGTAACGCGGTACGTAATAATTTATAAAAGTATATTCAAATAATTACTTACTATAAAAGAAGTATAGATTATAAGTTAATTATTCTATAATAAGCTTATTAATATAATAGGAGTAGTAAGTCTTAAACTAGTAGTTTCTAGCTTCTAGTATACTATATAGTAGTTTTATAACTTTTAGGACTAAATCGTCTTATAGGTATAAGTATTTAGTAAGCTCTTATAGTAGTTTTATATAAAAATCGCGATTTAGGAGAGTCATTAATTAAATATATATCTATAAGTTATCTCATAAGTAAAGCCTTATAGTTTTAGTTATTATAGTAGTAATACTAAGAATAATTCTCTAGCTAATATATTAAATAGTTAGCGATTAAGTTAATATAGTATACTTCTCTTAATTATTATATACTAAAATAACGAGTCTCGATTTATAAAGCTCTTTATTAGTACCCTTATTCTTAATCTCGTTAATAAACCTAGAGTTAAAGATATATACTCCTTCTAGTACCTTTAAATATAAGGTAACCTTAAAGACCCTCTTTTCTAAGAGTCCTTCGATTTTAGCTTAATAAGAACCCTTATACTAAGTATTATTTAATAAGTATATATCTCTTATCTCTTTTACTTTAATTTCGTTATCTTATAAGAATACTATAACTTTAAGTAATATTTTATAAGGTTATCTTCTTTTATATTTTAGAGAGATAATAAGAGAAATTATATTTACTTCGCCTTAGCTATTACTATTATTATATTCGGAATTAGGGCTAGAATTATTAAGATTAAAGCTTTTATCTCCCTATAAGAATAGCTTTATAGAGGTTAAATAAAAGAAGGTATTACTATATAATAAAGCTAGTATATATAACTCGTCTTCTATAAATATAAGCTTATATAGCTCTTCTTATTACCCTAATTAATTAGTATTCCCTTCGTACTATACTAGGACTTCTAAATTTAATAGAAGTTCATATATATTAGTTATAGAGGATCTATTATATATATTTAAAGCTCTTATAACTTCGTGACTAGCTCGTAATCTCTTTATCTCCTCTATTGCTTTTCTTAGGGTATTTAATTACTATATAACTAAAGGGGATAAAGGGTTATATTTACTTATTTAAGATAAAGTACTATAAACTAAGAGTATAAGGATAATTCTATCTAGTTTTATAGTATTATTAATTACTTAAAAGCTATCTATAATACTATATCTTTATTAATTCCCTTAATTTTAGTTATAATAATCCTATAAGCTCATCGAATTATATTATAATACTATTCGACGATTCTAACTAAATAATAAGCTTCTATAGGGACGATTTTAATCTTAGTTCTTATCGAATTTGTAAGCTATATGAACTCTCTACTAATAAACTACTTCCTAGTATCTATAGTAATCTAATTAAGAGGTCCTAAATAAGTATTAATCTAGTATTATTTTAGGGCGTCTTATATATATTAAGTACTAAGGCTTTATAGTTATTGTCTTACTTAATACTATATTCCTTTATTAATAATATATAATATAGGCTTCTTATATATATAGAAAATATTAATAATAATAGAGTAATTAAAGCTAACGTCGTCCCTTAAGTTAAACTTAAATCGACTAGGTGATTTTCTATTTAATTAGTATTATTCGTAGTATCTCGTAAGGTATTCGAGGGCTTATTTATCGACTTCATAGCCTACTTATTCTAGGATATTTCATAGTTTCTCGATTAATAGATAACCGAATAATAATATAATCGTCGTAATTCAGGTTCTATAAGGAAATAAGGGTTAGAGGTAAAGGATTCTAATATAAAGGTCTTTAGGGAAGTATCCTATAATAAGAAGAATAACCAAAACGTATTACTAGTATATACTTCCTAGTAAAGTAATTAGTTAATTCTAGAGGTTATTAAAATAGACCTTTAGTTCGTCTATATTTACTAGCTTAGTAAAAATAGAGTCTTTAAGGGTATAATATAGAATTATATAAGCCTAATTAGTGTATCTATAATTATAGATCCTAAAAAGACGATATACTAATTCCGAACTTGACTTTAATACTCCCTTTAGTAGATTTATTGAGCTTAATACTATTTTATCTATTATAAAGCTTAGAATTAATCGAAACTAGTAGTTAAGTATTTAGTAGCTCTAGTATCTATTATAATTCCGTAAAAGCGATTAGTGTTATACCTAGACATACCTCTTACTATAAAGATTCGAGTATCCTCTATAGGTAGTTTACTAGATTCTATAGTATAGTTCTCTCCTATTAATAGGTGAGTATAGAGCGGTTCATAAGGTTATTTATGAGGTTACTAGTTGTGTTTAATAGCTCAGGAGGTTATAAATAAGAGTAGTAAAGAGGGTTTCAACTAAGGTAAAGTAGGAATCCTATTCCTTAGGGTCTCTATATCTACTAGTAGAGTATTAAAACACTACTCAATTCGTCCTCTCTACTCCTATTATCTATTTATCTCTCCTTTCCTTTAATAGAAGCTATATAATATAAATATCCCTTATAAACTTCCTCTTAAAGTCTAGGGAGTCTAGAGCTCTGAACTATATAGGTTTCTAGCCTAAATCGAGCCTTCTCGTCATTACTCCTTATCCGAGTATTTCTAGGATTAATAGTCTAATTTCCCGTATATAAAGCACGACTTTAAGGGGTCTATATAGCTATTATCTAGTTACGGGGCTTATAGAAGTTCGTATAATTAGTATAATATCGACGATTTCTGAACTAGTAGTTATCTAAGTAATTATTAAGTAATATGTTAATTAGTAAAGAAGGTATTATAGTATTCGGATTAAGCTTCTCAAAGGCTATAATTAAGGACTATAGCTTATAGAGAAGCTTACTAAGGGTACTAGAGGGTCTGAAATAGTGTATTTATATACTTCGAGTCTTAATAATAGTAATAATTTTGTTATAGAGAAACTCTATTATTCGTAGAGTAAGTATAAGGCTATATTATAGTTTATAATTCATTAATTATTAACTAAACGATCTTAAAGGTCGATCTCCTCGTATATTTCTCTGATATTAAAGACTATATAATCACGTTTATTAATCTAGGTTTCGTCGTTAATATCCGGACCTTTAAAGAAGCTATAAAGGTATATAGAGACGTAGTTAAACGAGTCTTAGATATATAGTTATTATAGAAGTAGTCTAGTACTAGTCCCTTGAGTATAGTAAGAAAAGCCTTTATAATAGCCTCTTTTAGAAGCTCTATATATTCGTAGATATTATAGAAAATAGTGAGTTTCTAATCGAAGCTACTATTCCTATTATCTTACTTCTATTCATCTATATAAATTCTAGTAATCTCCTTAATTAGCTTCGCTCTACTAGCTAGTAGGGGGGTAACTAGTAGTATTAGTAGAGGTTATAGTAGTTCTAGAGCTAATATATATCGCTCTTGAGGTAAGGAGGGTTATTGAGGTAGTTAAGGGAGTACGGGAGTCCCTAAAGGGGTTATAAGAGGTGTGTCTTAACTTAACTAGTTCGTCGATATAGTAGTCTCTATTTTTCTAACTATAATATAAGCTAAGGTAATCGGTCCCTTTAATAGATCTATTCGAATTCCGCTTACCTAATTAATATTAGTATTATTCTATTTGCTTTTTATTCTCTCCTTAATAATATTAACTAAGGACTATATAATTAAGAGTCTCTAGTAATTCTATTTAATATAAACGCCTCTATACTATAGATAAGCTTATAAGATATATAGTTTAGTATAGTTTATCTAGCTAAAGGCTATAGTATTAAAGTCCTTAAAGTCCTCCTAGAATAGATCTTATAGGTTCTTATTACTTTATCGATTTATAATATAGTAGTATATTCTAGCTTTATAATAGTTATAGAGATCTTCCTTTATTACCTCACTTATATTAATTCTATTCTCTTATTTCCTAATTCTCACCTCTACTTTATTTATCTCTATTTCTTAGTATATATATATATATATATAGTTCGAAGTAGGAAAAGAGCTAAAGAGCTAAAAATAACTATAAAAGAGGTAGTTCGGTTCGAAGGTTTAGTATTAAAGTATCGTATTCGTAGTAAATACATGTCTATAATAGAGAAGTATATATATAGGAAATCGAAGTAATTTGGTATAAAAATCGTAGGAAAATCGTAAGAAAATCGAGGTTTCGGGAGGTTTGAGGTTAGAATTGAGGTGTTTTTCAGGTGTGTATATATAGTATTCATACGTATTCCGGAGGTTCTCTCGGTATTATAGTAATATATAAGTGGAATAGATAGTTTCTAAGTTCGTGGTCTTAGTACTATAGAGGTGGTTTTATAGGAGGTTCTGAGGTTTAGGGGGAAGGTGTTAGAGGTTTAGAGGTTTGTAATTAAGGTGTTTTCGACTAGTTCCTAGTACGAGGGATTATCGTAAGTAGACGAGTAATCACTATAGTGGTTTATAAGTGTATTCGATCCTATAAATAATGTTTTTGAGGTTCTCGCTCTAGGGTTGAAAAGTGATTAAAATAAAGGTAAAAGAAGTAAAAGAGTAGTCTCTACTAATTAAGAATAGCTAAGTAAATAGCTATTTCCGTTAGTAAAAGCTAGTTATTATTCTCTCTTAGTTACTAAATACTTTAAGGAGTTAATAAGTAGTTTCCTCCTTCGATATAAGAATAGATTAGATTACCCTTAGCTACCGAATACTTTAAAGCTTTCTATTAAATCTACCTCTAATCTGAAAGTACTAACTAATTAGTATTAGTTCACTAGAAATACTAAGTACTATTACGTGTAGTTGTGAATACTCGTTGTGTTTATTATTAGTGAAGTAGTATATTATAGAAGTTAGGGAGTTTAGTTTAGGAGGTTAAGCTACTAAACTATACTCCCGAACCTCTACTATACCTAATTAGGTCTAGTCTACGGATGGCTGCGCACGTAACGCGGCACGTAATAATCTATAAAAGTGCATTTAAATAGTAGTATTCTTAACTTACTACTAAAGGCGCTTATTAAGTAAACTAATATTATTTTCTATAAGTTTAATAACTTAAGTAACTATTACGAGGTTATAAGAGGCTTTAGGTTAATAGACTAATATAATATAGGCTCCTTAGGCTCGCTAGGTTATATATTACTCCTTAATTATAAGGTTTATATATATAGTACTTCTATTACTTATTATAGTAGAGTTCTTAGTTAATATAGTCTTAAGGTTACTATATTAGTACTCTTATATAAGAGTAATTCTAGTAATTTTAGTACTTATAGCTTTAATGTTTTTAGTAGTTTTAGTAGTTTTAGTATATATAATATCTCTATTAAACTTTAGATTATAGTTAAAAGTAAGTTATTCCTACTCCTTAGCTAAGAACTAAGCTTCTTTAAGCTTTAATTACTCTAATTCTATAAAGTCGTTATCTCTAATAAATAGAGTATTATTAGTTTATAAGCTTATTATATTAAATAATTACTTATTATAAAAGAGGTATAGATTATAAGTTAATTATTTTATAGCGAGCTCGTTAATATAATAAGAGTAGTAAGTCTTAAACTAGTAGTTTCCGGCTTCTAGTATACTATATAGTAGTTTTATTACCTTTAGAACTAAGTTACTCTATAAGCCTAGTTATTTAGTGAGCTCTCGAGGTAGTTTTATATAAAAATCGCGATTTAGGAGAGTTATTAATTAAATATATACCTATGAGATATCTCGTAAATAAAGCCTTATAGTTTTAGTTATTATAATAGTAATACTAAAGATAATTCTCTAGCTAATATATTAAATAATTAGCGATTATATTAATATAATATATTTCTCTTAGTTATTATATACTTAAATAATAAGCCTCGATTTTCGAAGCTCTTTATTAGTACCCTTATTCTTAATCTTATTAATAAACCTAGAATTAAAGATATATATTCCCTCTAGTACTTCTAAATAAGAGATAACCTTAAAGACCTCCTTTTCTAGGAGTCCTATAATTTTAGCTTAATAAGAATCCTTATACTAAGTATTATTTATTAGGTATATATCTATCTTCTCCTTTACTTTAATTTCGTTATCTTATAGGAATACTATAACTTTAAATAGTATATTATAAGATTATCTCTTATTATATTTTAGGGGAATAGTAAGAGAGATTATACTTATTTTATATTTACTTTTATTATTATATTCGGAATTAAGGCTAGAATTATCGAGATTAAGGCTTTTATATTTCTATAAGAATAGCTTTATAGAGGTTAAATAAAAGAAGGTATTACTATATAATAAAGCTAATATATATAACTCGTCTTCTATAAATATAAGCTTATATAGCTCTTCCTAGTACCCTAATTAACTAGTATTCCCTTCGCGCTATACTAAGACTTCTAAATTTAATAGAAGTTTATATATACTAGTTATAGAGGGTCTATTATATATATTTAAGGCTCTTATAACTTCGTAACTAGCTCGTAAGCTCTTTATCTCCTTTATTACTTTTCTTAAGGTATTTAATTACTATATAACTAAAGGGGATAAAGGGTTATATTTACTTATTTAAGATAAAGTACTATAAACTAAGAGTATAAGGACAATTTTATCTAGTTTTATAGTATTATTAATTACTTTAAAAGCTATCTATAATACTATATCTTTATTAATTCCCTTAATTTTAGTTATAATAATCTTATAAGCTTATTAAACTATATTATAGTATTATTTAATAATTCTAATAAAGTAATAAGCTTTTATAGGGACGATTTTAATCTTAGTCCTTATTAAATTCGTAAGCTATATGAACTCTTTACTAAAAAATTACTTCTTAGTATCTATAGTAATCTAATTAAGCGGGCCTAAATAAGTATTAATCTAGTACTATTTCAGGGAGTCTTATATATATTAAGTACTAAGGTTCTATAATTATCGTCTCGCTTAATACTATATTCCCTTATTAATAATATATAGTATAAGCTTCTTATATATATAAAAAATATCGATAATAATAGAGTAATTAAAACTAATATCGTCCCTTAAGTTAAACTTGAATTAACTAAGTAATTTACTATTTAATTAGTATTATTTATAGTATCTTATAGGGTATTCGAGGGCTTATTTATTAACTTTATAGCTTATTTATTCTAGGACATTTTATAGTTTCTCGATTAATAAATAACTAAATCGATAATATAATTATTATAATTCAAGTTCTATAAGGAAATAAAGGTTAGAAGTAAAGGATTCTAATATAAAAGTCTTTAAGAAAGTATCTTATAATAAGAAAGAATAACTAAAATATTATATTATAAATATATATAATTAAGTAATTCTTAAGGTTATTAAAATATACCTTTAATTTATTTATATTTATTAAGCTTAGTAAAAATAGAGTCTTTAAAGGTATAATATAGAATTATATAAGCCTAATTAGTATTTCTATAACTATAGATCCTAAAGAAGATAATATACTAATTCTAAACTTAACTTTAATATACTCTTTAGTAGTTCTATTAAGCTTAATACTATTATTCATTTATTATAAAGCTTGGAATTAATTGAAACTAGTAATTAAGTATTTAGTAACCCTAGTATCTATTACAATTCCGTAAAAGTAGTTAGTATTATATATAGATATACTCTCTAATATAAAGGTCTAAGAGTCCTTTATAAGTAGTTTACTCGATTTTAAGGTATAATTCTCTCTTATTAATAAGTAATTGTTGGTATGGTTTCCCGGAGGTCATGTGATTTATATCACATGACCTCGCTTCCTGTATATAGGACATGGGACATGGGACATGCTAGCACTAATTAGGCTTAGCGTATTTAGGGATCATATATCAGAACCTTAATACTATAATCCCTACTTATAGATAATAACTACTTCACTAACCTATATAATTAGTATTCCACGACTACGTGACGGTACTACACGTTACTAGTAAACTAACACTAATTAGTTAGTACTTATAGATTAGAGATGAATTGATTACACTAAAGAAGTATCTAGTAGCCTATAGCAAAATCGACTAATTCTATATCGAAGAGGGGAATTACTATTAACTCCACGAAAAAGCATCCGGTAGCCTAAAGGGAGACGACTCTAGTTCTTGCTAATTAATAAGCGGTTAGCTATTTAACTATTTAACTAAACTATCTAGTTCTACTATTCTTTAAGACTAACTTCGTTTAGTACTAAGACTACCTTCTTAGTAACTAACTTTCTACTTATACACTACTATAGCCCCTTCTCTAGGAATATACGCCCCTAAAGCCCTATAAGTTTCCTAGCTCCTACTTCGATTTTACTACCAAAGTTAAGCCCCTCTAAGCTTTAGAACCCCTCCGGAAACCTCAATATTTTATACCCTAAATTTCCTATTATAGTCGAAATATTTACGAACCTCGACTCTATAACTAATAAGTCTAATACCTCTTTATAAATTACCTCCAAACCCCTCTTACTACGAACCACATATATATACTAAGAAGGGCTTAGCTCTAAAGGTTCGGGATAGCGAACTAATAGAATAGATATAAGTAGATAGAGAAGTAGAAGGAGGGTATTAACTTAGAAGCCTCTAATAAGGACAATATCCTAGATTACCTTAATACTAGACTATTCTAGTATAAGGTAGAAAAGTTAACTAATGAAAACCTCTAGGAGCTATATAAGGAGGACTTTACTAACTTCGATATTAATACGTTTAGCTTACTTGAATAACGAGATCTATATTAACTACAAACTGTCCTCTAATATAGAGGTGTCTATATTAAACCTAATAGGAAGTCACTTACTATTATATAGTCCTTAGCTAATACTATTACGGAGGAAGAATAATACGTATAGACTATAGATAATATTATCTCCTACTATTAAGACCTTGAGGCGGGCCCTATGACTTCGTTATATATATCCCTTAAGAATAGTATTATAAGAAATCAATGTATTAAACTAATCGTCGTATATACCCCTAACTACTACCTCTACTATATTAACCTTAACCTCTACTACTACTACCGCCGGAATAGGGCTTATAGAACATTAATTAACCTCTATATTAGCCCCCCTATTAACTTCTCTAGAATATTAACCTACTACCCCCTCTACTCCTACTACCGCTCTCACTACTACTTCTACCGCTTATACTACCTCCGAATAGTACTTAGTTAAACTTAGCTAGAAAGCTAATTAGGGAAGTTACTAGAATCTATACTAAAGAGTAGAAGTATAATAGAACTAATAGTAGTTTTAACTATAAACTCACTATTCTCCTTAATATCTATTAATATATAGATCTTTTATAGGAGGCACTTATAAGAGCTTTCCCTACTATACTAAAGGATCTAGTATAAGACCACTTTTATAATAATTAGCTATCTTAATAAACCTATAAAGTAGCCTATATGAATATTCGTAACTTCTTCGAAGGTCCCAAATATTAACGTTGAAATCTAGATAAATGAAACGCTATTAACTTAAATTCTATAACGGCTAAATACCCTAAAAAGTTAATATTTAAGGTTATTTAGATCCTAATTAACGACTTACGCTAGTTATAGTATAGACTTATACCTGCTTTATAAAGTACCAAATTCCTCTATAATAAGATTATTACCGCTTACTAAGGCTCTCTAGTATACTAATATACAGTTTCAGACCCTCCTACGGATCTCGGCTAGCTTATCCACAAGCTATAGTCCTCTATTACTATATACGAGAAGGAGTAATAATAGATTAATAGCGAATCTACCTTCTTTACTAATTAATAATTCTACTTAACTAACTATTAGTTCGGAAACTATTAAAACGACTATAGTTATAGTCGCGGAAACGGAAATTATAATGACTACTATAATAGCTACTTGAATTCCTATAAGCCCCGCTATAGTAATAGCGATTTAAATACCCTAAAGTCGTGTTTTATATATAAGAAACTAGACTATTACTCCTAGAAGTATTTGCTAGAGGAATAATAGGAGGAAAAGGCTTAATTTAGAGCCAGAAACCTCTATTAGTTCAAGGCCCTAAACTCCCGAAACTTTAATTAAGACTTTAGTCATTCCTACCTCTAATATATAGCTCATATAGAGGGCGAATAAGAGATATATTAGAATACTAAGGATAATCTAGGTAATGATTTTAAGGCTCTTTTAATAGATATAATTAATAATATAGATAAAGTAGAAGTAGAGGATAAATACTAATACTCAGATTCCTTCTTTACTTCTATTAAGAGTCTCCTAGCCGCTTTGGACATATAACTACCTAACGATTAAGCTCTTAATATACGAGCTCCTAAAGTACTAATAACTATAGCTAATAGCCTTATAGATAAACTTACCTCTCTTTTCTTTACATACTAGTTAATAGGTGAGAACTATACTATAGAACCTAAAGAACTACTTATAGAGAATACCTAGACCTTTATAGTAGGAGGAATATCTAGATATAATAGTTAATACTTTTATGGAATCGTAATTAATACTAGAGCCTCTAAATACTCAACTACTAGTCTCAATTAATTCTAAGCTCTATAGCGAACTAATAATAGTATTACGCTCGACGAGAGCACTAAAGGTTAAGTTATAGTCTACTTTAGTATAGGCTCTTCTACTTCTATTAGTTCTATAATTATAGAAATACTAATTAGGTAAGTATAATTCTATATTATACTCTCAAAGACTCTATTTCTACTTAGCTTAGATAATATAGACAAGCTACGAGTCTACTTCAATAATCTCACTAATTATATTATTACTTCCACCGGATATCATATACCTATTATATGACGTTTCGGTTACTCTTTTCTGCTTTGAATAATATATTATAAAGCCTTATTTCCGAATCCTTTACCTATAATCCATACTTCCTTATAGAGACTAAATTACGATATCTCTATTACTAATTCGGTTATCTATTAGTTAATAAGCTCTGAAACTTACTAGAGCGAGCTAGCTATAAAGTCGATACGGAAGCCCTAGAATACCTTATAAATACTATAAGTAATACTAGAAGAATAGTAAATTACTTAGTTAATTTAAGTTTAACCTAAGAGACGACATTAGCTTTAACCTCTCGATTATCGTTAATATATTCTATATCCTTAGGAAGCCTATTCTCTATATTATTAACGAGGGCACTAGATATTACGGGGCTATTAGCTCTAGAATATTAGTGCTATATATACCTAGGATACCCTAAAGATATACTAGATCAATACTTATTTAGGCCCTCCTAATTAGATTATAGTAGATACTAGGAAGTAGTTCACTAGTAAGGAGTTCGCTTAGCTTATAAATATAATAGGAATAAAGGTGAAAATCATCCCTATAGAAGCTCACAACTCTATAGGAATCATTGAATACTACTATAGGCTAGTTCAATGAGCCTACTTAATTATTATAGCTGAAATTAAGGGAATTAGTAAGGAGATAGCCCTATAGATAGCTTTAAGGCTCTTAATAATACCGGGAATTAGTGGGATTATTCCTATACTCTTAGTCTATAGCGCCCTACCTCAATTAAGCGAATATAACACCCCTATACCTACTATTTCCCAATATTTAATAGCCCTAAAGAAGGCAATAGCAGAGATTCAGAAGCTATAAGCCAAGTATTAAGTCAAAGACGCCCTAAATATATGCAACGCCCTCTACGAATAATATCTATAAACTTATATTAAATTCGGATATTCTAGTATAGTATAAAGGGAATATAGGTTAACTAGGTAGTTAGTAGGGACTATATAAGCTAGTAGTAATAGAAGGAGAGTTATACGTACTAGCTTTACTACGCGGTAATACTACCTTCTACTTAACCTCTATAAAGCTATTTCATATAGGAGATATTAAGGTTAGTTTTAAGGGTCCTAAGGATAATCCTAAATACTACGGCGAAGGTAACGGCGAAGGTAATACGGGTATAATTCCTCCTACTATATTACCTATTCTACTAAAGTATAGTAGAGGTAGACCTTATAAGAACCCTAATATAATATATTCCTATAGGATAATAACCTATATAAGGATTCCGTTAAACTAAAGTCACTAGCCTCCTAGAAAAGGGTATATTTGAGGTTATTCCTAGATCTTAGGTACTATAGGAGGTATATATCTTTAACTCCCGCTTCATCGACGAGATCAAGAATAAGGGGATAAATAGAGAGCTCAAGAAGTTAAGACTAGTCATTTAAGCCTATAATAATAGTAAGAAATATATAGTATTAACGTAATTACTAACTATCTAACGAATTAGCTAGAGAGTTATCCTTTATATTACTACTATAACTACGGAACTATAGGACTATACTTACGGGATATATCATAAGCTTATATCTAGTTATTAACCTTACTAAATCGCGACTTCTATATTAATCTACCTCCTAAGCTTACTAATTAACTAAATCTAGAGGCTGGTTCGGTATTAAAGGTTATAAAACTACTCTATAGAGTACCGGAAGCCGGAAACTACTAGTTTAAGACTTACTATTCTCACTACCTAAATAAGCTAGCTATAGAATAGTCGACTTACGACCTATACTTACTCTATAGCAACTACCCCTTTGGTATTATTAGCCTTTAGACTAATAATACTTTATTTATAGGAGACGACAACTTTACTAAGGTAGAGTATCTAAAGCTCTAGGAGGCTAATTTCCTAGTAAGGAGCGTGAATACCTTATAACTAGCCATGATCTCAAGTTTAATAGAGGTATTATTCGTACTAACTCCACTAGTATTACTCTCATATAGGAACGCTAGTATAGTAACCTTTACCCGGTAATAGTTAAGAACACGACTACGACTAGTAGTAGGGGTATTATACGTCGAAACCTCACGATTAAGGAATAATACGTCGCCTAGCGAGCTTAAGGAGTATATATCGCGTTAACTTACTAACTAGAGGCTTCATACGACTACTTAGTAGCCGCGTAAGCTATTAAACCCACGGAAACTAACGTTAAGGCCCTTAATAAGCGTATTTAATAGTAAATCGAAAATCCCGCTAGAGGACTACGTTTCGTGAAGCTAGATAAGGAGTCCTTATACCTAATTATCTTTATAGACGCCTCCTTCGTAGGAAATCGAGACCTCTCTTCTTAGATCGGATACGTTCTAGTCCTAGCGAATAGCTCTAGACACACTAATACTATCTACTAGTCCTCTACGAAGTATAAGAGAGTCACTAGAAGCGTCCTAGCCTCTAAACTTTATAGTATAGCCTATAGCTTTAATATAGGCGGTTTAGTTAAGTCTATAATTAATAAAGCCCTCGAAACCAAAGTCCCGCTAGTCGTCTATATAGATTCCAAGTCCCTTTACGAATACCTAGTCAAGCTAGGAACTACACGAGAAAAGCGACTTATAATCGACGTAATATGTCTCTGCTAGGCTTACGAACGACGAGAGATTACGGAGGTCAAGTAGATTAAGGGAGAGTTAAACCTAGCTAATTCAATAACGAAATCGAAGCCTACGAATGCCCTTAAACACCTGCTTAATACGAATACTATATAATTAGACGTAGAGGAATAGGTCGAACGCGGATAAGGTAAACAGAGGGGGTATATAGGTAGGAAATAGACATATTCGGAGGGAAATAGGCGTATAGGATAGGAATATTAATAGGGACACACATACTAAGCGCTTAGGGATAGTCTAGTACTAGGCCGGATTAGGAAATCTATATACGAATAGGGGACACTGTTTTTCGTGCGTTTTTAGTACTTTTGTATCGGTTTTTCGCGTTTTTCAGGTAGTTACTAGTATTAGTATGGTTTCCTGGAGGTCATGTGATTTATATCATATGACCTCGCTTCCTGTATATAGGACATGGGACATAGGACATGGGACATGGGACATGCTAGCACTAATTAGGCTTAGCGTATTTAGGGATCGTATATTAGAACCTCGATACTACGATCCCTACTTACAGATAATAACCACTTCACTAACTTACGTAATTAGTATTCCACGACTATGTGACGGTGCTACACGTTACTAGTGAACCGACAGTAATAATAAAAGTAGTTTATAAGCTTATTTATAAAGTCATTAGCTATATTTAATAGCACGTCGAGAGGTTATAAATCAAGAGTAGTAAAGAGGGTTTAAACTAAAGTAAAGTAGGAATCTAAAATATATTCCTTAGAGTCCTCTATATCCGCTAATAGAGTATTAAAAACACTACTTAGTTCGTCTTTACTACTCTTATTATCTCGTTTATCTCCTAGTTCGCCTTTAATAAAAGCTATATAACTTATATATACTCTCGTAAACTCCCTCTTAAACTCTAAGGAAGCTAGGGCCTTAAACTAATAGAGGTTTCTAGCTCATTCGATTCTCTCCTTTGAGCTTGGTCTCACCCTGGGACCAGGGCACGCAGATTCCAGGCCCACCATAGCATTATCCACAGAATTGATTGGAAGCAACGCACTATGCATCTCCGCATTCAACATAAGGTGGGCCAACGGCCCGCGTCGATTCCCAGGGGTTCACCGTGCATAGCAAAGTATCCTGCTGATTTTCACTGAAGTTCCTGGCGTTCTAACCGTTGTGCAAGGTATCAACACGTGCTGCGGTTCGCTCATATTTCACCGGAATGTGTCACACCACTGAAAGAGATTATGTGCATGAGACCCCCATCTGCTGTACCCCTCCCCTTAACAAACGTTTACTGTAATCTCATGAAAAATGGACCCTGTGTGGGTAGATTCCCAGGGTGTCTGACCAGTGAAAATCACTGCTTTCGGCCACTGTCAGGGACAGACAGCTCTCCAGAACCTTCTACAGCCACCCCAGCCTGTACAACAGACCAGTTTTTGGCCTGTGCAAGGTGGCTGGCAGGGCTCTGCCACCACTCACAGAAGGACCTTGACGCCCGAGGCCCACAATTCTTGAGGTTTAACGTCAACCATTACTATTTTTGTCATTTCGCGAACGCAGCATCCCTTCCTCCGAAACCACTCACATCTGAGACTAGCTCATCCAAGAAAACATAGAAGTCGAGCTGGTTTGGGTCAAGTCTCGCGCTGGAATGCCGACTTTGGAGACACAGAAAGTTTGTGACATCGGTTGGCGCTAGGCTAAATAAAGATTAGTTGGTACTAGGTGGAGTCCAGCGTACTAGTACAGGTACTACCTACAGGTGGAAATAAAGGTTAATTGTCACCTGTTTACAGGGATTTTATCGGCGAACTAGCTAGAATCGCAGGGTGGTCTGACCAATCACCTGTCTTGATTTCAGCCTTTCTCGCTGTATGCAGTTAAATACTGGTTAACATTTAAAGATCCCTGTAAGAGGTATCCAGCGGTGTAGCTGCCTACAGGTTCGCGGCCTGGTCCGAGGGAAGGCGTCAATCCCAGCATCCTCGGCACAGGCCCAATTTTCGCCACCTCCTGAGTGACCTCGACCTGCGACCCTTTTTAGATGCTTGCAGTATATTTGTCTATTCAAATAGAAGTCACAAGCATTGGATTTGGATGTAGGTAAAATCTCGGGCAGAAAGATTGTCTTCTTTTCCTCTGCTATTCGATTTCGCCGCTCGTCCTCCGCACGTCTTCGTTCCTGTTCTGCGTTTGCGTCGGCTTCCTCCGCACGCTCGTCAGCTTCTCGAAGCGGTTGCTCGAGACGCGCAAACTCTGATTCCCGCCATGAGGACATCCTGTAGGAGTAGGGTTATTATTGAATTGAATGTGATGAGAATATTTGAAGATGCACCAATTGGGGACGGAAGTACATCATCGTCCAGGCAACGCAAATACGCGATGCACCCCCCACAGGCCCCACTAGAACGTGTAGCCGAGTCACATGCACAACTTCTTGAAGCCACTTCAGAACATGACTTCAAGAACCTTTGGTCGCAAAATCCTTCGCATGACTGGAGGACGCTATCCGGCAAGGCAAGGGAATGCGACATCTAATATATTCGCCCAGCTCACAGCATGCACAGATTCAAGGGTACGATAATTCTACAAGCAGCACTTGCACGGGACGAATTATGTATGACTTTACATCTCGCTCCTGTAGGAAGTTACTAATGGATGTGAGATTTGCCCAGGTTGAAGTGACCCATCCGTCTCCGAACAAGCTTTCAATGCTCTGGCCCGGTTCGGATTGTTGGCAATATCGTTGGCCTGTGTCGCTTCCATTCAGTCAACATGGATTCCAGGCTGTCATAGACAAACTTTGTTTACCAATCATCACACCATGGGTTTGCTTGACTGAGGAGGCTCATTTCCAAAGATATCAATTTGGTTGTGCCGGATGCGGTTCTTCCCATATTGGTAGGTGCAATCGTCCACCGAGCACCATCCAGTTCCAGGTAACAGATGAGATAGGCATTACACTCAGACAACCAAACGGAGGTGCATTTGCTCTCGACATTAGCTTCTCAGCTTCTTATAACCCAATCACCGGCTGTACGAATGCCTTAGTTCTTAGCGATTCCGCCGAGCATTTAGAATATATACTACAGCAGACGGTCGAACTAGACACGCTGGTTTCAAATCCCCTTCTTCTGCCCACTCTTATTTCCAGCCATACCGTGGTCGTACTTGAATCTTTCCTTAGCGAGAGGTGGTCGGAGTTTCTGCGAGCTGAAATTGCGAGCGGCCAGTCCGGCTCGGAACCCTTCGGACCAAACGACCACTACGGCTTGTCAAGGCCTATGGAATTCCAAGATTTCAAGGACTTGACCAAGGCAATTTTGCGGATCGTTCAACTCGTCACATCTTACGAACGCTACCTGCAAGAAATCTTCCTTTGCATCGAGTCTATGCAAGAAACCATCAAGAACATACTCTTAAAGGCTCTTGCAGATCATTAACTCAACGCAGATACTACAAATTCCATTCTTGAAGAACGTCTGCATTTCGTATATCAGAAGGGAAAGGTGGCGTATTGGAACGCTCAATCTCTCAAGCAGAGAATGGACGCCCAGACAAATGCCGTATGTGGATTAAATAATTCTCGGTTTCCTGCAGTTGGGGAAGAGGGAAAATGGCTGACTTAGAGAAGATCTACAACTTCGTGGCTCAGAGAGATAGTCAAATAAACAAGGCCATTGGTGCAGATTCCCGTGAGATCGCGGCAGCTACTAAACTAGACAGTACAGCCATGAAGGGGATAGCTGTAGTTACGATGCTTTTCTTGCCAGGCACGCTGATTGCAGTAAGGTTCTTCTTGCTCTCTGTGAAAGGGCTCTTCTAGCTCACTATTTATAATAGTCCATCTTGTCGATGCCCTTCTTCTCGGCACTCCCCAGGGTCATGCGCTTTTGGGAAGGCTATAAGAGAGCCATGTCACGCGTAGCTTAGCAACAATAACCTTCTCTTCTCATGAAAATTTGCAGCTTTTGTAGTCGCCGTTTGCTTTAATGCTTATGTGCTTGTTTTGTGCTTTGGCCTTGTGTTTTGCATTCAGTCTTGTCTATTTACGCCGTGACACTCACACTCCGTCGTCCCACGTCCTATAACCGAGGCTAGCAGCTCGTCTCTTCCTCTTTCTCTGGAATCGCTTCTTGATTTTCTTGAAAAGACTTTTAGTAAAGAAACGTGATTGCCAGAGCTTTAACGTCAAGTCTCTGAATTGCATGTTGAGGGCCAGGCCTAAGGAGAAACAGATTATGACGAAAGATATCGGCCCTGTTTTTGCTGTTAGATAACAGTTCGATTTTTCTGAGCAATCCGAGTGGCCTTACACATTATGGCTGAATAAAATCCCACCGTAAACTTTCCAGTCAAGATTTCCTTTGCCTTCCAGCGATTATCAGCATTTGTTCTGGATCAGAGAATAGTAGCTTACATTCATTCCAAATAGACCTGTGAAGAATGAAAGTGGAAGCTGCGTATGTCAGCGATACTGCGGAAGATCCAAGCAGTGTATATCGTACAAAGATAATTGTAACAGTTGTGAAGATCATGATGCTCCAACCTTGCCTCACTGTTTCGGCGGAGAGTGAGGTGGAAGCTTCTGCTTGCGCTGTTGATGCTTTCGCATCTTTACTTGCCGAGCGAGCTTCATATGCACTCGCTTCCCTCTGCTTCAAATCAAGTAGATCTCGAAGCTTTTGATTTCATCAGTCAAGAGCTATGATAACCAAGGTTTGGAGACTTACAGCCGCATAGGTGTTCTCAGCTGATCGTTGGAGCACACTGACGTAGTTTCCGAGTCTCTCAGAATAATAAACCCTTTTCTGCTGGTTTTTGGAAACAGATTGAAACATCTGACCCATAAAAGATTCAATGATCGAGTCTTGCTGTCTCTTAACTGTTTGGATGATGTTCAGTTCCTCGAGAATGTCTTTGATTTCCCTGGCTAGACTTATTTCCATTCTTACGTGGAAGGGATTATCCATTATCGCGTCAGTGTAGGCTTCAAGTGACTTCTTAGCTGTCTGGATAAAGGCCTCGAAGCAAGATTTCAATTTGGCAATCTGTAGGGAAAGCGAATTAGAGGATATTTATGAAAACCTTAGGTCTGCACTTACTGTTGGTGCGTTCTCAACGGCAGTCTCGAGTCTTGTAAAGAGCAGATCCAGAAAATTCATTATATCCAGAAAATTCGTGATATCATTATTGAGAGCATATTGCGCAAATTCGATATGAGATAGTGCAAAATCTATATTGTCGCCAATGACATTGATGCTATCGATTTGCAAATTGTCTTTGACTCTGTCGAGGCTAGAAATTGCATACTCGAAGTGTTCTTTCGCCCTGTTGAGACTGACCACATCAACTTTCAAGCTTCCAATTACGTCTTCGAGTGTATCTAGTGCGTGATCTAGGAGCGCATTTGCTAAGTCAATATCATCGAGCGCGGTGTTCAAGGCAGGTATCGAACAGTCGGCACATGCCATGGATTTCTCGAGGTTTGCATTCGCAGCGTTGAGATTATCGGTGATCGATTTTAGCTAAAGAAAATATCAGCAATTCTAACATATTCAAAGAGAATTATTGGTCCTTACCACGGCTGCATTCTCAAGAAGCTCTGCATATTGACGAAACTCATAATCCAATTCTTCGGACTGAAGCTGTGTTAGTGACGATTAAATCCTGAGCCAAAAACTTACAAATGTCTTCTTATATTTGGCGCCGTGGTCGTCATGCAATGGCGGAACATACATGCGCCTTCCTAACCTTTGTAGCAGAATATTATCGTTGGAGTTTCCAATAAACTAAATTCTCATCAGCCAAACGCAAAGTGCAAGAAGCACAGGTAGCTGCAATTAGATACCTCTAGCTTCTTTTTGAAGTAGATTTTAAGTTTCCCAAACTTCTCGCGCCAGGCTTTTGTCTACACGAAATCATTCAGTGAGCCTTGCACATGTATGAGAAACTCAGCACTTACATTTTTGCTTGCGAACATCTCTTCCTGAAAGAAAGCAAGAGACGACAGAACTCTCCCAAGCTATAAACACAGGCTTAGCAATGATGTAGGCCAAAAGAATACTCTTCGATTACCTCATTGGCTTTACTCTCTGATTTCATGGTCCTGGTGAATGTGGTGAATGCTTCTGCTTGCTTAAAAGCCTGGACGTATCGATAACTCAGTGGTTAGATTAACCAATCTTACCAATGGTAATGAAGAATCTCTGATGACGGGTTGTGGATGCTTACAATATCGTTAATTTCCTTCTCGAACATCTCGAAGAATTGCAAGTGTGGATTTAGGTTGCGTTTGTGAAATACACCCACTGCTTGGTCAATGATGGACCACGCCAAATCGACAGCCGACTTTTGGCTTCGCTTCCCATACTCGGTGTCCAATCCGAGCTCTCTAACAACAGCTCTCCAGATATCTGTAGAATCGTATATCGACTCATCTTTTGCATAGCTATAAGTTTCTTCCTGATTCTGTATTTCGTAGAAACGGTCGAGGTCAGACTTCAATTTTGGGGGAAAACTTGTGACAACCGTGTCTGCAATTGAATGAGCTTTATTCCCTAACACTGGAATAAGACATTACCTCCATCAACAATCCACATCCATAACTGATTAACCATCATGATTTTTGGAGGATCCCACGGAGGGCCTTCACTTCTCTTCTCGAACATCTGTCTTTTGAAGGACCAGTTGTCTTCGATAGAAAACTCACGCATAGAGTCATTCTCCACAAACCTGTCACGCTTCCTCTCTCTTTGCCTTTCTTCTTCGACCTGGCTATGATGCTGCTTCATCGCGAATCTATATACCACTTGATCGATAGTCTTCTTATCTGTCCGGGCTTGAGACAAAGCGCCATAATAAAATTGATCCAGTGTCCTTGGGATGTGCAAGCAACGGTCATTGTCAGGGAAAAGGAACGCTTTCATGATTTTTAGGTTCGGATGGATGTCCATTTTGTCCACATCTGTGTGTGATGGACGACAATAACCTTCAATCTTGAAAGCCTTGGTTAGGCTTCTAATTAGTACATCTTCTTCGGTCATAATTTCACCACCAGTTGCCCAATGGAGGAATGGCATCTGTCCAGGAATCAGTGATTAGATATATGGCTCATTGCACCGGTGAAGCTTACAAAGAGTACCATGTTGGCTCTCTGCGTCATACTGCTCTTGGCTTTGAGTTCTCGCTTGGTCTCCAACTTGGAAGTTGTGGCACTCTCCGCACCTACTTCGATCAGCTCCTCAAAATCTTATGGTAGAGTAAGTAGAGGGTTAAGAAGGGGACATACTTGTTGGAATCCGAGCGAAGAAAGGGACCATGTGTCGCGCATACAAGGGATGGCTAGAAAAATGCTCAAGGCACCCACGCTGTTGATCTCGCCAATATTCTGGGCGCAGACACGTCGGATAGTCGTCGTCGACATTCGCCATGTCATTGATTTCACCTATTAAGTTGTTTATAGTAGTATCACCTGTCCAATCCTTCTCCAACTTCTTACATCTCCACGCGCATTTGATAACGCGCTTTTGCAAAGTTAGCTGCGCTGCACATTCCGTGAAGAGACCAGGAACACTGCTACCTCAACCCACTCCATGTTATTTGCGGGAAGGTGAATCCATCGCATCTTTCGACGACCATGACCACCGACATTAGGCGATGCACCGCCGAATTCTTCTTCGGCCATTTTTTCGAATGCTGTCGACATCACCTTGTCAGGTCCGTGGTTTAGGACGTCGCTCAAAGGAGCGAATTCGATAATGTGTCCATTTTCATAGAAGTCTATGATTGGCGCATGCCACCCAAATCCACAATACGGATCGCTTTTCTTTATTAAGGGTCTATTTCGGAGATAAGAGCCTTTGTATCGCCAGCGAAGTTTAGGACGAGTTTGGTCCGAGTCGACCGTATCCATATTTGCTAGTCAACAACCAGCTTTGCAAAGGTGATTCAAGAAGCAACCAGAGCAAGATGGGTAACGAAGAATATTTGACCCACTATGAACAAGTTTCTACTCAAAACTTAATTCAGGGCATGGTTGGGAGTGTTGGGAGTGTTGGGAGATGGAATGTTCAAATTCATAGTCATTAAGGTGCAGCACGCCTACTCTGTATCGTAATTGCTCCAATCGAATGGCAATCTACAATTTCAGCCCTTTTTTTGAAATCCGGAATGGTTGGGGAGGAGTCCGAGACAGAGTGTCAATTAATGTTCAGCTGACAGGGTATAGAAAGCTTGGAGACGGGCTGAACATGCAAGACGTTCTATGAGAAGAGACCTATTGGCTCGAGTGTTCTCTACTCGGCAATCACCGACATTTTGATTTCTATCTTTGCGCCACCCATCGCGATTCACCACTTATTTGGACTTATTTCATCGAACACGTTTGGGTGCATAAACTCTTCCCCCTGTTAGAAAAGAGCTTGGGCCGCGCCGCTTACCCGGCCAGGCGACTGGCGAGTGCTGGGGCGAAGGGGAAGCACATTTCTGAAATCTTGATGGTATCGCGAAGTTCGTGGACTGGGCGTGTATTGCATCGTTCCCTATAATCGTTCGGCGCCTCCCACCTATCTCGCTTAGTGACGCTTACTAGGTGAGGGCCACCAATACGCAAAGCACACCAATACGCAAATCTTCTATGTTCTACCGTCGTACGGTCGGGCCCCCTCTTAAAAAACGGGTCACGTGAGGAACGTCAAAACTGGCCCGCAGGGCGCCCCTCACCCCCTCCCACTTGCACGCTCTCTACTTGCACGCTCTCTACTTGCACGCTCCCACTTGCACGCCTTACTCGACTCCGCGATTCGTACTATGAGCGGAAATACAAGCCGGTTTCTAAGGAGGGGCGGGCACGGCGGTTTCGACGGGCACAGCGAGTAGTAGAGAAGGCCTTACGGGGACGAATATAGGAGGAGAAGCTAAAGGGACACTAGCTTAAAACACGGGAGCGGTAGGAGCGAGGGGAATTAACAGAAGGCTAGGGCGTAACACGAGAAAGAATTAAGAGCTAGTAAAAGGGAGAGGGGTATTACGAGGGCCCGTATTAGTAGTGGGTAGGCTATACGTACCCGCGAGAAAGTCTTACGGGCGTGGGAGAGGGCTTACAGGAGGGCTTACGAGTAGAGGAGAGCTTAGTAGAGTGTTCGTAAGGGGAAGAGAGCTAGGAAGGCTTAATGGACGAGGAAGGAGGCTCTACGGGCTTACAGGACGGCTAGGGGGGTTTCCGGGTGAGATTAAGGCTCAGGAGGGCCCGCGGGAGGAAAGGGAAAGCTCTACGGGGGCGAGTGAAGCTTGGGAGAGCCCGCGAGTGGAAGGGGAGAGCTTTACGGGTGAGAATAAGGCTAGGGAGGGCCCGTAAGAGGAAAGGGAGGGCTCTACGGGTAGGAGTGAGGCTTAGGAGGGCCCGTAGGAGGAAAGGGAGGGCTCTACAGGTAGGAGTGAGGCTTAGGAGTACCCGCAGGAGGACAGAGAGAGCTCTGCGGGTAGTAGTAAGGCTTAGGAGGGAGCTACGGGTGAGGGTACAGGTAGTAAGTGGCTTGGGAGGGTCTATGGGAGGAAAGAGAGAGCCCGTAGAAGTAATACTACTTCTCTTATAATTAAAAAAAGCTCTTAGATTAACCTAATCCGGTACACTTACACGTCACATTAGTGTGAGCTTGCGAGCACGATATAGCTATACTTAATACAGAGTTTTTATAGGTATAAGGGATAGCTTAATAAGTAAAGCAGGGTTTAAAAGGGCCTATAAAAGAGAAGAGAGAGCTCTATACCTAAGAGAGAAAGTATATAATCCTCCTAATCTCGTTTTCCATATAATTTAATTAATAACCACAACTCACTCCCATAAATCAAGCCCTAGGTATCGCATCCTTTGCTTAACTATATGATAGTCCTTTGGAAAGGCTTTCATAAGTTTCGCATATTTAATACGCCATGGTTTACTCAATCGAGCCTCCCGTATATTAACTACCTTAGCTAGATCCTCATCATCTGCCCGAATATCTGCCCTGCCTTGATATACGTATATCTCGCCATACTTTTGAACAATCCTACTATTATCCGATGCGTTACGGCTTTCGCGTTCTTGCTCTGCAAGGCTCAGATCGTGGACTCGTTGTTTGGCTAAAGCACCCGATAAAATCGATCGTTCCGCCGCTCCCTCTAGCTTCTCTTGTACCCTCTTTACAGATGGTGTAATTGGCGTACCACTTAATGCAGCCTCAATACGCCCGTGTACGTATTCAACCCCTTTCCTCCGTGTACGAATCGTTAATGGTGTGTCCCATTCGTTCTAGTTAATCGTAGGAGAAGGGGTGCGGGGTGGCGGGGTAGCAAAAGCGGGGGAGGATGGAAAAAGAGGTGAAGATTGTCGAACAAGTGAGGTTGGAGGACTAGGCGTACGTGCTCGTCGTTTCTGTTGCTTTTGAAGCTGTTTATACTCCTTCATTTTCGATAGAACGACCTCTGGATTAAGTGGAATTAGCCCGGTTTTCTTGAAGGAATTCCGTGCGATTGTGCGGCTATTAAAAACCTTATCCCAGAACCTCTGGAATATCGCAAAGAACGCCTTCTTATCCTTACAAGATAGGAGTGATCGTCTCTTGCCTGAGTACGTACGTCACGCGTACTCTAAACTACCCTCGTGAATGTTTTGGGGGAGTATAGTCGACGGGAAGAAAGGCCCTTCTCTCTTTTAGGAGAAGGAATAGGGGTCTATTAACTCTACACGGTATAATGAGAGGATCCTCTCATTAATAGAGTAGTTTATACTTCGCGATCACATCTTTGACGGCTATATCTTTTGGTAAGACAACGCCTCCTCTTACTGCTCGTACGAGACGAAGCTAAATATCCTCCTCCGCCGGATACCGACTATTCACGCTCCCTAGTACTCGCCGGATCTTAATCTTATTGAGTACGTATAGAAGTGGATGAAGGACTGGATAGAAGAGTACTACTAGCGCGTACGATACCGGCCGGACAAGATCTACTTAGATTAACCGTGCGATTATACAAGCTACGTGGGATGCTGTACCGGAGGACTATATTCAGACTCTTTTTAATAGCTAGAAGAGAAGGTGTAACGACGTGTGGCTGGCAAATGGGGGACCAACAAAGTACTAAGTTACGTGAGGAAAGTGTAAATAGCTTCAAAAAAAAGGAAGGCGGTGAAGCCTTAATTGCGTGCCTTTAGTGGTGTGAAACGTGGCATGAGAGGTGGCGAATATTGGACCCACCCTCCTTTATTCATGGGGGGGATAGTACTATCCCCCCCCTTGAATACTTACGGTGGGTCCAATATTCGCCACCATCTCGATACACACATCACACTACTAAATGCACGCAATTAAGTCTTCACCGCTTTCTAGTTCAATTAAAGCTATTCCCACTCTCTACTTTACATTCTGCTTAGTACTTTATAGGCCCACTATACGCTTCCTTTATAGCCTCACAGCGTCTCTACTAGCTATCATATAAGCCCTGAATATACTCGTCTAGTACTACGTCCCATGCATCTTATATAATCTTACGGAGTTAATCTAAGCGGATCTTATCCGGCTAGTAGCGTGCTTCCTAATAGTGCTCTTCTATCTAATTCTTTATCTAATTCCACACATACTCAATGAGATTCAAGTCTAGTAAGTACCGAGGGGCTTGAATTATAGGGATATAGCGAAGGAGTAAGTTTAGCTTCGTTTCGTACGAGTAATAAGAAGAAGCATTATCTTACCAGAACCTATATTAGCTAAGTAGGTAGTCGCGGAAGAACTATTCTATTATTGAGAGAACCTTGAGATCATATCATATAGAGTTAATTAAGCCCACTCCTTCTCTTAGAAGAGAGAAGGCCCCTTCTTCTCATCGACTATACTTCCCTAAAATATCTATATAGGGAGCTTAGAGTACTTGTGCCTCACATACTCAGGGAGTAAGCGATCGCTTCTATCCTTTAAGCAAGTAATATACGAGTTCGTATGAGCTCCGCCAAATGCCTATACCTCGTCTATAAAGTAGACCTACTATACACGTGAGCGTAGCTATATACTCCTGTCCTCTACTAAGTCTAGCCGCTCCTAATAGACTTTAGGATTATCTGAGAACCCCTTCTTTCGCGATACACGACGATAGTAATTAATTCCATTGATAGCTATACGAATAGCCTACTCACCCCCTAATTAAGGAAGGAAGTGTGGAATCTTTGAGTATGCCACGTGACGGTGAGAAGGAGAGGAAAGTAACTACTCCTTAAGCTATGTTTTCTTAGGAGTATAGAGCTTTGTATACCTCCCTGCTCTCGTTTTTTGTAGAGTAAGGCGATAATACTTTATATAGTAGATTTAGTCGTTAATAATATCGAGAGTCTCTTTTATTTAGGGTAAAGGTATCTTAAAAAGGAGGGCTATTTAGATCTAGATATACTTATCACGTGTATAATTAGTCCTTCGCTAATTAGATAAGGTATTACTCTCTTAAGAGAACTCTTAAGAGGAATCTACTTAAGAGTCGGGGATAAAGAGAAGAGGACATGGTATAGACTCATTAATAAGAGAGTCTAGAAGAAGGTCACGTGAGTCCTAAGAAGGCTGTGATTCATTAATTTGAGGCCTAGGCCTATTACGAGAGTCCTATAACTATATAGTCTTCTGTGAATTAGGGAGAGAGAGAGGAAGAGAGCGAGGCTATATAGAGGGTAGAGTATCTATATTATAAAGGTTACTATAATTAGGTAATAGTATAGTGAAGTGTGAATCTTGAGAGTCTATTATAAGTAAGGATATAAACAAGTAAAGTAAAGCTAGTAGAAGTTATGTTTTCTGCTATACTTATAGTTTAGCTATACTAGTGAGCTAGAAGCTTCTACGTGCTCTAATTAGCTAAAAATGGGGTAAAGCGTAGCGTGAGTGAAGCACGAGAGTGTGGCGAATATTAGACCTACTATAAGTATTTAAGGGGGGGGATAGTGTAATAGGGATTAATTCGCAAGAGATATATATAATAGGCTTCTATAGTATAGGATTATAGCGTACGAGTGAAGTGTGGAATTAAGGAGTAAAGGTTAGTTAATTTCTAAGAATAAGGAAGGAAAGCGGGGTAATATATAGAAACTAGACGTCCGTAGTCACATGACCGCTCGCCACGTGACTACCGGGGAGAAATCCCTACTACATACTTCCCTTACCTATAAGTGCTCGTCCCTTAAGTACTATAAGATAAGAGCTTCTCTTAAGTACTAAAGTAATCGTAAATATTATAAATATCGTATACTCTGCCCTATATATACCCTCGATTCTAAACTACTATATTTCTAGCCTAATTCGTCGCCCTCAAAACACTAGTAAATACTCTATTTTTCTGTCTCTTTAATACTAAATCGTGCCTAGAGTACACAGAAATACTCTCTCTCTATACTACTTAAAGCACTTATCTAAGGTACCTAAAATCGTACGAGATATCTGTACTAGTACCTCTACTATTATAGCTATAATATAGGTATTACTAGTCTTAAAGGGAAGCCCGGGGGCGTCGTAAGTCGGAAGATATAAAGGGAGATTATAGGTCGAAAATAGGAGGAGGGAATCATAAATCGAAGGTATAAAATTAAAGGTATAAAATCGAAGAGAGAGTAAAGTATATACTAGAACCTCTATAACTATAATAGCGACTACAGAAACCACTAGGCTAGGAATCGAATAAGGAGGAAGTAAAGGAGAGTCGAAAATCATCGAAAATTATATAGAATAGATATAACTAAGGCCTAAGTCTTAAAGCTTAGGAAGGAAGGTTAAAAGAGGGGACGAGAATTATATAATTAGTAGAATTATAGGAAATCGAAGGTAAGACATAAAGTAACTAAAAGTAATTATAAAAGGAGTATCCTAAACTAAACTAAGATATCGTTACTATTATATGAATAATATAATTAAGGCTTCATAACTATAATACTTGAAGCTTAGCTTATACTATCTATAGAACTAGTAGAAGGTATAGTGAGCTATAAAGTAGTCGTAATTTAGTTATAAGAGGAGAGTCTTAAGCTAAGGAAAGGCCTCGTTATTATACGAATAGATATAATTATAGCTAAATCGTAAAGCTAAAGCTTAGTAGTATATAGAGAAGTAGAAGACGAGAAGACGAGATTATATCGTCTATAGAATTAGTAGAAAAGTAGTATACTTAATAGTAATCGTAAAAGGACTAATAAAAGGAGTATCTTAAACTAAATAGGGATATTATTACTATTATACGAATAACGTAATTAAGGCCTATAATCCTATACTATAAGGGAGTTATATAAAGATAGAGCTCTAGAATATGAATCTTCCCTAAGTTACTACTATAATAGGGATTAATTCGTAAGAGATATATATAATAGGCTTCTATAGTATAGGATTATAGTATACGAGTGAAGTATGGAATTAAGGAGTAAAGGTTAGTTGATTTCTAAGAATAAGGAAGGAAAGTAGAGTAATATATAGAAACTAGACATTTATAGTTATATAACCGCTCGCTATGTGACTATTAGAGAGAAATCCCTATTATAATAGTACTCAGGTATTAAATAATAGGGATTATAGATTCGGTTATAGCCGAAGTAACTAGGTACTCTTAGCTTATTCCTATAATAGAATATAGTATTAATAACTCACGTTATAGTTACTATATCTAGAAATAATTATAGTAAGAGTAGGGTTCGTCTAATAGTTATCTAGGAATCGACTAGACCTACTTTAAGACTTTCTAAAAGGGCTTACTATATAGGGGATTAGTAATAGATATTAGCTAGGTAACGATAGCGAGGTAATAAAGGATAATATAAAAGGGGGTCTAAAGATATTAAAGAGAACCCCTTATTCTTATAGTATCCTTAATATCTCTAGGCTACCTTTCGAATATTACATTATTATAAGTAAGTATAGTTATAAGAAAAGTGAATAAAAGTAAATAAAAGTGAACCTTATTATAGGCTAATAATAAGTTAAACTACTATAGACTACTATAATATATAGCGGGTTATACGTAATATTAGTATATATAATATACTTTAGCTCTCGAGTAATATAATTAGTGATTAGGAGGATTAATAATCCTATTATATTATAGGAATACTATTAATTAGTAAGCTAGCTAGTGCTTATTAATTACTAGATTATATATATATTATTCTAGGCTCCTATTTATAAGAGTTTACCCTAGACCTCTAAGAAGAGACAGAGATTAGTTCTATACTAAATTTGATACTAGTGATTTTTAATACTATAACTCTAATTCTACTATTACCTTATTACCTATTAATAACTACCTTATAAGCTAATCTCTCTGCCCTTAAGAGAAGTAGTTTAATAATGTAATAATATCACGGAACCTATAAAGTATATAGTAGCCTATTATTAACCCTACTCCTAAAGAAGAAGTCGATTAGATTAATCCTTAGGGAGGAATTAGAAATAGTAAAGGCTCTTCTAATACTTTTAATAGAGCTATTTAGGTGCCTCCTAGAGGTAGCCCTAATAATAATAATAATCTTAGTAACGAAATCAATACTATAATTAAGGCTTAGGTTACTACTACTTAAGCTATAGAATAGACTCTATAGTATAAAGTCGAAGCGCTCTAACGAAAGTAGGAATTAGTAGATATAATTAATCGACGTATCCTTTAGTTAGAATAATATAAGGGTACTCTTTAGGATACCTTAAGGTTCTCTATATCTCGTCTAAGTTCTACTCGTGAGTTTACTCTATCCTTAATAGTAATTCCTACTAGGGAAGGCCCTAGAATAGGGCTAGATTCTACCCCTTTTCCTAATATAATAAGTTTCGAGAGTAATCTCGATACTATTTATTAAGAGCTATTATATAATATCTTAAAAATAATACTAGACTAAGAGAAACTTCTTAAGATCTAGATACTAGACTTATATTATAGAAAGTCCCTTAAAGAATAGATAATATTTGTGTCTTCCTAGGAAGTAGTCTTTAGGACCTAGCCTTAGACTTATAATAGATACTCTTCTAGAGTTAATTCTATTATGAGTACTCTTAGGGATAACTCTCACGATACCTAAGAAACTATAATAAAGTAGAGTCCTCTAGTTTATAAGATTAACTAAGAGAAGTTTAAAGCCTATTTAGTAGATATACTCTAGGCTCCTTAAACTTATTAGTAAGACACCTTTAAAGAGATTTAAGATCTTTATTAGAAGAATAAAGAGACTATTACTAAGTTATATACTTAGATAATTAGTCTTAAAGTTAACTAGGACTTATACCCTAAAAGAGACTAAGTCTAGATTCTCGATACTACTTTATCTAACTTTAAGACTCATTAGATACTCGTATTTATTCTTTTAAGTAGTAAAGCGGTGTTTATCTTAGAGTAGTTAGAGAAAGTATAGAAAGTAGAATATACTACTTACCCTAAATTAAGGAGAGCTAAGGCGAGGGAGGCTAGTAAAGGTAATTCTACCTAGAAAGATCCTAACTCTATAAATTCTAATCTATAAGAGTACTAAAAGAAGAAGGAGAAGAACTAAAAGGCTTACGAGAATAACTTAGGTAATAGTTTAGTTCCTTCTAAGCTTTACTATAATACTAGTTCTAATATATAAATTATCTACTAGACTTGTAATTAGAAAGGATATACTTCGAGATCTATAAGGTACTTTAAGTATAATAAATAAGCTTATTAGAACCCTGAAAAAGCTAAGATAATTAAGAATCTCGGCGCTTATAGAAGTAAGTTAATAAGATTACTATAGAGGAGTACTCTAGAGGAGTACCTCCTAAGGAACTAGGAAAAGGGAAGGCTAAATCTTGACTATTAGTGATTTTAGCTATAATGAAAAAGGTGTATTACTTCGTATATCTATTTAAGTAAGGTTAACTTAACCTAAAGTAAGTACCTTAGAGGTATATACTAGTCTAGTAATACTAGGTCTAATTATAACTTCCTTAATAATAAGTAAGCTTAGAGCTAGAGCTTTATAGCCTTAGCTAAATATAACTAAGAGTTTATAACCTATTATAAGAATAAGTTTAAAGTCTATTAAGCCTATAATCTTAAGGTATTTATTATAGATAATTATAATAAGATATGTCCTTTTAAGCTCTAATTCTATAGATATAAAAATAAGCTCTTATAGCCTTATTTTAGTATAGAATTCTATAAAGTAATATTATATAGTATACTAATTATATTAAGAATACTAGGTATATATACTTACTTAGCCTAATAAGGTTAAGATCTAACCCTAAAAGATTTAGTAAGGAGCTTAATAATTACCCTAAGGTAGTACTATAGGCCTTATTCTTAACTAAAGGCGAATATAACTACCCTAGATAATAGCTTCTTATATATATAATAGTTACTAGGTATTTACTTCCTTATATAATTCTAGTAATATAGGATAAGAGTATATAATATATTAAGTTAATACCTTCGGGAAAGGGGCTTTAGAGTTCCTAAATACCTCTAGGATAATAGTAAAGACTTTATAAGGGTCTTTAACCCTAATAAGGCTTTAGAACTTCCTAATCTTAGTAGTATTAAATACTCTATTAATACGGATAGTATAGTCTTATATAGACCTTTATATAACTTATTAGAGACCTAACTAGAAGTATTATATCTATATCTATATAATACGCTTTGTAAATATTAGATAAGGCTTAATATAAGTCCTATAAGGGCGCTTATCCTCTTTATTCCTAAGAAGGATAGTGAGTTATAGCTTTATATTAATTATCGTAGCTTTAATAAAGTCATAATTAAGAATTAGTATCTGCTTCCTCTTATTAATAAGACCCTTAATAAGCTCTAGGGAGCTAAGATATTTATAAAGTTAAATCTTAAGGATATATATTATTATATAAGAATTCGTAAAGGATATAAGTAGAAGATAGCTTTTAGGACTTATTATAGATATTTTAAGTACCTTATAATACCTTTTAGGCTAGCTAATATACTAGCTATATTCTAAGTATATATTAATATTACTCTTATAGGGCTCCTAGATTATTTCGTAGTTATTTATTTAGATAATATCCTAATTTACTCCTAAAATAAGGATAAATATTATAATTACGTTTACTAGGTACTTACTAGGCTATATAAATATAACCTATTCTATAAACTTAGTAAATATGAGTTTAATATTAAGGAAGTCGAAATTTTAAGCTTTCTTATTAGAACGAAAGGTGTTTAAGTAGACCCTAAATAGATCTATAATATTATAGAATAGCTAGAACTAAAGTTATTCTATAATATCTAAGTATTCCTTAGATTTACTAACTTCTATTATAGGTTTATATACTATTACTCCTAGGTAATTATAGGTATAACTAATCTCTTATAAGGAATAGAAAAGAGTTATAAATCTAGCTTATTTACTTAGATAGAAGTAACTAGTAAGAGCTTTAAGGAACTTAAGGAAGCTTTTACTATAGCGCTTATCTTAGTTTATTTTAACCCTTCTAAGAAGATTTAAGTTAAAACTAATATATTAAAGTTCGTAATTACTAGTATTATTTCTTAATAAGTAGATACTAGTAATAGGCCTAAAAAGTATTAGTATCTAGTAGTATTCTAGTCCCAGAAACTCTCTAGGGCTAAATAAAACTATAATACTTATAATAGGGAACTACTTATAATTATAGAAGTCTTTAAATACTAGTACTATTACCTTAAAGGATCTAGGTTCATGATTAAGGTTACTATAGACTATAATAACCTCTAATACTTTATAGAAATAAAGTATCTAGAGAGCTATTAAGTATACTAAGTAATATATCTTATAATATATGATTTTAATATTATTTATTATAGAGGTACCTTAAACCTTATAAATAAACCTAGTAGAAGACTTAACTATAAAGAAGGCTCTATTAATATAACTTAGCTTCTTACTTTTTAGAATAAATTAAAGAGAGCTTTCGCTATTATAATCTAGAGGTCCCTTAGGATATCTAGAGAGTCCCCTCCTTAGAATAAATATTATTTAATACTCATTATTTCTATAATAGCTAAGGAGACTATTTTACTATAGGATAAGTAAATAGATTATTATATAAATTACTTAACTAAAGACTTAGTCGAGAATTAAGGTATAGGGAGATACCTTAAAGGTCTTACTTTTAAAGCTAGGGTAATAAAGGTATCTATAACTATATTACCTAAAAGAATTATAAACTCCTTAGTCCCCTGAGTTTTTGAATTAGATAATTACAAATATCTAATTCCTTATATATAGATATATATAGCTACTAAAAGAGCTATAGCGCTAGCCCCTTTATCTAAACCTTTCCTAGATATTATTAAAGTAGCTTAGAGGAATAATTCTCGATATTAAGATATCGTGAAGTAAAGGCTTAGTAAGAGAGATACTAAAGGGAGTTAAATCTAGAGTAGTAATTCAAGCCTTCTTAAGTACTATTTAAGAATTATTATCCCAGATAACCTTACCTTATATTAAGAAGTTATAAAGCTTTATTATAATAACTTACTAGTAAGATACTATAGTATTAAGAAAAGTCTCGAGCTCCTTAGAAGGTCCTAGTATTAAGAGAATATAGAAATAGATATTCGTAACTATTATCGAGAATATAATATCTACTAGAGAGTTAAGGCTAAAAGGTATTTACTATATAGTCTACTTAGTAGTTTACTATAGCCTTAGAGACCCTAGGGTAAGATCTTTATAGATTTTATTATAAGCTTACTACTATATAAGAACTTAGTAAGAGGTCCTAATTTTAATATAATCCTTATAATTATTAACTAGTACTCTAAAATAGCTAGGTATATTACTTATTATAAGATAATTAATTCTCTAGAACTTACTAAGATTATATAAGAATATATTTTCTCGATCTTTAGTTTCCCTAATAGTATTATTTCTAATTAAGGAATAGTATTTACTAGCTAGTTCTAGTCTATTTTCTACTTTTATTTAATATATAAATAGTATTTAAGTATAGTATTCTATCCTTAGATAAATAAGTAAATAGAAAAGTAAAACTAGGTCCTAAAATATTACCTAAGATACTACTATAATTCTTAAAAGAATAACTAGTTTAAGAAGTTATTCTTTATAGAGTTTATATATAATAACTTAAAGTATTAAGTTCTATAGAATATACCCTTATATATATATTATAGCTATTATCCTTAACTTTTATAGAATCCTAAGGATAGGATTATAGGGGAAGTATTAGTTATATATAAGAAGCTAGAGACTCTTTAAGTAAAGTAGAATAAGCTTTAAGATCTTTAGTACTATATATAAAATAACTAAGAGACTTATTATAATAAGTATAACAACTAGTACCTCTATATAATCGGCTAGGGGCTAGGTATTAGGGGCTAAGGGCGAAACACGGGACTAAGCTAGGGATCTTAGTAATACTCTCTTAAAGGTCGAGGAACTCCTCTCTTCTTTACCCCTTAGCTTAGTATTTTTAATATATGAGATTCTTTAAACCTTAAGCCTTAACTACTATATTAATCCCACTATTATATAATACTAAGCTTACTCGACTTAGCCTATAGAGGCGATAGTAATACTCCCGATAAAGGACTAGGGTACTATATCCTTAGGGGGTGAAGATAGCTATATTACCCTTAATATTTAGTATTCCTCCTAAATCTCAAAGAAAAGAAGAACGATAATCGGTTATAGTTCACTGATTTAAAATAAGGAAAGACAATAATTAGTACTATTCTACTAACTTAAAATAAAGAGGAATCGATATCTTCTATAACCTAATTAACCTCGGAGTCTAGCCCTTAATTAGAATAGACGACGTCCTTATCCTCTATAACCTAGCTAACCTTAGAGTCGGACCCTTAGCTAGACTAGACGATACCCCTCGCCGACTAACGAGAGAGAAAGAAATAGTCTTACCCTTACCTAAGGAAGGATTAGTCTAGTCTACTAATCTAAAACAAAAAAGGACAATAATTAGCTTTAGCTTACTAATTTAAAATAAGGAGAGCTAATGATCGGTTTTAGCTAGCTAATCTCAAATAACTAAGACCCCTTTAGGGTATAGTCTTAATAGATAATATACCTAGACTATCTAGCTTAGATAACCTTAGGCTAAGTATAGAAACCTTCGGCGTAGCTAGTAAAAGGCCCTAGTATAACGGAATAAAGGAGTAGGACTTCGACGTTATAGACTACTAATACTAAGAGGCCTAGTATAGAACTTTCCCTAATAATGATATAAAGACATAATTAGCTAATAAGGAGGTATAGATTAGTATAAATATACCTAAGATACCCGTTAAATAAAGGAAATTAATAGCTAGAGAAGACCTTATTAATAAATACTATAATATACTCGACTAATAAGTAGACTATAACTAGAAAGCCCACGTTTATATTAATTAGTTAAATAATAGAATTAATGAATTAGAAGCGATTACTAACTAGCTTCGTGAAAAGGAGAGAACTACTTAACTAGATACGGCGAAATAGAGGAATAAGTAAGCGGATATCTAGGAAAGTCGATACTCCCTAATAAGAGAACTACCTAAAAGGTAATACTAGGGCTTAGTATTACTAGGTTATAGTAATAGACCTCGACTTATTAGAATTAAAGATCTAGCCCTATTTACTAGTAAGGACGACTATTAGATTAATAACTAGGTCTTTAATATAAGGAATAAATTAATATAGAACTCTACTAAGTTTAATAATAAACCCCTAAAGATCGCCTATATAGTATAACTAGTTACTAGAGATACTAGGGACCTTATATGTGATTAACTAGAACCTAGTTTAGTTAGGCAAATCTTATTAGTTAAATAGATCTTTAAGATCCTCTAATAAGCTTATAGTAAAAGCAAAGAAATAGAATACTAAGAGGTAAAGGAGGACTACTAATAACTTTAATAAGGAGATAAAGCGTTCCTAGTAGTCTAGGCTAAATTTACTTATCTTACGATTAAACTAGAGAAATCGACAAATAACTAGTATAATAATCTAATAGATAAGATAAACCTAGAGCTATTTAAGAGCCTCGGGGATAAGAAGTTTAATATACTTAGGGATCTCGCCGAATAATATATAGAATAAGAGAATAAGCTTCTCTTAATTAAGAACTAGTAATCTAGAGAAAACCGCCTAATAGAAACGATCCGCTATTATACTACTCCCTGGACTAGGAAGAGCGGTAGTAATTAGGGACTAGCTACTAATCTACGCTTAATAGAACTAATAACTTAATTAGCCTTTTTATGACTAAGAGAGTTAGTCTACTAGGAATTCGAGAAGAAATTAGAAATACCTAAGATACTTAACTATTACTTATATAGGAAGACTAGCTATATTAAAAAGGACTACCTAAATACCTATAAAGTCGCTTATCTTAAGGAAGACTACGCGGATATAATAGGCGAACTAGACCTAAATAACATAGAATATAATTCTTATCCGTTATCTAAAGAGGAATCTAATAACGATAACTCGGGAAAAGTCTAGCTCTAGGTATAGAGATAGTCCTCTTAGAGTAAGAGCTCTACTAAGAACTAGTAGACCTCACTTAACTTATTAGTAAGGAGTAGTTCCTAGTCGAATATAGGGTCTATTAGAAGGGAAATACTATAACCTTCTAATACTTAGTAAATACTAGGGTAAACACATATACTCTAATTAACTAAAAGTACATCTACCCCCTAACTAGAGTACTCTATATACTAGTATATATACTTCTAGATCCCGTCTCCCTTCGAGGATTTAATAAATAACCTAGTAAGGTTATCTAGTAAGTTATTATAGTAGACCTAGAAATCGACTAATACCTCTAGACCTAATAATACTTCCTATCCACTAACCTAAGCTCTTATAATATAATCCTAGGGAAGAAGTAACTTACTAAATATAGTATACTACTAGACTATTAATAGAACTAACTTAGATAACTAGGAGATACTATAACTCGGGTCCTAAAGAGGACGAGTATAGAAGAACTAGAAGGTAATAGAATAGTACTCCTCACCCCTCTATAAGACCTCCTTACTCGGAAAGCTAAATACTAGGCTAAGAAGGAGGAATTAAACCTTAATATTATTAATATAGATAAACTAATAGACTATTCCATATACCTTATTAGTATAGTAGCCTTCTAACTTAGTATAAAGGATCCTAATAATTCACGTCGGATCTATTACTATTAATAAGATTAACTATAAGCTAGAGAAACGAGATTAAGAAACTAAGGAAATACTCATCCTTATTAATAGTTACTAAGTATCTAAAAACCCACTTAGCTAGGTATTTAGTTTAAACCCGCGACCTCATATATACTCTTAATATAGACGAATAGGATACTCTCGGTAATACCTCGTTCTTTGACCCCGGGGAATTATAGGAGCTTCGGACTATATTACCCTCTTAGCTCGATAATATAGCTAGCGCTTTCTCGAGAAAAGTAGTAGATATATTACTATAGTCTTAGTTATTTAATTATAAACTCTACTTCAATGGACTAGACCCCTTAATAAGGGTAGCCTACCTCTATAAAATAAGCTCCCTAGAACTAGGAAAAATACAGGAGTACTTAATTAAGAACCTAAAGAAGGGTTTATTAAGCTATCTAATTCCCCCTTCTCGTCGCCTATCTTATTTATTAAAAAAAAGGATAATAGCTTTACGCTTTTATATTAACTATTACTAACTAAATACCTTAATAAAGAAGGATTACTACCCTCTATCGCTTATTACTAAAACACTTAACTATTTAGTAGAATCGTCGTATTTACTAAATTAGACGTCTAATACGCCTTTAACTGGATCCTAATAGAGCTAAGCTCTATAGTATAGGCGGCCTTCCGGACGAGGTATAATTCCTATAAACTAGTGGTTTTACTATTTAGACTCTATAATAGTTCTATAATATTCTAGAGATATATAAATACTATCCTAATTAACTATTTAGATAGCTTCTACTCCGCTTATATAGACGATATCCTAATCTTTTCTAAGAATAAGAAGGAATACTAATAATATATCTAAATAGTCTATAGAAACTCGAGGATACCGGATTATAAGTAATATCTATAAGTAAGTTCGAGGTATTAAAGACGATATTCCTAGGGTTTATTATCTCTAATTAGGGTATCTAGGTAACCTACTAAGACTACTATTATCGGGATTAGGACCCTCCTATAACTAAAAAGGAGGTTTAGTTATTCCTAGGCTTCTATAACTTCTACTAGAGGTTTATATAAGCCTATAGGGTCTCTCGCCCCCTAAACTAACTAATAGAAAAGGATATATTATCGAAGTTTATACTTAACGAGAATTAATAAGATACCTTTAAATACCTTAGAGAGTTACTTATCTTAGTACCTATACTACTCTACTTCTAGTATAACTAAGAAACCGACTAGAAAAACTATTTAGACCTAGCTACTATAGGAGTACTAACCTAGAAGAGTACTAAGGAAGATAATAGTACCCTATTACCTTTTATTCTAAGGCTCTTAAGGAACCTAGCTTTATTACGAAATCATAATAAGGAACTACTTACTATTATCTAAGGGCTATAAGAATAGTAGGTAGAACTAATTAGTCTACTTACTTTTCT
>JAJTUR010000244.1:0-45609 GCA_021399475.1 Hyaloscypha finlandica
TAGTACTATTTCCTTCGTAATTCCCTTAACTTTAGCTATAATAATTAAGTAAGCGCGTCGAATTAAGCTATATAGCGCTCGATAATTCCTATAGAGTAGTATACTTCTATAGGGACGATTTTCACCTTAGTTCCTATAGTATTCGTAAGTTGAGCGAACTCCTTACTCGTGAATTACTTTCTAGTATTATAACGATTTAATTAAGAGGGCCTAAATAAGTATTAATCTAATATAGCTTTTAGGGTATCCCTAGGTATATATAGTACTAATATTCTAGAGCTAATAGCCCCCTTGGTTTTTAGTGCTTTTATTAACTATATAAAGTATAGGCTTCCTAGAGATATAGAAGATATTGACGATAATTAAGAAATTAAAGCTTATATTATCTCTTAAGTTAAATCTAAATTATCTAGGGGATACTCTATTCTTTTAATAGTATTCGTAGTACTTTATAAGGTATTCTAGGGCTTTTATATTAATATCGGTAACTAGCTTATTCTAGGATATTCCGGAGCTTATTAATTAATAAATAACTAAATCAATAGTATAATCGTTGTAATTTAACTTCTATAAGAAAGCAGGGATTATAAGTAAAGGACTTAGAAATGAAGCTTTATAATATAGTATTCTAAAGTAGAAAATAGTAATTAAAACGTTTATATAATAGGTATATAACGTCTAGTGAGAGTAATAACGTAATTAGTGAGGTTATTAAAGTAGACTCGTAGCTTATCTATATTAGCTAAGCTAAGGAGAAATAGAGTCTTTATAAGTATAATATAGAATCGTACTTACCTAATTAGTATTTCTACTACTATAAATCTAATAAAAAAGAGGATCTAATACTAAATTAGACTATAACTTAACCCTTAGTACTCTCGTCGAGAATGAGGCTATTATTAATATACTATAGAGCCTTAAACTATTAAGACTAGTAGTTAAAAACTTAGCTACTCTAGTATTAATTATGACTCTATAAAAGCGTTAAGTGTTGTATTTTAATATACCTCCTACTATAAAGGTTTAGATATCTTTTACGGGTATTTTATTAGGTTCTAAGTCTAGCTCTAGGGCGTGATTTTCGCTCATTAGTTAGTATATAAATAAGAGCTTTGTGAGGTTATCTATAAAGCTATTTACTGTAATTATTAGTAGTTTAGGAGTTTATATATTAGGGGCTTATATATCTAAAGTAGTAAAGAGGTTCTTAATAGAAGTAAAGTAGGAATTAGTAGTATCCTCTTTGTCTTTATTATCTATATCTACTAGGAGAGTCTTAAAAGCATTACCTAATTCGTCTTTATTACTCTTAAGTTCTCCCTCGATTTCGGCTATATACTATAAATAAGTATTATTAAAGTATTTATTAAAGGTTCGAGAGGTCTATACCTTACTACTAAATCGACTAAGGTTTCTAGCTCTAAACTAGGCCTTCTTAGCCTCTCGTTCCTCTAGTAAGTACTTCTAGGAGTAGTAGTCTAGCTTCTTATATATAAAGCACGACTTCGTAGTATCTAAATAGTCGTTACGATTATAATTATAGTTATAGTTATAGGGCTTATAGTTATTCGAGTAGTTATCTCGATTTCTGTAGTTTCGGCTTAAGGATTAATAATTACTAAACTAGCGATTTTAGCTATTTAAGTAGTATCGTTAATTAGTAAAGAAGGTACTAGAATTAGTCTATTATTCTCTCTCGTATATAGTAATTAATAACTAGAGCTTATTAATAAGCTAGGCGAGATCTAGAGGAGGGTCTAATATAATATATCTATAGGCTCGAATACCTTAGTAAGTAGTAATAACCTTATTATATAGGAATTTAGTGCTTTGTAAAGCGGGTATAAGGCTATATTATAGTTAATAAAGCTTATTAATTAGTATCTAGATAGCCTTAAACGTGCTCCTTTTAGGGTATTTAGTAGTTATAGTAATTAGATTAATAGTATTCTATTTATCTAGGTTCATATAGTAGTATCTAGGTCCCTTAAAGAAGTTATAGATACTTATATAAGTGTTATTAAATAAGTAGTAAGATAATAAGTTACTATAGAAGTAGTCTTAGGCTAGTCTCTTTAGTATAATAGGAAAGGCTCTTATATATACTCTAAGTAAGAGTTTTATATATTAATAGATATTGTGGAAGATAACGAGTTTATAGTTAAAGCTATTATTAGAACTATTATACTTCTATTCCTCTATATAAATCTTAGTTACTTCTACGACGAGTCTATTAACTAAACCTAATTAGGTAATATTTGGGTCTAGTAAAGGTAATAGGGGTAGTAGTAGAAATACTAGTATATTTATTAGTAAGAATAGTAGTATACTTATATTTACTACTCTAGGGGTATTTATAGGTACTATACCTATATAATCTAGTAGAGGTATAGGATACTGTAGTAGTAGGGGCAGTAGAGGAGGAAGAGGAGGTAGAATTATAGGAGGTGGAATTATAGGAGGTAGTGAAAGGGGTATAGTAAGTTAAGGTTATAGGTACTTATTCTCTATAGGAGTAATAAAAGCTAATCGAATTAGTCCTTTTACGAGATCTGCTTTTACCTTAAGTATATCCTCTTATATCTATATATATAGTTCCTTCTCTCTTATAATAGCTAATAAAGTATAAGCTATTAAGTTAGAGCCTTTATTCTATTAAATACATACTCTACTATATCGAAGGACTTTGTATAGATATTAAAGTTCTATAAAGTCGAGTCTATTAAAGTTAGCTCAGGAAGTGAAGTCCTTAAAGTTATATCTAAATAGCTCTTATAAGTTATTATTAATTATCTTATAAAGGTAATAGAGATATAGCTTAGTATTCACGAATTTAGTGAGGTCTTTATTTATAGCCTTAGCTATAACGATTCCGGGTCTCTATTTCTATACTAGCTCTCTATAGTTATCTCGACTATTATTAGATATAGAGGAGGGAGTAGGGTTTAATTCGATAGATCTAGAGAGGATATCGTTCGCTATACTAGTAATAGTTCCCTAGGCTCGTACCTAGTCCGAAGTATAGTAATTCGTAAAGAGGTAATTCGTAAAGAGGTAATTCGTAAAGAGAGTAGTTTAAGTAGTTCGTAAAGGTAGTTATAGGAGGTAGTTACTAGGAATTAAGAAATTTAGGGGCGAAATATCTCGATTTCCGGAAAAGAGGTTCTAAAAATCGGAGTTTCTAGGAGTTTAGGTAATTATAGAAAGTTAATTTTAATATAAAAGAAGGTCGAAAAATAGTTAAATAGCTAACTATTCGTTAATTAGTAAGAAATAGTATCTTTCCTCCCTATAGAACCGAATTATAGGTAAAGTAGTTAATAGTATTTCCCCTCTTTAATCTAAATAATAGCTTTATCCCTAAGGAACCGAATTTTAAGTAAGTATAGCTTAATCCTTCCTAATCTATATATATAAACTAATTAGTATCGGTTTACTAGTAACGTGTAGTACTATCACGTAAGTATAGAATACTAATTACATAGGTTAATAAAGTTATTATATTCTAGTAATAGGGATTATAGTATCGAGGTTCTAATATATGATCCCTAAATACGCTAAGACTAATTAGTACTAGTATCTAGTATATCCTATTTCTTATATGTCCCATGTCCTATATCCATGTCCTATGTCTTATATATAGGAAATCATGTGACGTAAATCACATGACCTTCGGGAAACCGGTTATACTAATAGTTATAGAGTTAGTAGGATTTAATTCTCCCTTAATCTACTTAACTTCTATAATCTCCCGTTATTTATATACTTAGTAGAGGTATATTATATTAATTATAAGTCGCTTTTCCTATATAGTTCTAAGCTTTACGAGGTACTCGTAAAGGGATTTCGAGTCTATATAAATAACTAATAATAGATCGATTTCTAGAGCTCTATTAACTATTAACTTAACTATAGCGCCTATATTAAAGCTATATACTATACTATATAGCTTAGAGGCTAGTATACTTCGGGTGACTCTCTTATACTTTATAGATAACTAGTAAATAATATTTATATTCTAAGTAGTATTAGCTAGGGCTAGAATATAGCTTATTTATAAGGATAAATCTTTATTATTTATAAAGGACGAATTAGTTAATATAATTAAGTAAAGGGTCTCCTTATTTAGCTTTACGAATCGTAGTCCCTTAGTAGTATTCTTAACTTATTACTAGAGGTACTTATTAAGTGAACTAATATCGTTTTCTGTAGGTTTAATAGCTTAAGTAGTTATTACGAGGTCATAAGACACTTTAGGTTAATAGACTAATATAATATAAGCTCCTTAGGCTTATTAAGCTATATATTATTCCTTAATCGTAAGATTCATATATATAGTACCTCTATTACTCGTCGTAGTAGAGTTCTTAGTTAATATAGTCTTAAGGTTACTATACTAGTACTCTTATATAAGGGTAATTCTAGTAATCTTAGTTTCTATATTCGTAGTATTTTCGGAGGTTTTAGTAGTTTTAGTATATATAATACCTCTATTAAACTTTAGATTATAGTTAAAAGTGAGCTATTCCTGCTCCTTAGCTAGGAATTAAGCTTCCTTAAGCTTTAATTACTTTATTTCTAGGAAATTGTCGTTACTAATAATTAGAGTATTATTAGTTTATAAGCCTATTATACCAAATAGTTACTTGCTATATAAGAGATATAAGTTATAAGTTAACTATTCTATAGTAAGCTCGTTAATATAGTAGGAGTAGTAAGTCTTGAACTAGTAGTTTCTAGCTTCTAGTATACTATATAGTAGTTTTATAACCTTTAGGACTAAATCGTTATATAGGTAAAGGTATTTAGTAAGCTCTTATAGTAGTTTTATATAAAAATCGTGATTTAAGAGAGTCGTTAATTAAATATATATCTATAAGATATCTCATAAGTAAAGCCTTATAGTTTCGGTTATTATAGTAGTAATACTAAGGATAATTCTCTAGCTAATATATTAAATAATCGGCGATTAAGTTAATATAGTATACTTCTCTTAATTATTATATACTTAAATAATAAGTCTCGATTTACGAAGCTCTTTATTAGTACCCTCGTTCTTGATCTCATCGACGAACCTAGAGTTAAAGATATATACTTCCTCTAGTACCTCTAAATATAAGGTGACCTTAAAGACCCCCTTTTCTAGGAGTCCTTTGATTTTAGCTTAATAGGAGTCCTTATACTAAGCGTCGTTCGTTAAGTATATGTCTCTTATTCCTTCTATTTTAATTCTGTCGTCTTATAGGAATACTATAACCTTAGGTAGTATTTTATGAGGTTATCCTCTCTCGTATTTCAGAGGGATAGTAAAGGGAATTATACTTACTTCGCCTTAGCTATTACTATAGTTATATTTAGGTTTAGGGCTAGAATTATCGAGATTAAGGCTTTTATTTCCTTATAGGAATAGCTTTATAGAGGTTAAGTAAAAGGAGGTATTACCTCGTAGTAAAGCTAGTATATATGACTCACCCTCTATAAATACTAGCTTATATAGCTCTTCCTACTACCCTAGTTAACTGGTATTCCCTTCGCGCTATACTAAGACTTCTGAATTTAATAAGAGTTCGTGTATATCAGCTATAGAGAGTCTATTATATGTGTTTAGGGCTCTTACTACTTCGTGACTAGCTCGTATCCTCTTTATCTCCTCTCTCGCTTTTCTTAGGGTATTTAATTACTATATAACTAAAGGTAATAGAGGATCGTATTCACTTATTTGAGGTAAAGTACTATAAACTAAGAGTATAGGAATAATTCTATCTAGTCCTATAATATTATTAATTACTTTAAACGCTATTTATAGTACTATATCCTTATTAATTCTATTAATTTCGGTGATAATAATCTTATAGGCTCGTCGAACTATATTATAATACTATTTAACGATTCCGACTAAATAATAAGCTTCTATAAGGATAATCTTAATCTTAGTCCTTATCGAATTCGTAAATTATATAAACTCTTTACTAGTAAACTATTTCTTAGTATCTATAGTAATCTAATTAGGAGGTCCTAAATAAGTATTAATCTAATACTATTTTAGGGTATCCTATATATATTAAGTACTAAGGCTCTATAGCTATTATCTTATTTAATACCGTGTTCCTTTATTAATAATATATAATATAGGCTTCTCGAATATATAGAAAATATTAATAATAATAGAGAAATTAAAGCTAATATTATCTCTTAAGTTAAACTTAAATTAGCTAAGTGATTTCTTATTTAATTAGTATTACTTATAGTATCTCGTAAGGTATTTAAGGGCTTATTTATCGACTTTATAGCTTACTTATTCTAGGATATTTTATAGTTTCTCGATTAATAGATAACCGAATCGATAATATAATCGTTATAATTCTAGTTCTGTGAGGAAATAAGGGTTTAAGGTAAAGGATTCCGATATAAAAGTCTTAAGTAAGGTGTCCTATAGGAGGAAAGAATAACCGAATCGTCGTATTACTAGTATTTATTTCCTAATAGATATAATTAGTTAATTCTAGAGGTTATTAAAATAGACCTTTAGTTCGTCTATATTCGCTAAGCTAAGTAAAAATAGAGTCTTTAAGGGTATAATATAGAATTATATAAGCCTAATTAGTGTATCTATAATTGTAGATCCTAAGGAAGATAATATACTAATTCCGAACTTGACTTTAATACTCTCTTTAGTAGATTTATCGAGCTTAATACTATTATTCGTCTATTATAAAGCTTAGAATTAATCGAGTCTAGTAATTAAGTATTTAGTAGCTCTAGTATCTATTACGATTCTATAAAAGCAGTTAGTATTATACCTAGATATACCTCTTACTATAAAGGTTTAGGTGTCCTCTATAAGTAGTTTATTAGTGTCGGTTCACTAGTAACGCGTAGCACCGTCACGTAGGCGTGGAATGCTAATTGCGTAGGTTAGTGAAGTTGTTGTATTCTAGTAAGTAGGGATCGCAGTATCGAGGTTCTGATATGCGATCCCTAAATACGCTAAGACTAATTAGTGCTAGTGTCCGGCATGTCCCGTTTCCTGCATGTCCCATGTCCCATGTCCTACATGTAGGAAATCATGTGACGCAAATCACATGACCTTCGGGAAACCGGTTGTACCAACAATTAGATTCTATAGTATTATTCTCTCCTATTAATAGGTGAGTATAAGAGCGGTTTATAAGGTTATTTATAAGGTCACTAGCCGTGTTTAATAGCTTAAGAGGTTATAAATTAGGAGTAGTAAAGAGGGTTTTAATTAAGGTAAAATAGGAATCTTATTCCTTAGGGTCTTCTATATTTATTAGTAGAGTATTAAAAGTATTACTTAATTTGTCCTCTCTACTCTTATTACCTTATTCGTCTCCCCTTTCCCTTTTAATTAAAGCTATATAGTATAAATATACCCTTATAAACTTCCTCTTAAAGTCTAAGGAGTCTATAGCTCTAAACTTATAGAGGTTTCTAGCTCTAAATCGAGCCTTCTCGTCTTATTACTCCTCTTTATATATTTCTAGGATCGATAATCTAGTTTCTCATATATAAAGCACGATTTTAAGGGGTCTATATCTTAATTACGAGGTTTATAGGGGTTCACGTAATTAGTATAGTATCGACGATTTCTGAACTAATAGCTATCTAAGTAGTTATTTAAGTAATATTATTAATTAGTAAAGAAGATATCTATATTATTTAGATTAAGCTTCTTAAAAGCTATAATTAAGGACTATAGCTTATAGAGAAGCTCACTAAGGGCTACTAGGGGTCTAAAATAGCGTATTTATATACTTCGGAGTCTTAATAAGTAGTAATAATTTTATTATAGAGAAACTCTATTATCTTTAAGGTAAGTATAAGGCTATATTATAATTCACGTAGTTTATTAATTATCGACTAAATAATCTCAAAGGTCGATTTTCCCGTATATTTCTCTATTATTAAAGACTATATAATCACGTTCTACTAGTCTAGATTTCGTTGTTAATATCTAGGGCCTTTAAAGAAGCTATAGAGGTATATAGTAATATAATTAAACGAGTCCTTAGATATCTAGTTATTATAGAAGTAATCTAGTACTAGTCCCTTAAATATAGTAGGGAAAGCCTTTATAATAGCCTCTTTCGGAAGCTCTATATATTCGTAGATATTATAGAAAATAGTGAGTTTCTAATTAAAGCTACTATTCCTATTATCTTACTTTAGTTTATCTATATAGATTCTAGTAATCTCCCTAATTAGCTTCGCTCTACTAGTTAGTAGGGGGATAACTAGTAGTATTAGTAGAGGTTATAGTAGTTTAGGGGCTAATATATATCGCTCTTAAGGTGAGGAGGGTTATCGAGGTAGTAGTTAAGGGAGTATAGGAGTCCCTAAAGGGGTCACGAGAAGTATGTCTTAACCTAACTAGTTCGTTAATATAGTAGTTTCCGTTTTTCTAACTATAATATAGGCCAAAGTAATTAGTCCCTTTAATAGATCTATTCGAATTCCGCTTACCTAATTAATATTAGTATTACTCTATTCGCTTTTTATTCTCTCCTTAATAATATTAACTAAGGACTATATAATTAAGAGTCTCTAATAGTTCTATTTAATATATATACCTCTATACTATAAGTAAACTCATAGGACGTATAGTTTAGTATAGTTTATTTAGCTAAAAGCTATAGTATCGAAGTCCTTAAAGTCTTCCTAGAATAGATCTTATAAGTTCTTATTACTTTATCGATTTATAGTATAGTAGTATATTCTAGCTTTATAATAGTCGTAGAGATCCTCCTTTATTACCTTACTTATATTAATCCTATTCTCCTATTTCCTAATTCTCACCTCTACTTCGCTTATCTCTATTTTCTCGGTATATATATATATATAGTTCGAAGTAAGAAAAGAGCTAAAGAGCTAAAATTAACTATAAAAAAGGTAGTTCGGTTCGAAGGTTTAGTATTAATAGTATCGCTTTATAGTAAATACATGTCTATAATAGAGAAGTATATATATAGGAAATCGAAGTAATTCGGTATAAAAATCAGAGGAAAATCGTAAGAAAAACGTAGGAAAATCGAGGTTTCGGGAGGTTTAAGGTCGGAATTAAAGTGTTTTTCGGGTGTGTATATATATATAGTATATATACGTATTCTAGAGGTTCTCTTAGTATTATAGTAATATATAAGTAGAATAAATAGTTTCTAAGTTTATAGTCTTAGTACTATAGAGGTAGTTTTATAAGAGGTTCTAAGGTTTAAAGGAGAGGTATTAGAGGTTCGTAAGTTCGTGATTAAGGTATTCTCGACCGGTTCCTAGTATAGGGGATCGTTGTAGATAGACGGGTAGTTACTATAGTAGTTTATAGGTATATTTAATCCTATAAATAGCGTTTTTAAGGTTCTTGCTCTAAGGTTAAAGAGTGATTAAAATAGAGGTAAAAGAAGTAAAAGAGTAGTCTTTACTAACTAAGAATAGCTAAGTAAATAGCTATTTTTATTAGTAAAAGCTAGTTATTATTCTCTCTTAGTTACCGAATACTTTAAGGAGTTAATAAGTAGTTTCCTCCTTTAATATAGGTATAGATTAGATTATCCTTAGCTACTAAATACTTTAAGGCTTTCTATTAAATCTACCTCTAATCTAAAAGTACTAACTAATTAGTATCGGTTTACTAGAAATACTAAGTACTATTACGTATAGTCGTGGAATACTTATTATGTTTATTATTAGTGAAGTAGTATATTATAGAAGTTAGGGAGTTTAGTTTAGGAGGTTAAGCTACTAAACTATACTCCCGAACCTCTAGTATACCTAATTAGGTCTAGTCTATAGGATAGGCCACGCACGTAACGCGGCACGTAATAATCTATAAAAGTGTATTTAAATAATAATATATTAATATTATTTTAACTCTTTAGCCTATACCCCTATAACTTTTTCCCTAGGGAATTTATATATTAGAGACTTGTTTTAGAGGTTATTAATAATAGTGTATTACTAATATATAAAAAGGGGTAAATAAAAGGACTATAAGGGATACCCCTTAGTATAAGTTAAATTTGGATATATTTTATTTATCTCTAGTATTATTCCTATATAAACTATAGTTTCCTATACTAGGGGCTATAGAATATTAAGTAAGGGGCTATAGAAATTAAGGAGAGGAAACTAAATTCTATATAAAAAGAGACATTTTTACTAAAAATATCTTATAAATTACTTTAAAAGTTCTCAAGAACTATTAATTTAATAGAGCTAGTATTAAGGGATAACTTAATCTATACTATAAACTCTTTACTACTAAGATAATAAGTTAATAGAATAATTATATGAGTTATAGAAAATAAAGGGGTAAGGGTCGATTTTTTAATAAGGTAAATCATATAACTTTTTAATATTAAATCACCTATAACTATATGAATTTAACTAATTAAGTAGACTACTATTAACTTCTATAATTAATTACTTTAGTAAATATTAATGTTTTTAGCTAGTTCTTTCTTTAGGTTATATATTAATATATCCCTATTTAGCTTCTCTAAAGCTAGGTAAACTAACTAATATTTATAAGAGGAATTTCTAGATTACTATCCTCCTCTACTTTAGACTTAGAAATATATCTATTATCTATAAACTATCTATACTCTTAACTATTTATAACCTAATTACTATTTGCCTTATTAAAAGTAATACTATCTATAGTAAATCTAGTATCCTCTATATTATCTTTAACCTCTACTTCGTTATTAGAGCTAATATAAGTGAGATCTTTATCTCTATAGCTAGTATCTCTCCCTTTCTCAACGAACTAAATACTATCTTAATTATTATAATCCTTTAGCCTTACTTCCTCTAGTCCTATAGTTACCTCTAGTAATAGATTCTAATTATATATACCCTTAGGTATTAATAAAAGCCCTAGCTTTAGACGAGTATTCTTTGTATTAATTAAGTAGTTACTAATCGACTCTCTTAGATATATATATATACTTAGGTAATTTAATTCCTTATTCAAGTCATATAGAGACTCTGTAATTAGGAGTATAAAGCCGGTATTCTTAAGCTCTTACTTATACTACTTAAGTATAACCTCTAGTAAATATATATCTTTATTATAACTAATATATCCTTTATATAGCTCTTTAGTTTATTGATATTAATAGGAATCCTATAGTCCCTGACCCTTATCTACTCTAAAAATATATAGTTCTAGAATAGTTAACTAGGGATAATATATAGATAATTAAGCTATTTCCTAATTAAATAAATATTCTAAACCCGGACGAACTCATTAGTTTACTCCCGTATAATAAGTAAATAGACAAAAAACATAGCGATATAGTTAGAGAGAAGTTTATAAGAGTAAAGCCTTTAAGAGTATAATTACTTGAAAAATATCTTTTATTTATTTAGTATACCCTATATAATATTAGCTAATTAAATAAGTCTATATAGGATTAGTATAAATAAATTACCTTTATAGTTTATCCCTACTATACCTTAATTCGTTAATTAGCTATACTAGTCTCGAACTAATAGAGATCTAAGAACTAATATAGATTAATACCCCTTATTTAGTATATTACTTTATAGAGGATATAATAGGTATTAGTAATTATAGGTGTTTCGTATCCTTTATCTAATTAAATATAGAGCGGAATAACCTCTATTTCGTCTACTAAGTTAAGGTATTATACTAGGATAATAACCTAGAAAGTAGTATAAGTAAGTATATATTAGTATAATATTAATTAGCTTAAAGGAGAATATAGTATAGAGATTCAAGGGTTTTATTAGCTAAATTAAGTATAATTCATATAACTAGTTCTCTATAATACTATAGAATTATATAACCGGAATCGTGACTAAGTGAATTTTAGTATTTTTAAGGAGATATATCTATACTAAATTAGGAAATACTACTACTTATAGTATAACTATTTAAGATTCTAATATAAATTCAAGGTATAAACTATAAGTAAGTATTAATACTAGTATATATCTTAATCCTATAAAATCGTAGCTAAGTAAACGGATTAGTAGTTATTAAGATAATGATTTTTGAAGTTAAGTATATACTATACTTACCTTATAATAGCTATTAATAGACTAAACAAAGTTCGGCCTATAAATATTATATTCCCCCCTAGTTACCTTTATCTCTTTCGAGCGACGTTATATACTTTCTAAATTAATTTCCTATATTATAGAAGCTATTCTATTCCTAGAAAACTTCTAGCTATCCCCTAGGGAGTTGAGATAAGTATATAGAAGCTAGTAGCTATAACTTCTAGTATTACCTTATAAGCTTTTATCTACTATATATTACTTGAGGATATAACGAAGTTACTCCTTTTCTAGCTCAACTTACGAATTAAGTATTCGACGTCGAAGGCTCATAGCCCTACGAGCTTATTATAATAGTCGTAGATTAGGAATATTATATCCTAAGCTCTAGAGGTTAGTAAGTATATTAGTATTAGTCGTATAGATATCACAAAAGAACTAGGTAATAAGACCCTTTACCTGCGGCGAAGGATCGAATATCGAACGTTTAGAGGGCGTTTTCTATTCGGAAAGCTTACTATATAGTATTCTTAGGGAGATATTAACGTTAAAGTCATACTTTAACTTCTCTATAATAGTCTCATGTGATAGCTACTACTTAATTAAACAAAGAATATAGGCTTAATAGCACATAATATTAATCTTGAAACGACCTATTATAAAGAGTTTAATAATAATAGATTAATAGTATTAGAAATAATAACGTAGGAATAAAAGTATAAACGAAGTGTACTAGATAGCTAGTAGGCTAGGGGCATATCACGTGCATTTTATTGATTTTTCCTACCCTATTGCATTCCTACTATAGAATGCGATAAAACACCATATAGATCGATTATTTTAATTGTATTCTACCATAGAAATTAGCTAGACTATTAATAATAGCACATTTTTAAAATATCGTAATTTTGATTTTGCGAAAAAAATTATAGTTGCAGCATCGTCCTTAAAGTAGCCCGTACCAGAGGGGTCGCCTTTTTGCAGAGCCTCGCCAGAATATTTCATTCATTCCTTACAGCCCGTGGTGTTCTCAAAATTCAACCTGTCATTCACCACCCCCTTCCCAGCGTCATGGCTGAGAACTTATGCGCACCTTGCGCCCAACTTGTGATCGAGAAGGGTCCCCCCTCCGCGGAGCACCATCAGGCCTTCCTAGAGCAATGTCCTGCCCCAGCCTCATTCTAAAGCCAGCATCAAGATTGGCTGGTAAGCGAATCCGGCCAGCATAGCCGCGCTGGAAGCTGAAATTTAAATGAACCCCATCACCCACGTAACTAGACCAACTCTACCCTCGCTATCGATCACCCACAGCAACTGTCAGTCGCCGAGTCGGCCTGCGCCATCCTCAATATGCCTCTAGATCCTATGTCAGCCTTATCTGTGGCTGCAGCTGTCGTGCAGTTTATTGACTACGGGACAAAAGTTGTGTCAAAAGGAAAGGAACTGTACAAGTCACCTGATGGGGCACTGTATGAGAACGTTGAGCTCGAAGCTGCTTCCTGCCGCCTACAAAGCTTAAGTAGGAAAATGTTGGCCTCGCTCCATCCTGAGCAACTAGGAGCCCTATCCGAAGCCGAGACCGCGCTTGAGAATATCTGCCATGGTTGTAATGAGGTTTCAAAGCTCCTTGTTAGCCGCCTCGAAGATATACAGCTGCCGAAAGACCTGGCCGACCCAGACGACTCAGATGGAAATAACGCATTTCGTGAAAAAGCACAGCGGAAATGGCACAGCTTTCGACAAGCTTTGAAAACCGTGTGGTCGAAGAAAGAGATCGACGAGATTGCAGATAGATTGGCAAGATTGAGGACTGAATTAGACACGCATGTTTTAATGTCTTTAAGGTACGCTTCTGCCATCTTACATAGCCTTTCGGCCTTTGCCTTGCAGTCAAATCCACTAACCCCATTCTAGAGAACAGATTCAAGTATCATCTCTTCAGCATGACAAACAATTTGCATTGGTCAATCGCAACGAGCAACAGATTATGACACATCTACTGCAAGATCACGAAGCCCTCCAGGATGTGATTACCCAGTTCAAAGCTCTAAGTATATGGCAAGAAAAAGAGCATGAGAAAACTCGGAGGATTTTCATTGCAAGAGCAGAGGAACGCTTTAGACGTAAGATTCAGCTCGGCTTACTTGAAAGCTTACGCTTCACCACCATGAAAGACAGAGATGAAGCAATAGGCGAAGCACACCAACGGACCTGTGAATGGATATTTCGCGAGCCGGATACGAATGAAGACAGTTTCCCTTGGAGCAGTTTCACCGAATGGCTGAAGTCTGGAGACGGTGTCTACTGGATTCATGGAAAACCTGGCTCTGGGAAGTCAACATTGATGCGATTTGTGTCTACTCACCCCCTGACTCGGACAAATCTTGGTCATTGGGCCCAAGGACATATCCACACTTCGGCGTTCTACTTTTGGAACAGTGGAGCAATTGAGCAACGATCACAAGTTGGTTTGTTCCGCTCATTGCTGTACGATATTCTGGGGGGAAATATAGATCTAATCCCTGCCGTTTTCCCAGAGGAATGGGACGAGTATCTCGAACTTTCCAAACATGACGTTCCATTCACCTTCAAAAATTATTCACTGAAGAAGTTAATAAGGGGCTTTACGCGTCTAATAAGTCAAGTTTCGGATAACTCAAGATTCTGCTTTTTTATTGACGGTCTCGACGAGTTTGAAGGGGATCACGAAGAACTAGCTGTATACTTCCATCAACTCTCTTGCTCCCCATTCGTCAAACTCTGTATATCGAGCAGACCCTTGACTGTTTTCAAGGAATGCTTCAAGCTCCGACCGAGCTTGAGATTACAGGACTTGACAGCAAGCGACATCAAGCGCTACATAGAAGACAAGCTCAACAGTAACGTGCGGATGGAGCTGCTAATTCGACAAAATCCCGACGAAGCTGTCAAACTTGTCGAAGAAGTCATTCAGAAGGCTGAAGGGGTGTTCCAATGGGTATCTCTAGTGGTCAAATCTCTACTCAAAGGGTTAGGCCAGAAGGACAGCATTTTGTACCTAATGAAAAGAATCCAACAGCTCCCTGCAGACCTCGAACATCTATACGCCTATATTCTCTCTTCTATCGATCCAATCTATATGGAAGAAGCTTCCATGGTTTTCCAAATCTATCATGCAGCAGAGCTTAGCATCCACGAGGCCGGGATAGATATGAAGGTCGTTTATCACGCCTTGACGTGCGATTTGGCGCAAGCGCTGGGGGATAATGACTGCGTCTTATGCTGTAAGGATCCCGGATTTGATTCTATTTCCGACCACATGGATACTATTCTGCGGACTCGATGCGGAGGTCTGATAGAGATTCACGAGGACAAGGATAGATATTACTTGTCATATATTCACCATACTGTCAAGGAATATCTGATGCAGCCAGTGGTCTGGGACAGCCTGCTTGCACACACTAGCACCAACGGCGTAAACAACTTTGATCCCGACATGGCACTGGTTGTATCGTGGATCTTGCTCTTCAAAACAAGCATCCAGACAGGCTATTATCAACGGCCAATACCGTATTCTTATCTAAAGGTGCCAAAAGTCGAGCTTATCGATTCTCATTGGCCGAGAATCTCTTTCCATGCTCGAAGGATGCAACAACACAATTCTGGGCTTCACGTTCAACTACTTGACGAGTTTGACAGAGCCGCTACGATTTATTTCACTAGTTGCCCAGAGGACCACGACAGAGACTTGTTGAAGCACTGGTCAAACCACATGTGGCCTAATTTGAATACAAGCTTTCTCTTCGCAGCTTGCGAGGCTGGCATCTGCACGTACGTCAAAGCGAAACTCGAGCCCAATCTTGCGAAACCGGAGAAATATGGAGCGGAACTGCTGTTCCAGGTTTTCCTCTTACTCGAACACTCCCAGCTTGATACCAAGATACTCGAAGTTGCCGAGGTGCTTTCGGAAGCTGTTCATCCTGGTAAAACTGTTGCAGGCGACACTGTTTGGTCACATTGGCTTATCCTGATATATGGTTTGCCTCATCAAGACACACCTGAAGTTCGACGCATCTTCAAATCTATGATCAAACGTGGTGCAAATCTTGACTGTCGAATACGGGTACTTTCAAAACTCGAGTGCTGGAAACGCAGATACCAGGACTGTCATGATGGGACCACAGGCGCATTCACAGCCAGGTTAAGAGCAGGTTATTCCTGCGAAGTTTTGCAAAATAGTCCCGGGTCATCGAAAGACGTTCCTTTAGAGACCATCCTAAAGAAACATTTCAAACGCGAACCAAATTGGGTCGATGAGCTATTAGAGTTAATTGCAAAGGTCAAGACAGCTGCAGTATCTCATGGTCAATCTTCTCATACAGCACAGAAGAGAAAGCCAGCCCAGAGTTCGTATGCACAGAAGAGAAGACGAGGAAGGCCTTGAGGGTATCCTTATCTAGCAGGTCTGTCGCTGTTCAACCGATAGGGCCTGTACCAGTGGACATTGACATTTTTCCCGCGAGATTTGTCCCGCAACATTTGTCTCAAGAGTTCGTTACTATCTGGAGCGACGTCAAAAGTAGCGCCAATACGAGATCAGCCTCTCACAAAGTCGCAATCGAGAAATATGACTCATATGCTTCGTTCCACATAGTACCATGGCAGGTACTCCCTCTAACTCTTTGAGGAGACGGATACCGTTGCCGTGATCCGCCAGTCCGAACTCAAAGGGACAAGTCTTTGGATGAGCAATTCGCTTTCTCGCACATCATGCTACTACCCTGTTGAGGGACTTCAAAAGCTGCCCAGTATTGAAGCTGCCTGAAATGTGTCAAGCGCTCTACAAGCTGGATATCCAAACGTTGCAGATGCTGGCTTGGGCTGCGAGGAACCGAGACCCGGTTGAGAGGGGAGCCCAGCAGACTTTTGCACATAAACTGGGTTTCAGGAAGGTGTGGCAGACTTACGGAAGCACATATTGAACGACTGATATCTATACCTCATAGAAGTTTAGACTTTACTGATGAATGGATTGACTTATTCTTTTGTGTATTCTAGATCTGATTGGGCAGGGAAGGGATTAGTGTTGAAACGGCCAAGGTTGGCTATGAATCCTCTTTTTTTGAACGTTCCTTTCATTTGCTCTTATCTTCTGTATTATAGTAATGCTATCTGTTGTCTTAGCTGGTGTTCTTAACTGTCAATGCGCGAGTATACTAAGGGGGAGGGCGGAGATATTACACCATGGCTAGTGCTGGTGGTGCTTGTATCCTGTATTCTGGTGGAGCGCTCAGCTTTTGGAGGTACTGGTGCCTGAAGTATTGGTCAGGTCCAACTGCACTGTAACTGTGTCCATGTTATCCGGTGATAGGATGGGAGGAGCATAATCACGCGTAGCAAAGAGTGGAAAGCCAATCCAGATGATGAAAAAGTATCAGAACATTTATCGGCCCAGCAGGGGTCGTGGACCCGATGATGGATGGGGTACTGCGCTGTTTGAGAGTACGAGTGTACTTGAACGTTGATGTAGACTTCGCTGGGTTAGGTTACATTAAATTGCAGTGAAGTATGTTGCAATTGGGCGATGTATATGCAAGATCTGGGAAGACAGTCTTCGGTTCAATTGGCTTCAGAAGAAGGCATGAATATCACAAAGATTCTCTCAGAAGACATGTCATAAATCTATATCCTTTCCAATGCGTAGCCGCGTTGCAAGGAGAGAGATATTAATTCGAGAAGTAAACGCCTAAATATCCATAACGACCACGTCCCAGAATCGATTGCTCGAGAAGCTATAAGAGGAAATGAAAAAAAAACTCCTATAGAAACGTGAACGTGGCCACTCCTTGTCCCTTTAATATCCCCACCTAGTCGGTCTTCTCCGGGTCTTTTAGCAGCGGCGTCTTTAGTGTTATCCCGGACCATTCTTTATACTCTTTTCGTAAAGCCAAATTTTCCTGCATATCGTACGTCTTAAAGTTAGCCTTATTTTCGGTCTCCTGAATGTAACAGCACGGGCGATCAAAGCTACGGCAGAGGCATATGGGAGTGCGTACGTAGGCTAATATGATCGATTCCGTAGCCTAGCTACGAAGGAAGTAAAGAACATGAAGAAGAGAGAGAGAGAAGCCAGAATCAGGGTAATAAGCCCGTCCGTAAGCTAGGGCCACCCCCTGAAGCTAAGCCCTTTACGTCCAGGGTAATGTAATGGGGTAAGGCGGTACAACCAAAACTGGAAGTAATAGAGGGAGTGCAAATGGTGGTGTATTTGAGTAAAGAGTTAAGAGAGGTCGAGAGAGAGTCGCGACATATATCCCTGCGCTTGGGCCACGTACTAGGCTGGCACGTGCAAAACACGTGCAAGTCACGTGCGCACCACTACAGTAATAGACTTTGCTTTAGCGAATCTATTTATTAGGTCAAGAGCTACGTATAATATAGTACTATGGTAGGGTTTTTTGTCTTGTCTCATATCTAGTGACTACCGTCACGTGTCCTGCTTTCTAGGCTTGCGGGCACTAGTTAGAGGGTTATATAAGATTTCCGTTTATATATACGATTAGTTCAGATAATACATTAACCTTTTAAGCTCCTCATTTTCGATCCTTATTACTACTATACTACTAGTACTAAGAGTCTTTAGAGTACTACTTCTATTATTTAAGTTCTTACCTCTTAATTCACTCCCCTCATATATCTAATACCTATATATAGTCCGAAATCCATATAATAATTAAATACTTATTATATTAGTGACCTAGGGAAGATTTAAATTATAATAGTCGGTATTTTTGGATTACGTGAGTATCTCCTAGACCCTAAGGGTATAATTACTCTTAGTTACTTTTACGTGTTTCTAGTTTTAGTTATATGAGTTTTCTAAAGTTAGAATACTAGTTAGTTAGCTATTAAGCTTATCTATTTGCGGTTATAGAGGCGTGTTCCTTTATATTAATTCTATAAATAGAGTAGTTTACGAAACTATTTCCTTAGTTATACCTTTTAATAACTAATATTATTATTATACTTATCTATAATATATATATAATCGTTAAGCGATAGAGGGACTCCTCTATATTAGCTTATTTTAATAGGGAGTCTATAGTTTATTCTAGGGGACACGGGGTAGAGTTAACCTATACTAAGAGAATAGCTTATAGAAACTACTATAAATACTCCCGTATATAGTATTTCCCCGCACGAAGACTTAAGAAGACTATACCTTAATTATTTTATATAGAAAACCTGTTTCCTAAGCTCCTAGGACTAGCTCTTAGAATTAAGATAATTTCCCCTATATTATAGCCCCCCTAGGAAACCAAGTAACTACCGCAAAATCCAAACTCACTATACCTTCTTATAACTCTCTCTATTATAACTACTTAAGCTATTAAGCTTACCTTACTTCTAATTATAGAGCTATATTTATTATTATTATTACTTATCCTCTTTATTATATAAGTCCTTATCCGTAGTCTAGACACTACAATAACTAATTCCTTGGGCTCTAGCCTTGATATTAAGATAGATTCTACTACTTACTCCCGAGTAAGCGCTCCTCCTATTATACCTATACTACCTATAGACCTCTCTATTAAAGATACTTAGACTATATGTCTTATATAAGCTATACTATCTACTATTACCCTAGGAATACCCTATTTCTAAGGACCTAATATTACGGAGTTTCTAGACTAATATAAAGGCTAGTATAGAGACTACTATATCCTTGGTTTAGCTATAGTTACTCGCCTTCCCTAGTATTACTATATGACTATTATGTAATATATTTATATAATACTAGAGTAGGTTTCTAATAACTAGGTTACCCTTAGAGTTATCTTATACTAAGAGTATTAAGGGGAGGATACTTACTAAATAACGAGAACTTGAGGGTTTATAGAGGCCTAGAAGAAGAAGGGCTATATTAAGGGAATTAACTTATATTAGTTCTATCGATAATACTCTACTTCCTCTTAGTACTTAGTAGATAATTACTTACTAGAAGGTTATACCTAAGCTCTTTAGTTTCTAGAGGGAATTCCAAAGGCCCTTTATAAGAAGATTATCTAGAAGTATAATATAGAGCTTAATATCGCTAATATAATGAATTTCAAGGCCTTCTCTCTTATAGTTATTAAGTATTACGAGTCTAATTAAGCTAATAAGGAGATAACTAATTATTAAGACTATTATGAGAGGGAAAAACATAGTAAGACAAAAACCTATATAAAACGCTATAGAGTATAAAATCGACTAATAGCAAAAAAAACTAAAAAATAATAATTATAAAGTAAATATAAAGTAGTACAAAATTAGTATATAAGTATATAGGACTTAAAGTATAAAAGTGATATATAATTATTACTCTATAGCTACGGAAACTCTAGTCTTCTTATACGAAATACTAAAGTTATATAATCTTAGATATATCTATAGTTATATGATTAGAAGATCAAAATTACCTAAAATCACGAGAATCGATAGTATATAACTAGCTGTACTATATCCGACCCTCTATTTATATGTGCTTATCCTTAAGTACTAAAAAATAATAGAAAAAGAACTAATTAGTCCGAAATAACTATATACTTAGGATTATCCTCTATAGGCTTATCTAACTCCTCTTCCTAGTATCTAAAGTATAACTTATTTCCTAGAAATAAGTATTTCTTAAACTCCTTTAGGTATAAGAAAGTAATCTAAACTCGTATAGTTACTCTCTTATACTATTACTAATATAATTACTCTCGTTATACTATATCTATATTTAACTATTACTCTATTTCTTCCTTTATTACTAGGTAATATAGTGCTTTATCGCCCTAAACTATATCGTAAATAGTACTAACTTACTCTAGTCGAATAGTACCCGGATACTTCATATTATCCTTAGTACTCTTAAATCGCTTATATAGAGGGGGCTCAAAGTTTAAGTAAGAAATCCTAAGCTCCTCTAGTAATACTCCTACCTCGCTTATTTCGTCTTTAATAGTAACTAGACTTATTAGAATAATGATATAAACTTTACTAAGTACTTATTTACCCTTAAACTAATAATAGTAAATGACTCTAGATCTATAAATTATCTAGTTAAAAGTATATATAGTTGTTAGTTCACTAGTAACACGTAGCACCGTCACGTAGTTGTGGAATGCTAATTATATAGGTTAGTGAAGTAGTTGTTTTCTGTAAGTAAGGATCGTAGTATCGAGGTTCTAATATGTGATCCCTAAATACACTAAGCCTAATTAGTACTAGTGTCTGGCATGTCCCGTTTCCCGTATGTCCCATGTCCCATGTCCCATTTCCTATATGCAGGAAGCGAGGTCATGTGATATAAATCACATGACCTCCGGGAAACTATACTAATACTAGCAACTACCTGAAAAACGCGGAAAACCGACGCAAAAGTACTAAAAACATACGAAAAACAGTGTCCCTTATTCGTATATAGATTTCCTAATCCGGCCTAGTACTAGACTATCCCTAAATACTTAATATGTGTGTCCCTATTAATATCTCTATCCTATATACTCGTTTCCCTCTAAATATGTCTATTTCCTACCTATATACCCTTTTATTTACCTTATCCACGTTTAACTTATTCCTCTATATCTAATTATATAGTGTTTATATTAATTAGGTATTTGAGGGTATTCGTAGGCTTCGATTTCGTTATCGAATTAGCTAGGTTCGACTCTCCCTTAATCCACTTAACCTCTATAATCTCTCGTTATTCGTAAGCCTAGTAGAGGTATATTATATCGATCATAAGTCGCTTTTCTTATATAGTTCCTAGCTTAACTAGGTATTCGTAGAAGGACTTAGTGTGACGGGTTGAGACCCGTGGAGAGACTAGGTGCCTGAGAGCCCTAGGCACCTGCGTTGTCCTGCCAACGGCTCCGTACGGAACACAAATTATCGCATAGAGCCCAGACTCAGTTTCTCTCCTTAGATTATTCTTCTTGTATTTAGGGAAACTATTTGATTAAGCATACCACTGCCGACCCGTGATATTAGAATAATCTCTCCCTATCGCTCATTGAGACGAGCTATTGACTTAGCCTTGCCGTACGACTCCTGTCCGTACACGATGAGCTCCCCCGCGAGCCTGGGATCGATGACCCTAGTAATAGAGATGCTAGCGTGGGCTGAGCATCTCGTGAACCGACTCGAAGCTATCGAGCTTCGTACGAGAGAGCTTACGCGTGGCGTAGCTCAATAGATAGCCTCGTCCTTACTAGTATAGAATCCGGTGGACTAGCGAATGGACGACGACTAGAGAGAGCCGGTACAGAGCCCGGACGGTTAGTAGTCAAAGAACCAGAACCACAGAGGTGGAGCTTAGTTTACCGCTAATGACTTGCTTAGTATGCTGCGAATGAACCAGTAACGCAAGCGATTACCTAACCCTCCAATGTACGAAGGCAAGCGGTCGGAATTCAAACCATAGCTAGCTTAGGTATGGGCGAAGCTTTTAGTTAACATGGGCGACGAACGGGGCGACGTACGATTCTGGTACGTTCACAGCAGACTTAGTGGCGCTGCCCTCGGTCAAGTGACACCGTGGGTCTCTGCTCTAGTCGAGAAGAAGTCTACCTTAGACGGAGACGCCCTAGACGGGCTTATCTAGTAACTCCGGAACGTATACGATGACCCAGAGTTAGTGGGACGAGCTGTACGGAAGCTCGATACCCTCTAGCAAGGCACGAGCTCCTTTATAAGATACCTGGCGCGCTTTGAACGCACGCTTCTCGAAGCGGGAGGTCTCTCCTAGGATAATACTATAAAGAAGGCCTTTCTATCACGTGGCCTTTTTGTCGATATTCAAAGGACCCTCCTTGTAGTCCCGATACTAGCGTCGTACGCTAACTACTGCTCACAGCTCCATATAGTGAGCTAGAACTTGAAAGCAATACGTACGAGAGAGAGGAGGGAGTAGAGACTAGCTTCCCCGCTAAGACACAGCGCCCAAGCGGCCGATAGCATGGAATGGGAACCCATAAGGACGATACAAGGGGCATCCGTACGACAAGAGAAGCTGAAAGGGGCTCAAGTCTAATAGAAGAAGAAGCCGAAGAAGGAAACTTGCTCTTGCTTTAAGTGTGGAAAGGCAGGGCATATCGTACGGGATTATGAGGAGTCGTACGAAGAAGAGTCGACCTAGAAGGTGTCCTTATTAACTACTCGGGTCGTTGAGGAGTCGTCTGAGAGTGACGACTCGGGAAAAGAATAGCTCCGTATAAAAAGCGCTATACGGAGCAGAAGGAGGATGTGGTACGGGATTGGAAAACGTTTGAGCCTTTGATGGATAAGCTACCCTTTTTGATATTAACTCTAATAAACAAGGAAGCCTTTACAGAAACCTTAGTTGATTTAGGATGCCTGTCGTACGGAGTAATTAATTCTCGTTTTGCCCGGAAATATAACCTCTAGCGTATTAAAATCACTCCTCGTGAGCTCGTTGGAATAAGAGAACAAGTTATAGGAAGGATTAACGAGGTTATTACTATTCGAACTAATATCGATGGCTATATAGATAATAAGGCGTTCTTTTATGTGGCTCCAAAGCTTATGTCGTACGATTTGATACTTGGCTTAGCTTAGATGCGGAAGAACTAGGTACTCTTAAGTACAGATCGTTTATCGTTAACAATAGGGAGCCAAAGGACCTATATCCGGAACTAAAATAGGAGGGGCCCTTTTCGAGCGAATATAGTACTCGTCTCGGCCGCGGCCTTTATACGGAACACGAAAAGGAAGTATAAGGGGTAGCGAGTAGAAGTGTTTTCTATAAGCATGGCCGATATCGAGAAGGCACTTGTAGTCCGGAAAGAAACCGACCCTCGTACGAAGCTCCCGGAGCACTACTCTAAGTTCCTAAGTATATTCGACTATTTAGAAGCCGAGAAGTTACCACCGCTTCGTAGTCCCGGGACCGACTATGCTATCGAGCTAGAGAAGGTTAATGGGAAAGAACCTGCGGTGCCTTGGGGTCCCCTATATAACATGTCACGAGACGAGCTTATGGTACTCCGGAAGACCTTAACGGGCTTGCTTGATAAGTAGTTTATTCGAGTAAGTAACTCTCTAGTAGCGGCTCCGGTTCTCTTTATACGGAAGCCAGGCAGTGGTCTATGGTTTTGTGTAGACTATTGGGCTCTGAACCGGATCTCAAGGAAAGACCGGTACCCGCTACCCTTAATTCACGAGACGCTTCGTACGATTGGCAGAGCGAAGTGGTTTACGAAGCTTGACGTAATTACGGCCTTCTATAAGATCCGGATTATAGAAGGAGACGAGTGGAAGACAGCTTTCCGTACGAGGTACGGACTCTATGAGTGGCTCGTGACGCTATTTAGGCTAGCTAATGCCCCGAGTACTTTCTAGAAGTATATTAACTAGATATTAAGAGACTACCTCGACGAGTTCTGCTTAGTATACGTTAATAATATCTTAGTATACTCTAAGGGAATACTAGCCAAGTATAGGGAGCATGTACGGAAGGTACTACGCCGGCTACAAGAAGTAGGACTATAGTTAGACATTAATAAGTGCGAGTTTGAGGTCTAGTCCACGAAGTACCTTGGGTTTGTGATCGAGGCGGGGGTAGGCGTATGGATGGATCCCGAGAAGGTGAAGGCCATCCTTAGCTAGGAAGCCCCGAGGTCTATAAAAGGAGTATAGAGCTTTATTAGCTTCGTAAACTTCTACCGGAAGTTTATCTAAGGGTTCTTAGACGTCGTATGGCCAATGATGAGCCTGGTGAAGAAGGATACTATGTTCGCATAGATAGCTGAGGTAGATTAAGCATTTGAATAGCTCAAAGGACTCTTTACAGAAGCGCCAGTGCTAGCATCGTTCGACGCCGATCGTACGATAATCGTCGAGACTAACTCATCTGGGTGGTGCATTGGGGGCACTCTTATGTAGTATGGAGATAATAGGGTGCTCCGACCATGTGGCTACTTCTTAAAGAAGAACTCCCCTACTGAATGTAATTACGAGATCTATGACAAGGAGATATTAGTAATCGTGTGGTGTCTTAATGAGTGGAATATAGAGCTAAGAAGTGTAAAGGACTTCCAGATCCGTATAGATCATAAGAGCCTGAAATACTTTATGATAGTCCGGAAGCTTATAGAGCGCCAGATGCGTTGGTCCCTTACTCTTTCACGGTATAACTTCACGATCTAGTATATGCCAGGTCGTATGAACGAGAGAGCGGATGCACTCTCGCGAAGAGAGCAAGACCTCCCGGTGTCCCTATTAGACGAGAGGCTTAAGCATCGGCATGTTTAGTTACTATGGCCAGAGATGTTTGCTCCCCCGAAGGCTATGCGAAGGGTATAGGCTATGCCGGTGGCAGTGGCAACGCAAGGAGGCCTCTAGAGCCTCTGGAGAGACGTGGAAGGGATAGATGCTTCGTACGGAGTAATGGTAAGAGCTGTGCAAGAAGGGAAGCGCGTGTTCCCCTCGGAGCTCTAGGTTAAGGTATTGATCTTAGAGTGTGAGTTAGATGGCCAAGGGCAACTCTTATTCCGGGGACGTCGTTGGGTCCCTGAGTTAGAACCGCTCTGTATAGGGCTTATCCAAGAGACTCACGACTCTATGATGGCTAGACACCTAGGCCGAGAAGTGACGGCTACCTTGATAATGAGATAGTTCTTCTGGCTAGGTATGCTCGGAGAGGTTAGGCGGTTCGTACGGAACTGTGACGGCTATCGGAAGAAGCAGGCTTGGAGGGACCGTCGCCACGGGTTCTTGAAACCTTTACCTATCCCTGAGAGAGTCTGGAGTGAGATCTCTATGGACTTTATTACTGGGCTACCGTTAAGCCAGGGTTATATGGACCTGTTAGTAATCACAGACAGGCTTAGTAAAGGCGTTATCCTAGAACTATGCTCGAGTCTTACTACGGAGGTAGTGGCTAAGACCTTTATACGAGTCTTCTACCGATATCATAGTCTTCTAAAAGCGATTGTCTCAGACCGCGGACCGTAGTTTACCGGAGCACTTTGGGCACGAGTCTGCTAACTCCTAAAGATTATATGAAGGTTATCTACAGCGTTTAGTCCGGAGATAGATGGGTCCACGGAACGGATGAACCAGAATGTCGAAGCATTCGTGCGTACGTACGTCGACTACGCATAAGAGAATTAGGTGTCCCTAATACCTTTAGCCGAGCTGGTAATTAATAACCACGATGCTACTAGCACTAGTGTTAGCCTATTCTTCTTGACCCATGGCTACCACGTACACCTAGTAGAGTTAGACGATGTCGAAGTCCTTGTACGAGAGAGGATTAGCCCGATCTAGCGGGGTGAAGCTATCGTACGGAGGCTGAGAGATGCTTGTGAGTGGGCTTAAGCGTCTATGGCGGTAGTATAACAGGTTTAAGAGGACGTGACTAACCGGACAAGACAGCAAGCGCCTAGCTTTAAAGTAGGGGATAAGGTCTGGCTAAACCTTGAGAACGTCCGTACGAAGTGGCCGTCAAAGAAGTTTGACTCCAAGAACGCCAAGTACGAAGTGATTAAGGTAATTGGCTCTCATAGCTATAGGCTTAATATACCGCCGGGAATCCGTAACGTATTCTATTCCCGATTATTACGTCCGGTAGTAATAGACCCGCTGCTATCCTAGCGTACGACTAACTCTTAGCCAGAGCCGGAGCTAGTTAATGGAAGTGAGGAATATGGAGTAGAGAAGATCTTAGGAAAGAGAGTTATACGACGAGGTCGAGGTCACTAACGTTAGGTTTTGGTAAAATGGACAGGGTACGTAGACCCTACTTGGGAGCCTGAGTCGGCCTTCTAAGACGTCACTATGCTGGACGCGTACGAGTCCCTCTCTAGGGAAGGGGAGGGGGAGGGGGGGGGGGGGTAATGTGACGGGTTAAGACTTGTGGAGAGACTAGGTGCCTAAGAGCCCTAGGCACCTGCGTTATCCTGCCAACGGCTCCGTATGGAACATAAATTATCGCATAGAGCCCAGACTTAGTTTCTCTCCTTAGATTATTCTTCTTGTATTTAGGGAAACTATTTGATTGAGCATACTACTGCCGACCCGTGACACTTAGAATCTATATAGACGACTAGCGGGACTTCGATTTCGAGGGCCTTATTAATCGTAGACTTAACTAAACCGCCTATATTAAAGCTATATACTATACCGTAAAGTTCAGAGGCTAGAATACTTCTAGTAACTCTCTTATACTTCGTAGAGGACTAGTAGATCGTATTAGTATATCTAGAGCTATCTACTAGGACTAGAACGTATTTAATCTAAGAAGAGAGGTCCTAATTACCTATGAAGGAAGCGTCTATAAAGACGATTAGGTATAGGGACTCTTTATCTAGCTTCACGAAACATAATCCTCTAGTAATATTTTCGATTTACTATTAAATACGCTTATTAAGGGCCTTAATATTAGTTTCTGTGGGTTCAATAGCTTAAGCGGCTACTAAGTAGTCGTACGAAGCCTCTAGTTAGTAAGTTAATACGATATATACTCTATAAGCTCGCTAAGCGACGTATTATTCCTTAATCGTGAGGTTTTAATATATAATACCTCTATTACTAGTTATAGTCGTATTCTTAACTATTACTAAGTAAAGGTTACTATACTAGTATTCCTACGTGAGAGTAATACTAGTAGAGTTAGTACGAATAATACCTCTATTAAACTTGAGATTATAGTTAGTCGTAAGGTATTCACGCTCCTTAGCTAGGAAATTAGCCTCCTAGAGCTTTAGATACTTTACCTTAGTAAAGTTATTATCTCCTATAAATAGAGTATCATTAGTCTAAAAGCCGACGATACTAAAGGAGTAGTTATTATAGAGTAAGTACGGGTTATAAGTCGACTATTCTATAGCTAGCTCATTTAGGTAGTGAGAATAATAAGTCTTAAACTAGTAGTTTCCGGCTTCCGGTACTCCGTAGAGTAGTTTTATGACCTTTAATACCGAACTAGCCTCTAGATTTAGTTAATTAGTAAGCTTAGGAGGTAGGTTAATATAGAAATCGCGATTTAGTAAGGTTAATAACTAAATATAAGCTTATGATATGTCCTATAGGTATAGTCTAGTAGTTCCCACGGTTATAGTAGCGATATAGAGGATAACTATCTAGCTAATTTATTAGATAATTAGTGATTATGTTAATACTATATATTTCTCACTATTATTATAGGCTTAAATAACTAGTCTTAACTTCTTAAGCTCTCTATTTATCCCCTTATTCTTAATCTCGTCGATGAAGCGGGAGTTAAAGATATATACCTCCTATAGTACCTGAGATCTAGGAATAACCTCAAATACGCCCCTTTTAAGGAGGTTAGTGACTTTAGTTTAATAGGAATCCTTATATAAGTCATCGTCCTATAAGAATACTATTATATTAGGGTTCTTATAAGGTCTATTTCTACTACGCTTTAGTAGAATAGGTAATATAGTAGGAGGAATCACACCTGTATTACCTTCGTCGTTACCTTTACTATAGTATTTAAGATCGTCCTTAGGACCCTTAGAACTAACCTTAATATCTCTTATATAAAATAGCTTTATAGAGGTTAAGTGAAAGGTAGTATTACTATATAGTAAAGCTAGTACACACGACTCCCCTTCTATTACTACTAGCTTATATAGTCCCTACTAATTACTTAGTTAACCTATATTCCCCTCACGTTATACTAGAATATCCGAATTTAATATAAGTTCGTAGATATTATTTATAGAGAGGCTATTACGTATATTTAAGGCGTCTTTGACTTAACGCTTAGCTCATAGCTTCTAAATCTCTGCTATTACCTTCTTTAGGGCTATTAAACGTTAGGAAATAGTAAGTATAGGAGTATCGTACTCGCTTAATCGAGGTAAGGCGCTATAGACTAGGAGGGTAAGAATAATACTACTAATTCCTATAGTATTATTAAGAGCCTTAAAGGCTATCTATAAGGCTATTTCTTTACTAATTCCCTTAATTTCGGCTATAATAATTAAGTAAGTATGTCGAACTAGCCTATAGTAGTATTCGACGATTCCTATAGAGTTATGAGCTTCTATAAGGACGATTTTCACCTTTATTCTTATTGTATTTATAAGCTAAGTGAACTCCTTACTAGTGAACTACTTTCTAGTATCTACTATAATCTAATCGAGAAGGCCTAAATAAGTATTAATCTAATATATCTTTAGGGTATCCCAAGTATATATAGTACTAATATTCTAGAGCTAATAGCCCCGTGATATCTAGTGCCCTCGTCGACGATATAGAGAATAGGCTTCTCGAGGATATAGAATATATCGACGATAATCGAGAGGTTAAAGCTAACGTCGTCTCTTAGGTTAAACTTAAATCGACTAGGTAATTTTCTATTTTTCTAGTATTATTTATAGTATTTCGTGAGGTATTCTAAGGCTTCTATATCGACTTCGTAGCTAGCTCGCTCTAGTAAGTTCTAGAGCTTACTAACTAATAAATAACTAAATTAGTAATAAAGACATCGTAATTCAGTCTCCATAAGGAAGTATAGATTATAAGTAAAGGATTCAGAAATAAGGCTTTATAATATATTATTCTAAAGTAGAAAGGAGTAACTAAAACATTATATAATAGGGATATGACGTCTAGTAAAGTAATAATATAATTAGTGAGATTATTAAAGTAAACTTATAACTTATCTATATTATCTAAGCTAAGTAGGAATAGAGTCTTTAAGAGTATAATATAGAATTATACTTACTTAATTAGTATTTCTATAACTATAGAACTAATAAAAGTAGAAGAGCCTATACTAAAGTAGACTATAACTTGACCTTTAATACTCTCGTCGAGCGTGACACTATTATTAATTCGCTATAGAGCTTAGAATTAATCGAGACTAGTAGTTAAATATTTAGAGGCTCTAGTATTAATTACGATTCCGTAAAAGTGTTAATTACTATATCTAGACGTACCTCTTATTATAAAGGTCTAGGTGTCCTCTATAAGTAGTTCTTTAGGTTCTATAGTATAGTTCTCACTTATTAACTAGTATATAAAGGAAAGAGAGGTAAGTTTATCTATAAGGCTATTAGCTATAGTTATTAGTACTTTAAGAGTTCGTATATTAAGAGCTTAGTCGTTAGGTAGTTGTATATCTAAAGTAGCTAAGAGACTCTTAATAGAAGTAAAAAAGGAATCTAAGTATTAGTATTTGTCCTCTACTTCTACTTCGTCTATATTATCGATCATATTTATTAAAAGGGCCTCAAAATCATTACTTAGATTATCCTCACTATTCTAGTATATCCCTATTCGCCTTCTATATAAGCTATATATTATAGGTATAAGCGGCTAAACTCCTTATTAAAGTTTTAGGAGTTTGGGGCCTTAAACTAATAGAGGTTTCTAGCTCTAAATTAAGCCTTCTCGTCTTATTATTCCTCTAGCGAATACTTCTAGGAGTAGTAATCTAGTCTCTTATATATAAAGTATAACTTCGGGGTATTTAGATTACTATTACTATAATAGGGCTTATAGGGAGTCGAGTAGCTATTATAGTAGTCGTTACGATTTCCGTAGTTATTACGATTTCTGCTTCTGTGACTATAACTATAGTCATTTCGACGGTTTCTAAACTAATAGTTATTTGAATAGAATCGTCGATTAGTAAAGAAGGTAGATTCGCTATTAATCTATTATTACTCCTTCTTATATATAGTAATAGAGGACTATAGCTTATAGATAAGCTAGCTAAGATCTATAAGAGGGTCTAAAACTACGTATTAGTATACTAGAGAGCCTTAATAAGTAGTAACGATCTTATTATATAGGAATTTAGTACTTTATAGGGTAGTTATAAGTCCGAACTATAATTAATATAGCTCGTTAATTAGAATCTAAATAACCTTAAATATCGACTTTTTAGGGTACTTAGTTATCGTAGAATTCAAGTTAGTAGTATTTCATTTATCTAGGTTTATTATTAATATTTAGGACCTTCGAAGAAGTTACGAATATTCGTATAAGCTACTTTATAGGTTCGTTAAGATAAGCTATTATTATAAAAGAGGTCTTATACTAAGCCCTTTAGTATAGTAGGGAAAGCTCTTATAAGTATATCTTACGAGAGATTTATATATTAATAATATTAAGGAAGATAGTAAGTTTATAGTTAAAACTACTATTAGTTCTATTATACTTCTAATCTTTAGTATAGATTCTAGCTACTTCTCTAATAAGCTTTATAGCCGAGATTACTTAAGGAACTCCTAGGTTAAATAGTAATAGTAGTAGTAGTAGTAAAGGAGGTTTATCGACGTTCTATATACCTTATTCTAGTAGTAATAGAGGTTAAGGTTAAGGTTAAGGTAATAGAGGTAATAGTTAAATATTTGATATATTAGAACGTCTAGCTCTTTTTAAAGTTACGAAAACCGAAGTAATAAGCCTATTCTTAAGATCTACTCTCACTAGACTAAATTACATAATATCGTCTTCGTTTTATACGTGCTTTATCTCCTTATTAATAATATTAAGTAAGGATTAAGCTATAGTAAGGCGGTTTGTATTCTAGTTAATAGAAATACTACTATACTAAAGATAGGATTAAAGGTACTATAATTCGGTATAGTTATATTAATTAAAGGCTAGAAGGTCGAAGCTTTTAAAGTTATCCTTAAATAGATCCTATAGGTTATTATCTATAGTTCTATCTATAGAGTACTAGTATAACTTAGTATCTAGATACTCCTAAAGATCCTCCTTCGTCGTAGTTACTGGGTTAATCCTATTCTTTTATTTCTTAATCTTCTCCTTCTACTTATCTTTATCTATATTAACCCTTTAGAATATATGTGGTTTCGATAAGGGAATAGTTCGAAGGTAGGGTAGTTCGTAGTAAGCTTATAGAAAGGTATTAGTAGTTCGTAAATATCTTAGTCGTAAAAATTTCGTCTATAACGAGTACTTTAGGGAGTGAAATATCGAGTTTTCTAGAGGTATTCTAAAGCTCAAAGGAGCTTAACTTAATAGTAAAATCGAAGTAGGAGCGAGCCTATAAGGCTTTAGGGTCATATAGTTCTAGAGGAGGGTCTATAGTAGTATATAAGTAGAAAGTTAGTTACTAAGAAGGTAGTCTTAGTACTAAACGAGGTTATTTTTAAAGGATAATTAAACTAGATAGTTTAGTTAAATAGTTAAAGGGCTAACCGCTTTCTAATTAGTAAGAGCTAATCTCTTCTCCTTAGGCTACTAAATACTTTACTAGAGTTAATATTAGTTCTCCTCTTTAACTAGGAGTAGATATTACTATCTTAGGCTACCAAATACTTTACTAATAATAGGACCTTCCTCTAATCTGAATCTTCTAATCTAAATATAGACAAATTAGTAGTAAGCTACTAGATCCTTTTAATCTAATCTAGATCCGGAAACTAATTAGTATTAGTTCACTAGTAACGTATAGCACTGTTACGTAGTCGTGGAATACTAATTACGTAAGTTAGTGAAGTAGTTGTTTTCTATAAGTAGGGATTATAGTATCGAGGTTCTAATATATGATCCCTAAATACACTAAGCCTAATTAGTACTAGTATCTAGTATGTCTTATTTCTTATATATCCTATGTCCCATGTCCTATTTCCTATATACAAGAAGCGAGGTCATGTGATATAAATCACATGACCTCCGGGAAACCATACTAATAATAGTCTTATTAAGTCTAATTATATCCTTTGACTTTCCCTTAGATTTCTTAGTAATAGTATCTTCTAATTTATTAATTCCTTCCTTCTTAGTCTTAATATTAAGTACTACGAAATCGTAATATCTAAAATACTTTATTATAAAAGGTTTAGCTTTCTTATAATCTATAAGAAAAGTATACTACTATAAGTAATCCTCCTCTCTAAGGAAGAACTCACTATATAAAGTATTAGTAATAACTAGAATATTAGTATCGCTTTTATAGAATAAGTAGTTAACTTCTCTAGGAAGATAATATCTTATTAGTTAAGGATATCTTATTATATAGATATTATACTTTCTAGAGGTTTTATAAAATATAAGCTATATTAATAGATTAGCTATTAAGAGTTAAGAGACTAGTATAAAGTAATTATTACCTAGATTACTAATTAGTAACGAATTCTCTCTATATTAGTAGAATTATAGTATTTCTAGTTTCTTTATTAAGAGATCACAAATATTAAGCTTCTTAATCTACTTTAAGTATCTCTTCTTAAAGATAAAACTATTTATATCTAGGCTAGAAGAATTAAGTTTAGGAGATTCCTGTGATAACTAGCACCTCTATATAATCCGCTAGGGGCTAGGTATTAGGGGCTAGGGGCAAAACACGGGACTAAGCTAGGGATCTTAGTAAGACTCTCTTAAAGGTCAAGGGACTCTTCCCTTCTTTACCCCTTAGCTTAGTATTTTCAATATATGAGATTCTTTGAACCTTAAGCCTCGATTATTATATTAATCTCGCTATTATATAATACTAAGCTCACTTGACCTAGCCTATAGAGGCGATAGTAATACTCCCGATAAAGGACTAGAGTACTACGTCCTTAGGGGGCGAAGATAACTATATTACCCTTAATATTCGGTATTCCTCCCGAATCTCAAAGAAAAGAAGAACGATAATTAGTTATAGTCTACTAATTCAAAATAAGGAAAGACGATAGTCGGCTTCTATTCTACTAACTCAAAATAAAGAGGAATCGATATCCTCTACGACTTAATTAACTTCAGAGTCCGGCCCTTAATTAGAATAAATGACGTCCCTATCCTCTATGACCTAGTTAACCTTAGAGTTAGACCCTTAGCTAAACTAGACGATACCCCTCGCCGACTAACGAGAGAGAAAGAAATAGCCCTACCCTTACCTAAAGAAGGATTAGTCTAGTCTACTGATCTAAAACAAAAAAGGACGATAATTAGCTTTAGCTCGCTAATTCAAAATAAGGAGAGCTAATAATTAGTTTTAGCTAGCTAATCTCAAATAACTAAGACCCCTTTAGGGTATAGTCTTAATAGACGATACGCCTAGACTATCTAGCTTAGACGACCTTAGGCTAAGTATAGAAACCTTTAGTATAACTAGTAAAAGGCCCTAGCGCGATAGAATAGAGGAGTAGGACTTTGATATTATAGACTACTAATACCGGGAGGCCTAGTATAGAACCTTCCCTAATAACGATATAAAGATACGATTAGCTAATAGGGAAGTATAGATTAGTATAGATATACCTAAGATACTTGTCGAATAAAGGAAATTAATAGCTAGGGAAGACCTTATCGACGAATACTATAATATACTCGACTAATAAGTAGACTATAGCTAGAAAGCCTATATTTATATTAACTAATTAAATAATAGAATCGACGAATTAGAAGTAATTACTAACTAGCTTCACGAAAAGGAGAGAACTACTTAGCTAGATATAGCGAAATAGAGGAATAAGTAAGTAGATGTTTAGGAAAGTCGATACTCCCTAATAAGAGAATTACCTAGAGGGTAATACTAGGGCTTAGTATTACTAGGTTATAGTAATAGACCCCGACTCGTTAGAATTAAGGATCTAGCCCTATTTACTAGTAAGGATAACTATTAGATTAATGACTAGGTCTTTGATATAAGGAATAAATTAATATAGAACTCTACTAAGTTTAATAGTGAACCCCTAAAGATCGCCTATATAGTACGACTAGTCGCTAGAGATACTAGGGACCTTATACGTGATCGACTAGAACTTAGTTTAGTTAGATAAATCTCGTTAGTTAAATAGATCTTTAAGATCCTCTAATAAGCTTATAGTAAAAGTAAAGAAATAGAATACTAGGAGGCGAAGGAGGACTACTAATAACTTCGATAAGGAGATAAAGTATTCCCGGTGTTCTAGGCTAAATTTACTTGTCTCATGACTAAACTAGGGAAATCGATAAATGACTAATACGATGATCTAATAGATAAGATAAACCTAGAGTTACTTAAGAGCTTCGGGGATAAGAAGTTCGATATACCTAGGGATCTCGCCGAATAGTATATAGAATAAGAGAATAGGCTTCTCTTAATTAAGAACTAGTAATCTAGAGAAAACTACCTAATAGAAATAATCCGCTATTATACTACTCCCTGGACTAGGAAGAGTAGTAGTAATTAGGGACTAGCTACTAACCTATACCTAATAGAACTAACGACCCGACTAGCCTTTTTACGACTAAGGGAGCTAGTCTACTAGGAATTCGAGAAGAAATTAGAAATACCTAAGATACTTAACTATTACTTATATAAGAAGACTAGCTATATTAAAAAGGACTACCTAAACGCCTATAAAGTCACTTATCTTAAGGAAGATTATATAGATAAAATAAGTAAACTAGACCTAAATAATATAGAATATAATTCCTATCTATTATCTAAAGAGGAATCCGACGACGATAACTCGGGAAAAGTCTAGCTCTAGGTATAGAGGTAGCCCTCCTAGAGTAAGAGCTCTACTAAGAACTAGTAGACCTTACTTAACTTATTAGTAGGGAGTAGTTCCTAGTCGAATATAGGGTTTACTAGAAGGGAAATACTATAACTTTCTAGTACTTAGTAGATACTAGGGCGAATATATATACTCTAATTAACTAAAAGCATATCTACCCCCTAACTAGAGTACTCTATATACTAGTATATATACTTCTAGATCTTGTCTCCTTTCGAGGATTCGATAAATAACCTAGTAAGGCTATCTAGTAAGTCGTTATAGTAAACCTAGAAATCGACTAATACCTCTAGACCTAATAATACTTCCTATCCGCCGACCTAGGCTCTCACGATATAATCCTAGGGAGGAAGTAGTTTACTAAATATAGTATACTACTAGACTACTAATAGAACTAACTTAGATAACTAGGAGATACTATAACCCGGGTCCTAAAGAGGACGAGTATAGAAGAACTAGAGGGTAATAGAATAGTATCCCTCGCCCCTCTATAAGACCTCCTTACTCGGAAAGCCGAATACTAGGCTAGGAAGGAGGAATTAAACCTTAATATTATCGATATAAGTAAACTAATAGACTATTCTATATACCTTATTAGTATAGTAGCCTTCTAACTTAGTATAAAGGATTCTAATAATCACGTTGGATCTATTACTATTAATGAGATCGACTATAAACTAGAGAAATGAGATTAGAAACTAAGGAAATACTTATCCCTATTAATAGTTACTAAGTATCTAAAAACCTACTTAGCTAGGTATTTAGCTCAAACCTGTGACCTTATATATACTCTTAATATAGATAAATAGGATACTCTTAGTAATACCTCATTCTTTGACCCCGGCGAGCTATAGGAGCTTTGGACTATATTACTCTCCTAGCTTAATGATATAACTAGTGCTTTCTCGAGAAAAGTAGTAGATATACTACTATAGTCTTAGTTATTCGACTATAAACTCCGCTTTAATAGACTAGACCCCTTAATAAGGGCAGCTTACCTCTATAAAATAAGCTCCCTAGAACTAGGAAAAATATGGGAGTACTTAATTAAGAACCTAAAGAAGGGTTTTATTAAACTATCTAATTCCCCCTTCTTATCGCTTATCTTATTTATTAAGAAAAAGGATAATAGCTTATACTTTTATATCGATTATTACTAACTAAATACCCTAATGAAGAAGGATCACTACTCTCTACTACTTATTACTAAAACACTCGACTATTTAGCGGAATCGTTAGTATTTACTAAACTAGATATTAGACACGCCTTTAACTAGATCCTAATAGAGCTAAGCTCTATAATATAGGCGGCCTTCTAGACGAGGTATAGTTCCTATGAACTAGTAGTTTTACTATTTAGACTCTATAATAGTCCTATAATATTCTAGAGATATATAAATACTATCCTAATCGACTATTTAGATAATTTCTACTCCGCCTATATAGACGACGTCTTAATCTTTTCTAAGAATAAGAAGGAATACTAATAATATATCCGAATAGTCCTATAGAAACTCGAGGATATCGGATTATAAGTCGATATCTATAAGTACGAGTTCGAGGTATTAAAGACGATATTCCTAGGGTTTATTATCTCTAATTAGGGTGTCTAGGTAGACCTTACTAAGACTACTATTATCCGGGATTAGGACCCTCCTATAACTAAAAAGGAGGTTTAGTTATTCCTAGACTTCTATAACTTCTACTAGAGATTCATATAAGCTTATAAGTAGGTCTCTTACCCCTTAAACTAACTAATAGAAAAGGATATACTATCGAAGTTTATACTTAACGAGAATTAATAAGATGCCTTCGAATACCTTAGAGAGTTACTTATCTTAGTACTTATACTACTCTACTTTTAGTACGACTAAGAAACCCGACTAGAAACCGATTATTTAGACCTAGCTATTATAGGAGTACTAACCTAGAAGAGTACCAAGAATAGATAATAGTACCCCGTCGCCTTTTATTCTAAGGCTCTTAAGGACACCTAGCTCTATTACGAAATCCACGACAAGGAACTACTTACTATTATCTAAGGGTTATAAGAATAGTGGGTAGAACTAATTAGTCTACTTACTTTTCTTATTATTATAGACTATAAGGCACTTAAGTACTTCGGGACAAAGAAGCTCTTAAATAAGTAATAGATATAATAGATAAATATCTTATTATTATTCTACTTTTAGATTACTTATTAGCTAAGTAAAGAGAATACGATTACTAATATCTTATTTAGGAAGGATAAGCTTACGACTATATAGAAGTAAGCTAAAGAGGCTAAAAAGACACGTATGGTTTTTTATCCTAGTATAATCCTTACTATTATTAACGAATTAGTCGCTATCCCTCCCCCTTCGAAGCCTAGAGGAATTAATAAACTAATAGTCACGAATAAGGTTATATAAGCAAATCTCATAGATCCGTCTTTAGAGGATAATCGAGAGAAGGCTCACTAGAAGACTAACCTATAGGAGATATCTAGAGATTACTTATTTTATAGTAAGAAGCTCGTAGTACTAGATAGCTATAACTACTTATGAACTAGACTCCTTTAATAAATCTATAGTACGACGACTATAGCCTACCCTAGTCGGAATAAGACGAAGATCCTAGTTAAATAGCTCTACTAGTAGCTTAGCCTCTTAGCGAACGTCGATTAGTTCATAGTAAACTACTACAAATACTAGAGATCCTATAAGCTAAGGGATAAGACGCCTAGCTTATTATACCCCTTACTAGTCCCCTTAAGGATATAGGCCGACTTATTAATAGATTTCTATAGCCCTAGCTCGACGAGTAAAGGATATGATAATATCTTTATTATAGTTAACTAGTTATCTAAATACTATATTAGCTTACTTACTACGAAGAATACTATAGCGAGGACTACTACTAGCCTCTTCTACTAATATATCTAGTAATTCAGGGGCTCCCCCCTAACTATTACTAGTAATTAAGGCCCTTAGTTTATTTCAGACTTTATAGACGAATTATCGAAATTAACTAGGACTAAACTAAAGCTCTCGACGGCAGAATACGCCTAAACTAATAACTAGACAGAGATTATTAACTAGATAATTAATATATAACTATACCTCTTCATGAATTACTTTTAGGATAACTAGGCGGACCTACTCCTAGTACTTAATACTACTAGTACCGCTTACCCTCACGAATCGACTAGCTTATCGCCCTTAATAGTTAACTATAGGTATGAACCCTAACTAGACTTTGATTAGATACTCTCGACTATAAAGTTCAAGATACTAAGGGAGAAACTAAATCACGAAGAAGTATAGTAGTAGGCTAAGAGAATCGATATAGTAGTTACTTATACCTAATAATATATAGCTAAGGCCTAAGAACGATAAGCTAAATAAGCTAATAAGAAATAGCGAGAACCTAACTTTAGCCTAGAAGATATAGTCTATATAATTAAAAAGATATAGAAAACGGACTAACCTTTAGATAAGCTAGACTACCCTCTCGCTAGACTATTTAGAATTATTTAAATAATCGGCTATTCCTATAAATTAGACCTCCTACTATCCTATAAGATATAGCTAATCTTCTATATAGATAAACTTCGTAAAGACCTAAGTAACCCTTTACTTAGCTAGACGAATAAGGAGCTAGACTTAATAGAGGTAAATAGTGAACTAGAATAAGAGGTCGAGAGGATCCTATCCTCTAGGACACTCTATAGTAAACTCTACTATAAAGTAGAGTAGAAGAGATAAGATATAGATAATAAATAGTACCTTATATTAAACTTTAAGAACTCTACTCTAGAACTCTGAAGATTCCACGAGTAAAATCCTAATGAAGTAGGACCTCTCGTCTATTTAAACTACTAGATCAGATATATAAAGGAGGATAAGTTCGACGAAAACTACCCTAATAACGATAAACCCTAGTATAGGGGCTCTAGGATCTAGAGGAGGAGAAGAAAGAACTAGACATTTTCTAGGTTTTATCTAAACCTAAAGTATATTCCCTTTATTTAGTTATACGATTTAGTACTATATTCCTTCCTTATAACTAGGTAAAAACCTCCCTTTTATTATACCTCGATATATCCTATTACTAGAGTAGCTTACTTAGGGAGAGGTAAATCTATAAAGCTAAGATAAGAGTAAATTTATAACTTTTTACCTTATAAAATATCACGAAATCCCTCTTAATTACCTTAATTCCTATAACTATATCTATTTCTACTATTACTAATACTATAACCTAGCTATAGATATAGCCTAAGAGAATAGTAATATTAGTACCTTATTAGATACTATACTAGCTATTCTTAATATATTCTAGAAGCTCGGCCTAGATAGTAGTATTACTAGTGCCTTAGCTTTACTCTATACTAAGATAATAGATATTAATACTAGTAAATCTACCTATATAGACACCGAGGGTAACATCGTCCCTAGAGAGTAAGTCGAGATATACTAATAAGAAGAAGAGGATAAAAAGAATACTCCTACTAATAGAACTAATACTCCTATTAACGGAACTAATACCTCTACTAATAGAATCGATATTCCTAATAATAGATTAGATATTACTATAGATATTTCTAATAGCCCTAGCCCCCTACTTAATATAGAAATACCTAATACCCTTCCTCTAAGAAGTAAGGCTAATAATATAAACCCCCTTCCCGACGAAGCTAGAGATTAACTAGATAATAGAGCGGCGGATTTTAACGAGGAAGTCTATAACCCTAAGGGCTCTCTTAGCGGATTAGATAGTAGTAGTAATAGTCTTACCTAGGATAAACTCCTTATCTTTCCCCTTATTAAGAGAAAGCCTATTATTCTTATTAACCTAGCTAAGAATAAGTCCTTTAATCTCACTAGAGAAGATAACGAGAACCCCTAAGATATTAATCCAATAACTAAGAAGACTAAGAATAATATCTAAAATACTATAAATAGCTTTAGGAATATTATTAAAATCCCCTTAAAGAATACTAAGAAGCCCTCCAAATCCTCTAAGAAGAAGAGCGATAAGAAAGTATAAAAGGTTACCCCTATACTCGAGAAACTTAAGTAAAAGAGAATAGAGGAGAGCGAGGAGTCTAATAAGGAGGAATTGGCCGCCGACGAAGATATAGGACATATTAGTAACAAATAACTACTAGCTACTAGCCTAGGACCCTGCTATAAGCACTAGAGCGAGACTAAGGTATAACGAAAGCTCCTAAAAGCTAAGGAAGATAAGGAATACCCTACTAATATCGACGACCTAGTAGAAGCTACTAAGAAGGAAGTCGGTAGGGACCTCTAAAAGGGCTATTTAGAGAAGGTCATGAAACTTAAAGTTATCGGATTCTATAATAAATATGCCTAATTAGCTACTAAATAATAGATAAATAAGACCCTTAAAGAATAACTTAATAATACTTTTATTAAGCTTACTAAGGCTAATAAGATAATCGAGAACCTCTAGAAAGAAAATAAGTAACTAAAGGACGATACTTCTAAGTTAATAGTTAATACTCCTAAGCTAAAGGCTAATACTCTTAAGAAGAAAAAGGCTAAGAAGTCCTCTAAATTAAAGCTTAACTCGACGAATACCCTTAATCTACTAGTACCTAACCGAGCTTACTTATTAGTAACTATCCTACTATTAGTTATTATATATATAAGTATCCTAGATAATATTATCGAGGCTAGTATTAGTATAATTCGGGCAATAAATAAGGAGGATTAGTCGGAATATATAGAAAACTAAGTTAAGCTAGTAGAGTCGAGACCATGATTTAACTATAAGTAGCTACTTTAAGAGGACGAAATAAGGTAAATAGACGTGATTTTTTCTTTTTTCCTTTATTCTTTATATGAAATTATACCCTAAATAAGGGTATTTAGGATTTTCCTATAGGGGGGGTGATATAATAACTAGTACCTCTATATAATCCGCCAGGGGCTAGGTATTAGGGGCTAGGGGCGAAATACGGGACTAAGCTAGGGATCTTAGTAAGACTCTCTTAAAGGTCGAGGGACTCCTCCTTTCTTTACTCCTTAGCTTAGTATTTTCAATATATGAGATTCTTTAAACCTTGAGCCTCGACTATTATATTAATCTCGCCGTTATAATTCCTTTACCTTAAAGAGAAGTAGTAAAATAAAAAGGAATTTATTAGAATTATAGTATTTATCTCTAAATATAATAATTTCTGAAGTATTATAGAAATAGTCTCGAGTTTTAGGGTATACCTAAGTAATATTAACTTATAATTTATTATTAGTAATATTATAAATACCTATAATTTACTCTATAAATATTAATTTATTAAAATTATTCGTATTAATACTAAGAGTACTTACTAATTAATAGTAATACTTTATATAAGGAGACTTATAGAAACTATTATTAACTTAATAGTATACTCTTAATTTAATAAGAAATAGGACCTTCTTATATAAAACCTTAAAGGTATAATTATCTTATTTAGTAAGTACCTCCTTCTATTCCTTAAGTATCTTATAATTATAATAACTCTTTAGAATCTCTCTAATCTTAATACCCGAGTCTTTCGCTTACTAGATCTAGGTATACTTTTTAGTATATTCTTAACTACTTTATTCTATACTAGAGTATTAGGATCCTTAGTTTCGCTTTTAATAGCTTTATTATTAGTTTTATACTTTGGATTCGTTTTCTTAGGAGTCTCGGGCTTATCTTTTAGCTTCTCTTTCTTATTTCCTTCTCTCTAGGCTATACTTCCTTCTCTTTTTCCTTCTCTCTAAGCTCTTTAACTATAGTATTTCCCCCTATAATATTCTCCTTAGTAGGTATCTCCTTAGTACTCTTTTCCTTTTCTTTAGGGCCTTTAGGTAGCTCTCTAACTAACTTCTTTATTCTCTTATGAGCTTCTTTAATAGTAGCTAAAGACTTAACTTACTATTAAAAGGGGTTAAGGTAATCTTCTATAAGTATATCTTCTTTAGTTGTTCCTCTATAGAGTAAGGAATCGTCTATTAATAGTTATCTTAAGTCTAGGTATTCTTATAGTAAGAAGGGCTTTATCGATAATTACTATAGTATTAGTTTCTTTAGTATAATCTCTTATATAAGAATAGAAATAGTAATAGGATCTTATTTATTAAGCTTATTAGTAAATCTAGGGAAGGCTTCGTTCTTATACTCTCCTTTAACGAGAATTCTGGATACTCTAAAGGTAAACTATACTTTAATAAGCTCTTTAGCTAATAGTAGCTTAAACTTTAATTTTCTAGGCTCCGAAACTAATTTAGCCTTCTTATATACCTTAAAAGTATTAGACTCCCGAAAGATTCTAGTATTCTAGGCTTTTTAGCCCTTAGCTTAATCTAAGGTAGCTTTATTAATTAACTAAATACCTTCGTATATAGAACCTTAGTCACGAATAACTTCTTTAGATTAATATATATATTCTTACTAAGGTTATTTCAATATTCTTAGATATATTCTATAAAGGCTTTAGTATACTTACTTAGTTTATTTCTCTTAAGAAGTGTCTTTAGTAAGGTTCTAATCTTATTATTCTTAGCTTCTTACGTAGTATAATCTATTTAATAATAGTATCGAATTCCTAATTATTAACTTAGTATACTCTTAGTTCTTTACTAAATAGCCCTAGAAGCTCTCTATTTCTTATATATTTATTCTATTTAAGAGCTCTTCTTATATTCCGCTTAGCTTATCTAGGACCTTTATATTAAATTCAGTAATTACTATTACCTTTTCGTATACTAGTAAGTATTCTATAACTTTCTAGGCTTTATCGAGGGTCTAAATTTGATATTATTAATTCGTAGGCTTTAAATAATACTATAGTATAAAGGACTAGTTACTATTACTTATTACCTTACTAAGAAGCTCATTCTTTAGCTATTTTATTATTCTTAATATATTTGTATAAGTAGAATTAGTATAGTATTCGTGTATATAGAGTCGAGGGTTTTATAGTTCTAAGAATCTCTTTTTAAGTGTATTCTAGAATAAAGAGTAAATTAGAATAAGCTTAATTATATAGAAAAACTACGTGTTTCCGACTTTTATTTCTTTAGAATATAGAAAATAAGGCTAAAATAGTAGTATATATATTAGAAAAAGTAAGTATAAGAAATAGGTATATTTAAGGTAAAGTAGGTACAAATTAGAATAATCATAGAAGTAAAATATAAGGTTAGGCCTCTACTATAGAAAAGAACTTCAAAATACGTACTTATAGAATATAATATATAAGTGATTAGAATATACTAGAACTAAACGTAAATAAAGAGAAAGAATAAGAAGGTAATATAAATAGGAATATCTTTGTAGTTTATATATATATATAGGAAATATTAGTATATAATAGAAAATACTAAAAAAATGATAGAAAATCTCATAATATAAGTATACCCTAACCCTCTATTCATATAGAGACGTCCCTTATTAACCTCAAGTATATGAATATGTGAATAGGAAAGAAAAAACAAATTAAGGAATATATAAGTATAATATAAAAGTAAAGAAAAGAATAAGTAAGTATTAATAGAAAGGAAAATTAGTATAGGAAAGTCGTAGATAACTTAGAACTAGGTATTATTCCTTCCAAATTCGTTCTATATACTTTAATTATATAGTCGTACTATACTTAATATCAGATAACTAATTCTAAAGTTAATATATAGGAAATTAGTATATCTAAATTAGTATTAAAGGTATAAACTTTAGATAATCTTCCTAGTTTCTATATATTGAACTAATTATTACTATTCTTTCTAGTTATCTACTTAAGACTATTATAGTTAGTATAAGGAAAGGGAAGCGAGAATTATAGTATTTTCATATATAAAAGGCTTACTTTATTTATAGAATCGAAGAAATTACTAGTAAAAGAACTAAATACTAAGAAAGTAGGTAGTTATAGCTCGGGTATTAAAGGTACCCGTAAAGTTCGGACGACATTCCCCTAAAAGGAATAATATAATAGTAAACTTATTTATAATAGTAAAAGTAGTTACTTATCCTAGTTTTCTAGAAAATCTAGGAGTCTTAGTAAAGAATTAGTATTCCTAATTAGTAAAAGGGTCTTAGAAGAAAGAAAGCTTTATATAGTAAGTAGAGTTATATAGTATATACTAGAGTTCTAGGCTATTATTCCTAATATACTTTAGAGAGTCGCTATTATTATTATTATTATTTATACTCCTAATTAATATATATATAGGATTCTAGTTTATCTAATCTAAAGGATCTCCTTTCTAATATCTTAGGAACTACTAGCTTAATATTAATCCCTCTCTAGAAGGTATATAAAAGACTCCTATTTCCCCTAGTTCTCTAATCTTTAATATTTCACGAAATAAGTATCTACCTTAGTATAGCCTAGGTTATTAAAGCTTAGAAAAGCTCCTATAACCCTCTATCTATTTCGAGTTTAATCTAGTTATAATTAAATTCGCTTTCTAGAGTTCTAGTAATTAGGTCTCTACTAGTAAGGTTATCTAGATAAAATATAGTAATAGTAAGAAATAAAATAATACTAATATTTATTAGTCCTAAGGAATATAATACTCTAAACCTCTTAACTCTAACCTAGAATAGAATATATAAATAAGAAAACCGCTTCTTCTACCTAAGAAGCTCTACCCTTATTAATACTTCTTTCTAGTCCTCTATAAAGATATATACTTTACTCTCTCTAATTCCGGTAATATAGGAATATATATAATAACTCAGTCGCTTTTCAATCTCCTAAGTACTATTTAGTTTATTATACTCCTTAATAGCTTCTCTCTTAAGCTTAGAATTAGTCTTAAATTACTCGTTTATAGCTTTATTCTAGTCTAATATAATCCTTAGAAGAATACTAGAAACCTTTTCTCTTAATAAATTACTTAAGCTAATTCCTAGTATATATCCGTCGAAGTTTAGTCCTATTAAGCTCCTTAAGTATATAGTATCCCTTTAGTTAATCCGCTTTCTTAACTTTATATAGTCCTAACTATCTATATAATAACTTCGTACTCCTTACTTATCTTAATCTATTAACTTAATATTATATACTAGTACTAAATCGTCCTTTATAATAGCTTTAATTAAATCTAAT
>JAJTUR010000245.1:0-45242 GCA_021399475.1 Hyaloscypha finlandica
TTAATTATAGTCTTAACTAAGCCGCCTATATCGAAACCGTGAGCTATACTATATAGTTTTGAGGCTAGAACGCTTCTAGTGACTCTCTTATACTTCGTAGATAACTAGTGAATAATATTAGTATATCTAGAGCTATCCGCTAGGACTAGAATATATCTAATCTAAGAGGAGAAGTCTCGATTACCTATAAAGGAGGCGTCTATAAAGATAATTAGGTGTAGGGACTCCTTATCTAGCTTAACGAAATGTAGTCCTTTGGCGGCATTTTCGATTTACTATTAAATACGCTTATTAAGGGCTTTAATATCAGTTCCCGTAGGTTCGATAGCTTAAGCGGCTACTAAGTAGTCGTATAAAGCCTCTAGTTAGTAAGTTAATACGATATACGCTCCTCGAGCTCACTAGGTAATGTATTATTCCTTAATTATAAGGTTTCGACGTATAATACTTCTATTACTTGTCGTAGTCGTGTTCTTAGCTATTACCGGGTAAAGGTTATTATACTAGTATTCCTACATAAGGGTAATACTAGTGGAATTAGTATAAATAATACTTCTATTAAACTTGAGGTTATAGTTAGTTATAAGATATTCGTGCTCCTTAGCTAGGAATTTAGCCTCTAGGAGCTTTAGATACTCTACCTTAGTGAAGTCATCGTCTCCGAGGAATAGAGTATCGTTAGTCTAAAGGCTAATGATTCCGAAGGGACGATTACTATAGAGGAGGTAGGGGTCGTATATTAATTACTTTATAGTTAGCTCGTTCATATAGTGAGAGTAGTAAGTCTTGAACTAGTAGTTTCTGGCTTCTAGTACTCTATAGAGTGGTTTTATGACCTTTAATACCGAACTATCCTCTAGATCTAGCTCTCTTATAAGCTTAGGAGGTAAGTTAATATAGAAATCGCGATTTAGTAGAATTGACGATTAGATATAGGCTTACGATATGTCCCGTAAATATAGTCCTAAGGTATCTATAGTTATAGTAGTAATATAGAGGATAACTCTCTAGCTAATATATTAAATAGTTAGTAATTACGTTAATACTATGTGTTTCTTACTATTATTATAGGCTTAGACGACTAGTCTCGACTTCTTATACTCCTTTTCTATGCCCTTATTCTTAATCTCATTAATAAAGTAGGAATTAAAGATATATACCCCTTCTAGTACCTGAGATCTAGAACTAACTTCAAATACGCCCTTTTCTAGGAGGCTAGTAACTTTAGCTTAACGGGAATCGTTATATAAGTTATCGTCGTTATCTTATAGGAATATTGTTATATTAGGGTACTTATAGGGTCGTCCTCTACTATGCTTTGGTGAAATAGTAGGAGGAATTATATCCGTATTACCTTCGTCTTCGTTATAGAGTTCAGGGTTATAGAGTTTAGGATCACGTTTAGGTTCGTCGTTAATCTTTATATCCCCTTCGTGGAATAGTTTTATAGAGGTTAATTGAAAGGTAGTATTACTATATAGTAAAGCTAGTACATATAACTCTCTATCTATAGCTACGAGCTTATATAGTCTCTCCTAATTACCCTTCTAGCTAGTATTCCCCTCACGCTATACTAGAACGTTCGAATTTAGTATAAGGTCATAGATATTAGTTATAGAGGGTTTATTTCGTGTATTTAGAGTATCTTTAACTTAACGCTTAGCTTATAGGTTCTAAATCTCTACTATCGCTTTCTTAAGGGCCACTAATCGCTAGGAGACTAAAGGTGATAGTAGGTCGTATTTAGTTAATCGAGGTAGTATACTATAAACTAGGAGTATAGGAACTATACTACTAATACCTATAGTATTACTTAGAGCCTTAAAGGCTATCTATAGTATCTTAGCGGGTGAGTGCTAGGAAAGCTTTCGGTTATATCACGTTACTTACGGGGTCAGAACTAGGAATTCGGTTCCCGGGAGATATTCGGTTCCCGGAAAAAATTCGGTTCCAATTAGTTCCTATAGTTCTAGGTAGGACTTAGCGAGAAAAAATCGTGGATTAGCCCGCGCCGCATATTCACTACTCCTAGATCCCCCCCCCCGGTTTGAAGGGTAGACCTATAGTAGTAAACAAGGGTGATCTAGCTAATTAGAGAGCCGGAATCTTCTCGAAAGCAAATTAGGGGAATTCTAACCTTTAAACTAAGGGGGAGGGGATAGTAAAACAATAGCGCCTGAATATAAAACAGATTCTAGCGCATTACGATAGCGTATTACGATAGCGTATTTTAGCGTATTACTATAGCGTATTTGCGATAGCGTATTTTAGCGTATTACGATAGCGCTATTTCAGTGTGACCCCTACTAAAGGCGGTGGGGCGTGCACCTACTACACCCCCCCCCCCCCCCCCCCAAAACCTTTTACTCCTAGTACTATAAATTAATTAATTACGCTCCAACCACCTATTAAAAATAACTACGATTAGGCAATTAGTAAAAATAGTATATAATAAAGTATATAAGAAACTAAGTACTCTAGATATTACCTAACAAAAATCGGATAGTAGTAGAGATTTGAAAGCGGAAGCTAGTATCGCCTCACACTAAGTCCTACTCATATTTAGTAAGAAATTAGCTACTATATTAAAATAGTTATAGTAATCTAGCTTTTATTTATAAACTAGAAGCAAGTAATTGAGCTATAAAAAGCCTATAGTAACTATCTAAAAAACAGGCTTAATAGTAGTAGTAGTAGTAGTAATAGCTAAATACACTCCTTAACTCCCCGCAAAATCTCTCTCCGTAATATATACCCTAGATACTAATAACACACTTAATTATATAATAATCTTTAAAAAAAAAGCTAGTAAAAAAAGCAGAAGTAGAAGTAGAAGCAGCTATACTATAAACACACTATACTATTAAGTAAGTCAGCAAAATCCAAGGGGACTAATATTATATGTGACCTATATTTAAGACCACTTCTTTAGTAGAGAATCCTTAATAGTACCCTTAGATTTATCGCTAGCACTATTGTAGCTAATAATCTTACCACCTCCTCTACCCCTAGTAGGCCTAGAGAGACCACTAAAACCACTACAGATTCCACCACCACGTGACTTGGGAGAACCCCGGGAAACACGGCTACTAGGAGCACGGATGTCTCTATTATCGTCTTCTTCATCCGAATTGTCTTCTGCCTCATTTTGGGAGCCCAGTGGATAGGACTTACTACCAAAATTAGGTGAGGGGAGCTGAGCTAGGGCTCCTTTCTTGGGAGGCGGTCTAATACTACGGAATTGCTTGTTAAGAATAGCCTTATAATTCAGGGCCTTGCCCTTACGAGAGCTAATAATCTATGTATAAATTAGCACTAATTTTACCTATTTCTATATTAAAAATACAACTAACCTTGTTATAGAGTTTATAGAACTTATTATCATCGACTTTATAGAAGTCCTCGTGGGTTGGGAGTGAGTCATATAGCTTTAATATATCGTTCTTACGATCCAGAACAGTATTATCTACCTACTCTATAAGAACGTATAGGATAGTAGTAGCACACAAATTGGCGTAGACAGCTATTAAATATTAGTATAATGCCTATAAACTATAAATAATATAAAAAATTAGCACAACTTACATTTATAGAAGAATTGGCCTAACTTAGTACTCTTCTTAATATCTAGATAACTGTCCATATAAAAAAAGCAAGTAAAGAAGCTTGCCTCACTAAACTTTTCATTGAAAAACTCGATAATATTATCCCGCTCTAGCTTATTCTAGTTAATATCTCTATAAGACTTTACTATCTTCTTAGTGTGCTTCTATTAAAAGGTTAGTTATATATACTCAAACTAAACAGAATACTATATAGAAAATACATAGAAACATTAATAATACCAAAAGACAAGAATATTGTAATATAAACTCAATAAACCAAGAAAATAATGTAGCCGTCAAATCACGTAATAAAAACCTTGAAAAATTGAAAAATGATAAAACTATAAGAGAATTAGAAAGCTATCTCAAGGGGTATTAGAATAAGTAAAAGGGTATATAAACTTACAATAATCTTAGTATAGACCTTAGACTTAAAGCCCTTGATCGTATCCTTAACTTTTGCCCGTACTATATAGTATAGCTCCCTATTAACATTTAGCTCACTAAACTTATTATAGACCTTCATAATTAAATTATAATAGAAGTTACTAGTTATATAGACAAATGACAGCTAGCGGTAACCCCTATTAAGCTACTTATAAGTAGTAGTAGCCTACTCCTTTGTAAGCTCTAGATCGGCCAAAGTCGGGTTCTTTCGATGCTTATTAGGATACGGATTCTCTAATAGCTTAGCTAATCTCTACCTAGTAGGCTTTTCATCTTCGGTAGAGAGGTTAACTTTACGAGGGGTATTAAAGACTTTAGGCTTATTATCCTCTTTGTCTTTATCGTTACCACGACTAACTTACTCTTAAAGAGCTTACTCTCTTTGCTTTTCAAGGCTAACTAAATCTGGATTAACCTCATTATTATCTTCAGAAGGCTACGTAGTACCAGATCTCTGACTAGTACTAGTACGTCCAGATGTTGGGTGGGCAGGGGGGTCCATCTAAGTATGCTTTCTATTCTATAAAATATTAGTATATAGCCTTTAAAAAATAAGGTCTAGTTAAAACCATATAAATACTAAGTATATAAAGCAAGGAGCTTTATATAACTTATATATATAAAGTCTTTTATAAAAAAAAAATCAAAAAAATCAAAAAAATCAAAAATTATGTGAGAGAAACTTCAAATACATGAATTTCAAGGGAGAATTAGTTTCCCACTAGTAAAACCGGTAATAATAATAATAATTCATATAACAAAAGTCTAAGAAATGGGGTATAATATACAGAAATCGGGCCTATAGAACTAGCACGAGAACTAGTAGCTAAAGGTTAGGGAGTGCCTAATTCATTATTAGAATCTATATTAAGTATATTACTCACTTTCTTAGCCTTCGACTTAGTAGTATTAGACTTAGTTAGCTTAGATTTAGCTATCTTCTGAGGCTTAGGGGGGTTTAATTAGCTGCTAGGAGTTTAAGAGGCCTTTCTCTTCTGAGCTAATACTAAGGGGGTCAAAGCTAGGGGTACTATATTTATGGGCTTATTGAATTATAATTTGTAGTAGTAGGAGGTTTGTAATATAGAATTGAGTATCTAAGGGTCTGTAGGCGTTTAGAATGCTCGAATTCGCTATTATCAAAGGAGTAAATAAAGGATTACTACAGCACCTAATTATAACTTGGCGGTATAACTAATCTAGTACACTAAGTCAAGAATTAGCGCTAGTAAATAAATTTATAACTAACTACCATAATATAAATCTAATTAAACAATTCTATTAAGCATATAAATTAAATATTATACTATTTCAAAATTATAAAAAAATATAAAGATTTGACTAAGATATGATTTTTTGATTTTTTGATGTTTGATTTTTGATTTTCTTATTTTTCTTATTAAACTATTACTTAATAAAAAGTCCTAGTATTAATATAAATACATGTATATATTATAGAGTCTTAATATAATTAGTTTGCTGCTTAATAATACCTCTATTACTTTAATAATTTAAGTATATAAAATAGTAAGAAATGGAATTTTTGGGGGAATTTTGAGAATTTTATCTTAAAATATTTATTATTATATAGTCTTATTATATTTTAAGCTTATATTAATAATAGGTTATCCTTAGACCTATAAAGTATTAAATTTAATTAAAAAAATGAGGTTTTTTGGATTTTGAGGTGATTTTGCTGTAGTTATTATCTAATATAGCTAATAATAAGGACTTCGTTTATATTTATATTTGTTTTCCTTAATACCACTATAATACTCGACCTACACACACTACTTTTAAAGCTATTTAAGCCTTTAAACCATATATTATTCATTAAAATGCCTCCCAAAATGCCTTCTAGAAAGTTTCGTGGTAGCTATTAGACTCTAGCATCTCGAGCGAGGGAAGCTAAGTCTAGGCTTACTTAGTAAAGCCAGTAAACTCAAGAAACTGCTATTAGATAGTATGGATTTCGGCTCCCTAGTGAGGATATTAATCGGGATGAGCGTATAGGAGGCTATAATAGTAGGGATAATACCTTCTTTGGTGGTTTTAGTGGTTCTAAGAGTGAGGCTAGACTTGAGAATGAAGGGCCTAATAAGGATATTCTTGGAGTAGTAAGTTTTTCTTTAGAAAGGGACTATTTTTGGCACTTATATATTATTTCCCTATATGAAATAACCTATAAGAAGTCTAATATCACTACTTTTTAATATTATATATTAATAAAATATAGGATCCGGAAGATGTTTTAGTAGCTGCACTTGATAATATACTTAATCTTGAAGAAGCCTAGTAAGTAGCCGACTATAATAACCTCTAATTAGCTTTGGAAGATAACGAAGCTATTCCTACTATACTATTTAAGGATGTAGAAGCAGTAGATGAGGCGGAATCACGTGACGAGGCTGTATCTAATGATATGTCTCTTAATGAGGACTTCCTAGACTACTCTATACTTATTAAGTATAATAGAGTAAAGGAATTAGACCCTTTAGCTATTAGAGTAGCTCTAGGGCTATTTTGTACTACTTTAGGCATTTCTAGGTCAGAATACTAGAGTCTAAGGGAGATTCTAAGTATGTTACGTGGTTAAGACAGGAAATCAGTCCTAGATATTAATACACTTCTAAATACCCTAGGTACTCTTAAAAACCAACTTATATGCTAACTACTATTACTAGATATAAGATCTAAGCCTATTACCCTCAATTCCGCTAAACTACTATTAGCTATAGCCTCATAGAAGAAGTAGCAAAAGGCAGATATTACTACTAAGGATCTGTAATTTTTTGATCCCAAATGCCTATTTAAGGCTATTATATCTTCAGAAATGGGGATAAGATTTACTAAGGCTTTAGGTACTATATTAATAGTCCCACTGAACTTTGGTATTCCTTTGCTTAGTATCATCTATCTATATTACCTTAGGCTATTATGCCTATTACCTAGACGGAAAGCCTATTTTCCTATCGGATTTCGTTAGTTACTTGTTCCTATAGAATATAGAGGAATTCTCATTAGGTAGAGTTTGTGAGGTTGGCCAAAATTTCCGAGCTAATATAGAGTATCCTAGTGAAGTGCTTTTGGGATCTAGAACTGCTTTATGAATAGAGAGGATTTGGCTAGGGTAATTGGGTTTTGGATCCTCTATTACTCGATAATAAGCTACTATTATCTTGGAAAATTAGCTGGATTCCGGAATCACTTATTAGAGAACGACTAGAAATAGTCCACTTGGACTATAAATCCAGTAATGATCCAGAAAAGGTTATACTAGCCTAACCCTCATTTCCAGAAGATGAGTGGTTTATTAGACGAATTATAGACGACCTAGACGTTCCGGAGCCTACTATCGACTTTTTATATTACTCTAGTCCTTTACGAGGGGAGTTGGAGCTTAAGAAGTATAGGAGAAAGCATTTTGAGAACTGGGATATAGCTAAGTCACGTGTAATACTAGATATATTTCTATACTACTTCTAGTATTTATAGATGGTTTTGGTATTTATAGAAACTCCTATAGGACCTTATAGGGTTTTATGTATTCTAGCTAGACTTAGTACTTAGGAGAGATCTCGCCGGCTAATGTTTTCCCTATCGCTCTTGGCCCCTATAGGTTAAATTTCAATAATGTTATTAAGGCTCTAGTCTCATTAAGACCCTTGGATAAGGGTATTTATATAGAAATTACTAGGGAGAATGCATTACTAGCTGTTTTTGCCCTATACTTTATAGGAGACATAATTTAGTAGCTCGTTAATATAGGTATTAAAGGCATCCGGGCAAATTTGAATTATCGCTTTTACTTTGTGGATAAAGCTTTAAGGGGCGATTTGGAGTATAATATACTCTTAAATAGCCGTTACTACTAATAGATGAAGAGAATACGGACAAAGATGATTTATTAACTAGTACGAGAAATCCGAGTTTAGCATTAAATAGGGCCTTGATAACACTCTAGCCCTTACTACTATATCACTAGCACTAGATCTTATTATATCTAGACCCTTAGATCCCGCCTATTCCGAATACCAAGGACTCACACTCCTTATATATGAGTTTCTTAAAGAGACTCTTCTTATAGTAAAAGCCTTAGACAAGTATAGTCACGTGCTCCGAAAGCACCCCTTTCCCCTAGATGGGCCGTCTATAATTACCTATTTATCATTTAGGGTCATATTCCTTATTAGAACACGCTAGATGGAGTATTATTATACCTGGACTTCTTCGCTACTAGCTTCAAAGAAGCTATATTAAGCCTAAGTTTCTGGCTATAGTAGAAGAAATGTGGGCTAATAATCCTCTTAAATACATTATTGGATCATTTATAGCTATAGCTAAAAGTAATAGTATACTTATAGGGGCTAAAATCTCCTCTAATAATAGGGAAAATCTTAATGAGATCGTCTATAACGCTAGGCTTAGATACTAGGAGTTATATAAATGCGCTATATTATACTATAGAAAAATCCGCTAAGATAGTAGTATAGAAACTCTAGCTATATCTCTAGCTACCTCTCTAGCTAGCTCTAGAGCTACTAGCCCTATTTTTAAGAAGCCTTTAAAGTCTAGAAGTAAGGTTAAAGAAGAATCTTAGCTACTAAAGGAAAGGGTCTCTGAGTATTTAAGGAACACTAAACGCCCTAATATCTATGTGGGCCTTTACTACGAGCAAATAATGAGAGAATACGTATTACCTAGTATGTGTAATGTTCTAATTAGGGAGGATAAGTATTAGTAAGTTATTATTTCTATTAGATGTTGATTTTTCCTAGTTCTATGGAGGATTTTTCACATGGTTTTGCCTCCTAGATTTTCGCCTAAGTCCTGTACTAACGAGTGAAGTGTGGCATTTAGTATGCGCCTAGTACGCCAAGTGTATAATAAATTGAAATTATAATGACTCATTTTAATATGGTTTAACCTATTTTGTTTGGGTCTAGTAGAGTTATTTTTCCTATATTATTTTTCCTATATAGCTCTATTTGAATAGGTTTGGGCAGGAAAAAGAGACAGCACGTGACATGGTTAAAGCGGGTTTTAGTGTCTTAGTATTCGCACATCCTGGAATTTCTTTAAACCATTTTTTCCTTTAACCCTATACCCCCACGTATTAATTAATCATAGCAGCACGTGAGAATTATTATGGAACACTAGCTAATAGTTGATTTAATAGGTTTTTTAAAACTACCGTCTATAATACGAACTATACGAATATTGAAAAGGTACTACTAGGACACGAAAATTTATAGTAGACGGTTAGGATTCTACTTAATAATAGTATACGTGATACCGATGTAGAGATATCTGATTTGCTCTAGTATATCCATAGCTAATACCCTACATTATTTGAATTAGTGCTCCCAAGATCTGAGCAAGAGAGCCTCCGGAACTAGCTTGAATCTCTTGTTGAGGATAACGAAGTCCCTTTAATTAGTACCACCAGGTATCGGAATCTAGTAGCTATAGGCTGTATTAGTACTGTATTCGCCCGTAGATCATTGAGATTACTAGTAAAATCCTTAGATCTCGATAAGGACTTTAAGTTCTTAGAAATGCTTCGGAAAGCGTACTCTTCTAAGTATAAGTTAAAGAACGTTTATGAATTCGGCAAAAAGTGGCTTCTCTAGGTCAAGAAATTGGCCTTTACTAATAGGTACGTACGTGATATACTAATAGATTTCCCTAGATTAGCCTCAAAATGCCACTCTAAGCCACTTCAAGCCACTACTATAGCCCTACCTAAAGTCACATGTTTAGTGAAGTGTGACTTTAGGAGTGGAGTCTAGCTCTTATCCCTTGATTCCTATTAGTATTACTTAATCCCCGATGATTCTTAGTTCTATTTTTGCTATTTTACTAATTAGGGGACTTAGCGAAGTGTGGGCTGAGAAAGGATTTTCTTATTAGGTCTCTAGTCCGACGACTTTAATTCTTGCTTTTCTGATTAGATATACCTTTTTTCGGTATCTGAAGGCCTCTGGCTAGTGGCCTTAGGATAGCGTGTATATTCCCTAACTGCTTTTGATCTAGCTTCAAGTTCCCCCCCCCCTCTATTTCATATGACTTTCATATCCCAAGCCTATTCCCAATACTGTTTTTAGACGCCGATACTATTCCTAAAACCTTATAGCCTCGTTTCCTTGGTCCGGTGTAGCATTCTACTCTAGAGAGCTTTAGTTCTAGCTCCCTATAAGGACAGAAAATGTCATTATCTAGTAGATGTCTGAGTTAGTAGCTCGTGACTTCTAGAGGTTACTCGTGACTTTTCTCGTAACTCTCTCGTCGGTCCGACACTATTTCTTCTCTAGAGCGGGGATCTATATTCCGTGCGATCTCGTAGTCTATTCTAGGCCTTAGTTTTGCGTGATTTATGCATAATTCTGTAATGTCATTAACTTGTATTAGATTTCTTAGCGAGCTTGGGACCAGGGGTCTGGAGTAGCTAATATAGGCTAAGACTATGGGCATTTGGAGAGATATTTTGCGCACCTTTTATACTAAAATTGCAGAATTTGATTTTTCTATTAGCTAAACCTGGCCAAACCTGGCTAAAACTGCTGGATAGTTAGGAGTTAGTTAGGAAACTCTCTAGTGGACGATATTCCCTGATAAATGTTGATTCTCTTAGCTGAAATAGGGACGCGTAGCCTTTTCTTTTTGTCTTTATAGGAAAGCTTTTGGCCATATGACATTTTATCTACTATTTTTGGATAATCGTCCACTTTCCCCCCACTTTTTCTAGCACCGCCTGCTAGATATAGGTAATAGATCTTCACATATACTTATTTGAGTCTATTGCCAGAATTCTGCCGCTTAATATCCTACACAATTTCCTTATCTTAGCGTCTCACGGACATCTTAGCTATATCTTGGCTATATTTTAGTACCGGTTTTTGAAGGCAAATAATATGAGAATGCTCCGAAATTAGGAGAAAGTCACCTGAATGAAGCTTAGAGTCACCTAAATAAGGCTCAAAGCTGGCTGAGTAAGCCTAGCTGTTACTTGACTATAGCTTGAAATCACCTGAGTGAGGCTTAAAAGTCACGTTTCATGCTCTTATTAGTGACGCCTTACCCCTCTTAGATATGAGGTTTTCCAGAAATCTCACGATATTAAGTGAGCTCAAACTTTAAGTAGAGATTCTTCTATTGCTTTTTTATGCTTTTTTACAAGAACTGGATTGCTAGAAAGCTAGAGATTATAGCTATTAAATGGCCTACTCCAGAAGTTGTGAAGATATCTGTAGCCTAAGATATTTAATTCTAATTATTTCTTATCGTATTCCTTGGCAAAACGCTCCACTTTTAACGTGGTGGTTTTAAAGTAGTATGAAATCTATTCGTTTCTAGTCACGTTTTCTTAGTAAATCCGGGCATTTTCGGGCTAAAGTATAGTAATTTTTTTGGAATTCTAGCTGATATAATACCAATTCTAGTATATCTGAACGACGAGTTGTCTTCTCCCGGGGAGACTATATTGAGTTTTCTGGTGGAATAGGCTAGATTAAAGAAATCTGTCTATATGAGTACTCCCAGCTATACCCTATTAGCCGCCGTCTTTTTGCCCTAGTAAGGCCTATTCGCCTTATAGATGAGAGAGATAAGACATTAGATTTGCCTCTAGTTGAGGAATATAGTAGCGATATCTTAATTGGTTTGCCCTCAATTAAGCCCAAGAAGCTCTATATTATTGATATAGGGAATATGTAGGAGGATTTAGTACTAGTGGACTAGTTAATCCAGTTTTTGTGATTTTTACGGCGCTGGTTGTGTCTGTATTAACCCTGGATTTTGTATTGGAGTATAGTATTTGCTTGGAGCGATGATAATATTAGCTTTATAGAGTTTCTGGTGTGTTAAGAATAGATATTAATAGAATTAATCGCATTACTCGCGGCAAAAACCCATAATTGCATAAGTGGATTATATGCAAAGCTGGACCCAAGCGCGTGCGGGTGTGCGCGGGTGTAGGAACTGGCAGGAACCATCGGAACCGAAATTGAGTCGGGAACCAAATTTTTGGTGGGAACCGAAAATTTGGTTCCTAACCCGTCCCGCCTGAATATACAGTAACTCCTCCGAAATTTTTTTATGGAACCGTATCAAAGTTCTATTACCGAGTCTATATCCGGTGGTCACGTGCTAAGGTACTATTTCCTTCGTAATTCCCTTAACTTCGGCTATAATAATTAAGTAAGCGCGTCGAATTAAGCTATAGTAGCGCTCGATAATTCCTATAGAGTAGTATACTTCTATAGGGACGATTTTCACCTTAGTTCCTATAGTATTCGTAAGTTAAGCGAACTCTTTACTCGTAAACTACTTTCTAGTATCTATAATAATCTAATTAGGAGGACTTAAATAGGTATCGATCTAGTATAGCTTTAGGGCGTCCTAGGTATATATAGTACTAATATTCTAGAGCTAATAGCCCTTGTAGTATTTAGTGCCTTTATCGATTATATAGAGTATAGGCTTCCTAGAGATATAGAAGATATCGATAATAATCGAGAAATTAAAGCTTATATTATCTCTTAAGTTAAATCTAAATCATCTAAGGGATACTCTATTCTTTTAATAGTATTCGTAGTACTTCGTAAGGTACCTACTCTAGGGCTTCTATATCGATATCGTAGCTAGCTCGTTCTAGGACATTCCGGAGCTTACTAACTAATAGATAGCCGAATCGATAGTATAATCGTCGTAATTTAACCTCTATAAGAAAGTAGGGATTATAGGTAAAGGACTCAGAAATAAAGCTTTATAATATAATGTTCTAAAGTAGAAAATAGTAACCGAAACGTTATATAATAAGTATGTAATGTCCGGTGAGAGTAATAACGTAATTAGTGAGGTTATTGAAGTAGACTCGTAGCTTATCTATATTAGCTAAACTAAGGAGAAATGGAGTCTTTATAAGTATAATATAGAATCGTACTTACCTAATTAGTGTTTCTACTACTATAGATCTAATAGAAGAGGAGGATCCGATACTAAAGTAGACTATAACTTAACCTTTAGTACTCTTATCGAGAATAAGGCTATCGTTAGTATACTATAGAGCCTTGAACTAATCGAGACTAGTAGTTGAAAACTTAGCTACTCTAGTATCGATTACGACTCTATAAAAGCGTTAAGTGTCGTATCTAGACATACCTCCTACTATAAAGGTTTAGACGTCTTCTATAAGTATTCTATTAGGTTCTGAGTCTAGCTCTAGGGCGTGATTTTCGCCTATTAGTTAGTATATAAATGAGAGCTTTGTGAGGTTATCTATAAGGCTATTTGCCGTAATTATTAGTAGTTCAGGAGTTCGTATATTAAGGGCTTATATGTCCGAAGTAGTAAAGAAGCTTTTAATAGAAGTGAAGTAGGAATTAGTAGGTTAATCCTCTTCGTCTTTATCGTTTGTATCTACTAAGAGAGCCTCAAAAGCGTTACCTAATTCGTCTTTACTACTCTCAAGTTCTCCCTTAACTTCGGCTATATATTATAAATAGGTATTATTAAAGCGTTTATCGAAGGTTCGGGAGGTTCGTACCTTACTACTAAATCGACTAAGGTTTCTAGCTCTAAATCAGGCCTTCTTAGCCTTTCGTTCCTCTAGTAGGTGCTTCTAGGAGTAATAGTCTAGCTTCTTATATATAAAGTACGACTTCGTAGTATCTAAATAGTTATTACGATTACGATTATAGTCGCGGTTACGGGGCTTATAGCTATTCGAGTAGTTATCTCGATTTCCGTAGTTTTGGCTTGAGGATCGATGATCACCGAACTAGCAGTTTTGGCTATTTGAGTAGTATCGCCGATTAGTAAAGAAGGTACTAGAATTAGTCTACTATTCTCTCTCGTACATAGTAATTGACGACTAGAGCTTATTAATAAGCTAGGCGAGATCCGGAGGAGGGTCTAATATAGTATATCTATAGGCTCGAACACCTTAGTAAGTAGTGACGACCTTATTATATAGGAATTCAGTGCTTCGTAAGGCGAGTATAAGGCTATATTATAGTTAATGAAGCTCGTTAATTAGTATCTAAATAGCTTTAAACGTGCTCTTTTTAGGGTATTTGGCGGTCGTGGTAGTTAGATTAATAGTATTCTATTTATCTAGGTTCGTACGGTAGTATCCGGGTCCCTTAAAGAAGTTACGGATACTTATATAGGCGTTATCGAATGAGCGGTAGGATAGTAGGTTACTATAGAAGTAGTCTTAGGCTAGTCCCTTTAGTATAGTAGGAAAGGCTCTTATATATACTCTAAGCGGGAGTTCTATACGTTAATAGATATTATAGAAGATGACGAGTTTGTGGTCAAAGCTACTATTAGAACTATTATACTTCTATTCCTCTATATAGATCTTAGCTACTTCTGCGACGAGTCTAGTAGCTAAACCTAATTAGGTGATATTCGAGTCCGGTAGAGGTAGTAGGGGTAGTAGTAGAAATACTAGTACGTTTACTAGTAGGAATAGTAGTATACCTGTATTTACTATTCTAGGGGCGTTTGTAGGTACTATACTTATATGATCTAGTAGAGGTATAGGATACTATAGTAGTGGGGGCGGTAGAGGAAGAGGAGGAGTAGTTAGAGGAGGAGGTAGTAGAATTATAGGAGGTAGTAGAAGGGGTATAGTAGGTCGAGGTTATAGGCGCTTATTCTCTGTAGGAGTAATAAAGGCTAATCGAATCGGTCCCTTTACGAGATCTACTTCTACCTTAAGTATATCCTCCTATATCTATATATATAGTTCCTTCTCTCTTATAATAGCTAATAAGGTATAAGCGATTATAGTAGTACCCTTATTTTATTAAATACGTACTCCGCCGTATCAAAGGACTTTATATAGACGTTAGAGTTCTACGAAATCGAGTCTATTAAAGTCGGCTCGGGAGGTGAAGTCCTTAAAGTCATGTTTAAATAGCTCTTATAGGTTATCGTTAACTATCTCGTAGAGGTAGTAGAGATATAGCTTAGTGTTTACGAATTTAGTGAGATCTTTATCTGTAGCCTTAGTTACGATAATTGCGGGTCTCTATTTCCGTACTAGCTCTCTATAGTCATCTCGACTATTATCGGATATAGAGGGGGCAGGGTTCGATTCGATAGATCCGGAGAGGATATCGTCCGCTATACTAGCGGTGGTTCCCTAGGCTCGTACCTAGTCCGAAGTATAGTAATTCGTAAAGAGGTAATTCGTAAAGAGGGTAGTTCGTAAGGGGTAGTTCGTAAAAGTAGTTATGGGAGGTGGTTACTGGAAATTGAGAAATTTAGGGGCGAAATATCTCGATTTCCGGAAAAGAGGTTCTGAAAAACGGAGTTTCTAGGAGTTCAGATAGCTATAGAAAGTTGATTTTGACGTAAAAGAAGGTCGAAAAATAGTTAAATAGCTGACTATTCGTTGATTAGTAAGAAATATTGTCTTTCCTCCCTATAGAACCGAATTATAGGTAAAGTAGTTAATAGTATTTCCCCTCTTCGACTTGAACGATAGCTTTGCCCCTAAGGAACCGAATCTTGAGTAAGCGTAGCTTAATCCTTCCTGATTTGTATATATAAACTAATTAGTATCGGTTCACTAGTAATGTGTAGTACTATCACATAGGCGTGGAATACTAATTACGTAGGTTAGTGAAGTTGTTATATTCTATAAGTAGGGATCATAGTATCGAGGTTCTGATATACGATCCCTAAATACGCTAATCCTAATTAGTACTAGTGTCCGGTATGTCCCGTTTCCTGCATGTCCTATGTCCTATATATAGGAAATCATGTGACGTAAATCACATGACCTTCGGGAAACCGGTTGTACTAATACTTAATTATCTAGAGATCCTTATAATAGATACTAAGCTTATAGAATATAAATATATAATATTCTATATAGAAAATAGTAACTATATACCTCTTTTAAACTTATCTTAATACTAATTCACTACCTTAGCTATTAATATAGAAGTATAGCGGAATTATTATACTATTAATATCCTTAATCTCTATCTATAAACAAAGTAGTAAAGCGAAATCTATAATCTTACTAAAGAAGTACTAATAGTATTATAGTTAGTATATACCTATATTACTTCTCTTATAAAACTCTAGGTTAATATTATTCTTATCTAAGAGATTAGTGAACCTAGGAAATATTATATAGCTTTATAGATTCGCTAGTTATCTTAGAGCTTTTAGCTTCTCTCTCTACTAAAGCTAGTTATTAAAGTTACTTAGTTCGAGTCCTTATAAAGCTTTATCTACTTTTATCTTCTATTTTATTAAGACTCTAAATAACTCATACTTCGAGGAGTCTTATACTAGAGTTTTATACTTAATAACTAATATATTATTACTACTAAGAGTTATCTTCTAAATAAATATCGCTTTCTCTATAAAGATATATCCTCTTACTAAGTCGCTATTAGTAATAATAAGCTAAGTAGTATTAATAAAAGCTTATATAAACCTAATATCCTCTCATCCTTACTTATTATAGAGATATACTTATTAATTAAAGTAGTAGAGAGTCTAGAGTAAGGATACTAAAATCCCTTTTATACTAAGTTAATTAATAATATTATCTAAGTAATAAATCTCCTCTAATCTCTTATTACTTTCTTAGTTCTACTCTAGTAGTAAAGAGTAGAGATAATATAAATATATAAAGTCGAACTTTTTCTAAAGAGTCTTCTACTAAGCTTTATAGTTCTTAAAAGAAGCTAAGTAAGTTATTATAATCTCTTTACCTTTATTAATATCTTTTAGTATTAGTTTACTAGTAATATATAGTACTATTACGTAGTTATAGAATATTAATTATATAAGTTAGTGAAGTTATTATATTCTAGTAAGTAGGAATTATAATATCGAGGTTCTAATATATAATCCCTAAATATACTAAGACTAATTAGTACTAGTATCTAGTATATCTAGTTTCTTATATATCTCATATCTTATATCTTATATAGAGGAAATTATATAATATAAATCATATAACCTTAAGAAAACCGGTTATATTAATACTAGTAATTACCTAAAAAACACGAAAAACCGATATAATAGTACTAAAAACATACGAAAAATAGTATCTCTTATTCGTATATAGATTTCATAATCCGGCCTAGTACTAGATTACCCCTAAGTACTTAGTATACCTTCTTATATACCTATATCCTTCTATATACCTATACCCTTCTATATACTTATTCCTCTTATTCTATATATTTATTTCTTCTATTTCATATATCCCTATTCGTATTTAACTTATTCCTTAATATCTAACTATATAGTATTCGTATTAATTAGATACTTGAGGGTATTCGAGGGCTTCGATTTCGTTATTAAGTTAATAGGATTTAATTATCTCTTAATCTACTTAACTTCTATAATCTCTCGTTATTCGTAAGCTTAGTAGAGGTATATTATATTAGTTATAAGTTGCTTTTCTCATATAATTCCTAGCTTAACTAGGTTTTTTTTTTTTTTTTTTTTCTTTTTTAATGTGCTTTATTAGTTTACAACTATGTAGCACGGCCAGCTAAGCTAGCGTGAGTCTCAGTAGCTAATATACAGTACCAATTTCCAATATAAGTGCAATAAATGGTGAGGGACGTACCCAGTAAAACAAAAACTTAAGGAAATAAAGAAAAGAGTGTAACTCGCGAATTCCTCCACTAATCGCTATTCCCCTTTTACTATTCCCCCTCTCCTATTTCCACCTCCACCTCCACCTCAGTTTCCTCAGTTTCCTCCCATAGCTCCCAGTCACTTTCCTCACTTTCCTCACTTTCTTCCTCACTTTCCACTTCTTCCACTACTCTTGCTTCCTCCACTTCCTCCTCATTTCTCTCAATATGCCATTTCCTTGTACATATACTAGTTTCTTTTAAGAATACTAGTGTATTCGGTATACTAACCTCTGTGTGTAATAGGATCCGTAGGTTAAAAGCACTAGCGTCTAAGCTACCTTGGAATAGACTAAATAGTCTAATTCGTTCCTCTTATATAGCTCGCAATATAAAAGGAGGTGCTTTGCATTCTCAGTTTTGCCACATTTGCATTTGTTATTAGACGCTATTTTTAGCCTGTGTAAATAGGACTTTAAATATCCGTGGCCTAGCTTTAATTGGAAGAAGGCACTAGCTAGTAGCCTTAGTGTTCCTAAAGGTAGGTGTATCTTTTTTGATATTTTCCACGGATATATATTGCTATACGATTCTAGCTGGGATGCCGGTCTAGTATAAGATTCTAGGAGTAGGCTATACTCCTGTTTCTTTACTTTATTGATCTGGACCCCTAGGAAAGCAAAGGAGGTTTTTACTGATTCTGGTTCTAATATAGGAGAAGTAGTACCTATTTTGGCTAGTACGTCTGCTTCTTCGTTCCCTATTATATCCTCATGCCCTGGGACCCAGATTAGTTCTATATTAGCTCCTTTAGCTTTAAGGGCCTTAGTGGCTAATATAGCTCTAATCTGTTGACTTTGTCCTGGCTTATCAGAAGGAGTTTTTAGTCTCAGTAAACCAGCTTGGTTATCTGTATAGATATTAAAAAGCTCCCCTCTCTTTGCTTTGCTACTAGCGTATTCAATAGCCCTAGTGACGCCTTCTAGTTCTCCGTTATAGACTATAGCACTAGCTCCTATATTCTGGCTTTCTCTATGTTTAGCTACGACCGGAATATAGGGAGTTTCGTGACTATAAACAACGAGCCCTAGGCCTATTCCGTCTCCTTTTTGAGTTTGAGATCCATCTGTATATATAGACTGTGTGGAGCTATTATTATATAAAGTCTTTAAATAGAGATTATGTAATATAGCAGTCTCTTCCTTAGGCTGTCTTGATATAGTGATTTTATAAGGTACTTCTCTATCCCAAGGAGGAAAGTAAAAGTGTCTTATAGTCTCTAAGTCCTTAGGATCTATAAGGCCCTTAATAGAATCAACTATAATTTCGACTTGTGACATTTTAGCCTTACGATCTCGAACTAGATCTGTGTTTAGACTATAAATAGAGTCTACATCAGAGTCTATAGATTCTAATTGCTTAGATCTTTGGAAGGACTTCTCAAACTCTAGCCTAACTGGGTGTTTTAGGCTATATTTAAGGATACGAAAGGCATATCGCGACGACTATGGTTTAGCCTTATAATAGGGGGACTAAAGCTGATTCGACCTCCATAGAGACAATAGGAGCTGATTTAAATACTCCTAAAGTTTTCCTTAGGGCTAGGTTCTGAATGGCTTGTAAAGGCCTAATTTGAGCTTTGTTTTCTGTCTTCCACCATAATAAGGAGCCATAGTCTATTACACTAGTAACACAGGCTAAATATAGCTGTCTAATTGCAAATGGAGATAAACCACGTGATATATTCGTGAGTCTTTGTACCCTATAGAAGGCTTGTTTTGCTTTAGAAGCCCTAAAGGCTATATGTTCCTTAAAACTGAGCTTTTCGTTATAATAGATCCCTAGCCATTTAACTACTTTACTTGGAGAGACTAAGGCTCCATTAGGTAGCTTTAAGCTAGGCTTGTTCTTAGAACTATCAAAGTGAATAAGCTCAGTTTTATCCATATCAAAGCTAATAGCATTCATCGTTCCTAGCTCGTATATATCCTTTACTTCTCTTTCTAAAGTCTTTATATTTTGTTTAAGACTTTTAGAAGCAGTAGTAAGAGTTATATCGTCTAAATAAGAACCGAATCTGATATTTGCTGACTTAAATAAGTCTCTGATATAAATAAGGAATATATAGGTGATATAGGGCTCCCTTGTGGAATGCCAGTAAGTATAGACTTAAACGCTTCGATACTATTATCAAAAGCTAGTCTTAATACTCGGTCATCTAAGAACGACGATACCCAGAGAATAAGGCTAGTAGGGAGTAGTAAACTAATCATGATCTGTAATAGCCTATTCTTGGACACGTGATCGAAGGCACCTTTGACATCTAGAAGAGAGTACTAGTTTTCAGCTTATAGGACTTATTAGCTTCTACTTCATTTTGTAGTAGTAAAGCGGCATCGATAGCTGACTTATGTAGCCTACCTCCCATTTGAGAGGGGTGTAATAGGGTACTAGTCTCGGCTAAATAGCTAAGTCTCCTAGCTAATATTCTCTCAGAAACCTTCCCTAAGCAATTAAGTAAGGAAATAACTCGATATGCTTTAGGTAGGGAATAGTTTGGTTTTCCTGATTTCTTTAGAATAAAGCCAGTAGCTTGTTTCCAGACTTTAGGGTGGTATCCCTTATTAATAAATAAGGAATATAGCCTATAAAAAGTGTCTGTAGTAGCTCTATAAGCGTGGACTATAATCTCTTGAGTAACTAAGTCTGGTCCTGCGGTTTTCCCCTTTATCTTAGAAGTACAAGCTTGTTCTAGCTCTATTTTAGATAAAATAGGCCATTCCCACTTTGAACTAGGCCTATAGTTTATTAGACTAATAGGCTCAGTATGAGGAGGTAGTGGAAAAAGCTCGGTTCTAAAGATATCACACTTATCTTGGAAAGTCGACTTAAGCTCTCTATTACTATTTAAGATACTAGGAATAGGTTGGTACATAGTATCTTTAGTATATTTCATAGCTTTGTAAATCGACTGGGAGTCTTCATTCTCTAAGAACTTATTTCAGTGCGCTAGCTTAGTGCTTTTAATAGCATTAAAATAGGTGTTTTTTGCATTCTGGAGTTCTTGTTTATAGAGAGTGTACCCTGAGGCTTTAGACTTACGGCTATAGTATAGCATTGATTTACGTAAAGTCTTTAAGTCCTCATTCCACCAGGGTTTCGAATACGGACTAGTAGTAGATTTTGGAATACTATTACTAGCCGCTTCTACTATTCTATTTGTAAAGTCTTCAGCTAATAGATCTAGTTCTTGATTTGTACTATTAAGTGGAAAGGGTATATTATCAAGGCTATTAATGAGATAGCTTGTAAATTTTTCCCAGTCTGCTTTTCTAGTATTAAATCTGACTAGGGTAGAACTAGAGCTAATAGTCGATTTACTAATAGTAAATAGAACCCCGGAGTGATCAGAACCTAATTCTGGTAGCACTTGCCAGTCTTTGATCTTAGTTACTATTCCACTAGTAGCAAAACTTAAGTCCAATACAGAGGGAGTAGACATATTAGATCTATAGAAGGTACCTTCCCCTGGTTTATTTAATAGCCTTAAAGAGTGAGTCTCTATATAGCTAATTAAATGAGTAGCGTGAGTGCTAGGGGGTCTAAGGGGATCCCACCAAGGGTGATGTATATTAAAATCACCTAGTAATAAAGAGCTATCCTCGAGAGTAGTAGGTAGAATGTCCTCTCTTAGTATAGTCAATATACTATTATCGTCCTCTGGGTGAATTGCATTATAGAAATTAATTAGCTGCATTTTTAGTGCACCTAGACTTAATTCTATAATTAGGCAATCAGGATCACTTGGTGAGTTTGAGGCTAGACTAGCTTGCAGCTCGCGAGCTATATAAAATAAGGTTCTAGGCCTCAAGGTACCATAGTTCGGGAGTATTTGATAAAAACTAGGGTGTATAATGGAACGATATTCCCGATTATTATCCCCTGTTATTACCCAAGGCTCCTGAACTACTAGGACTTTAATATCCAGTTCTATAGCTAATTCCAAGACGTTTTCAGTAGTAGCACTATTGCGATTCATATTAACTTGTAGTACTTTGACGTAGCTACTCATTAATAGTACTATTAGGAATCGCAGTAGCTATGGTAGCTTTAATAGCTAAGTACACTTCGCATTGCTTCGAGCTAGCTGAGTGAGTAGTACTTAAGCAATTGGAGCATTTGGTAGTCACGTGAGGGCATTTTTTACCCTTCTTTTTACAGATAGAGCAATAATGATTCTCAGTCACATGACCCTCACCACATAGCAAGCACTTAGGGTCCTTTTTGCAAATAGAATCTAAGTGTCCGTACCCTGCGCACCTAGTACACTGTGCAGTACTAGAGATAGTATGATATTTTACTACCTTAGCAGAGATTCCGGCTATAAGGAGTCTATTTTTAATAGCTCTATTAGCCTGAGCCTCGGTAGGGAATGCCACTACTACTGAACCAGCTCGCTGGAGTCCTGAGTCTCTCTTTTCCTTAGAAGTGGCCCAATAAGGCTGGCTAATAGGCTCTAGTCCTTTATTAAAGGTCTTAATCTCTTCTAGGACTAAGTCCATTCCCTCATCCGTATCGAACTCCCGAATAGGTAGTCCGTGGATAATAACTTTATACCACGGTTCTCCTTTTTGTACGCTTGTAACTAAGGGAAGTACCCCCTTTATAGTAGCTTCGTTTTGAACCAGAAAATCAGAATTGAACTCAGGGGTAGTATTTACTATAATATTACCCTTTGAGGAAAGAGAGACCGTAGAGATTACTAATCCCTTAATCCCCTTATCACGGAAAGCAGAATTGAGCAAATTGCGAGTTGAAATAGCAGAGAACGAGCTAGCCTGCTCTATATGAGCTAGTAGGAAGGTACTTTTCCTAGAGAGGGCCGTTGACTTTTTTGTACTAGTGTCACGAGCACTAGAACCACTAGGTGGTTTCTTAGTGTCACGAGCACTACCGCTACTAGTAAGTGTACTAGTGCTTTTTCCTCCCTGATTTTTAGACTTAGTATGTGATACTAAAGTCCAGTCCTGATCCGAGTGTGTTTCCGAGTGAGATTGTGAGTCTTGAGTAGCGATTTTAGCCCAAGTAGGCTTCTCCGAGGTAGTTTTAGCTTGAGTAGCTTGTTTAGCTTGAGTAGCTTGCTGGTATCTTGCTTGATTTTCGATCCGTTTAGTAGCATTTTCGAGGTTCGCTACTTGAGAAGCTAGTAAAGTACTAGTATGGCGGATCCGGCCGTATTCTGTGTATTCCCTGAAGATTTCTACTAAATCTAGTAGTCTGGATTACTGGTCATATGAAGGCGATATATTAATAGCTTTAAGTAGTAAGCTACGAGCTTCGCGGATCAGTAATTTAGCCTCGTTCGAGGCTTGGTTCTGGAATTGACGTTGATTTCCGAGGTTTTGGTGTTCCTTATCGATATCGCTATCGGTATTGCTCGAGCTAGGGCCACGCTTTAGCCCGTTCTGGATGCGGCTCGCACGAGCCGCACTAGCCGAATTAGTCGAGGGAAAAGGGGCTGCGAGTTCGTCTGAGGAGATAGGGTTTGCGGTTAAATCGAAGCTAAAGCGAGCCCTCTGGCTAAGTCGAGCTAGTGGGGAGGTAGCAGGTAGCTGTGGCTGATCCGTAGGGCCCTCTGGAAGCTCTCCGAGGTCCTGGGGGTCCGTAGTGGGGGGCTAGAGCCCGGGGGGTCTGGGGGGCCATTTAGCCTACTCTAGTTCTACTTATAGTAGGTTCTAGAGCCTGGGGCCAAAGGGCTGAGGTGTATCGAGTGAAGTCTGAAGGTAGATGAAGTCCTTAGGTGAAAGTAAGGGGGTGAGAGCTAGTAAGTAAAGGAAGGGGGAGCTTAACTAGGTATTTATAGAGGGACTTCGAATCTATTATAAGGCCGATAATAGTAGGGTAATATATAAGTAATTAAGGTAAGTGAACTTGAGAGTAATACTTATAAGTATAACTAATTCTAAGAAGTAACTCCTATTATATAGACTAATCTATACCCTTTCCTCAAAGTTTAGTTCGTATTCCTATATACTCCCTAGTACCTAAAGAGAGGAATACTAATTATTTACTTAATTAGGAAGTGTAATCTAATACTCCGATACTTTATATAATCTTTAACTAAACTAGGAAACTATATATAAGATACTAGGTACTTACTTACTCTATTACATATACTCCTCACGTTTTAGCCCCTTATAATATCCCTCTCTCTAGGCCCTTATCCCTAAGAAGTCTTAGTATTCTAGAAATAGCCTTATCTTAATATCTTAAATAGCTATACCTTATATATAACCCGAGACTATAATAGTAACCCGGTATTAAAGTCCTAAAGGCCTTTATTTATATTATAAAGTCTATTTAGGCGAGTAGAGCCTAGCTTTAATCCTAGTATAATTCAGGGTCCTAATAGTAACTCTATATTAAAGTCCTAAAGGCCTTTATCTAATTATAGGATCTATCTAGCTAAGTAGAACTTGACTATAACTCTAATATAACCCGAGGTCTCGATAATAACTCTATATTAAAGTCCTAAAGGCTTTGGTCTAATTATAGGATCTATTTAGCTAAGTAGAACTTAACTATAACTCTAATATAACCCGAGGTCCTAAAAGCTTTAGTCTAGTTATAGGATTTATCTAGCTAAGTAGAACCTAACTATAACTCTAGTATAACTTAAGGTCCTAATAGTAATTCTATATTAAAGTCCTAAAAGCCTTTATCTAGTTTATAGGATCTATTTCACTAGGTAAATCCTAGTTATCTCCTTAATATAACCTAATACCCTAATAATAATCTTATATTAAAGTCCTAAAAGCTTTTATTTCTAGGTTAAGCTTAATTATTCTCATATCTCCTTTTATAATCCCCTTTTTAAAGGTAGTAGTACTATAGCGAGTATAAGTATTTAGATATTAATCTAATCTTCTAATTATTCTATAAATCTTATTTTTATATTTATTCGTAACTTAGGGGTAGTTCTATTATTATTCTAGCTTAGAGAAGTTTATCTAATCTTCTAATTTATTTATAAATCTTATTTTAAGCTTTTATTCGTAACTTAGTTATTATTCTATTACTCTTTAAGCTTATAGAAGTTTATTTAATCTTCTAGTTCATTTATGAATCCCTTCTTTTATGAATTTCTAGAAACTCTTAACCCTAAATCTATAATTACTATTTAGGGAAAAGGAGTATAAAAAGGCCCTCTTTTCCTATAAACTAACCTTTCTTTTCTTTTCTTATCTATATAGTTATATATATATATATCCTTCTATAACTTCTTTTCTAAGCTTTCTTTAAGTTTTCTTTAAGACTTCTTTACTTTCTTTATCTATATTCTTAATTAAGACAAATAATCCCTAGTACTAATAGATTACTAACTATTTAGCTAATACGCTTATAGCTATACTTTACCCTTATTACTTTTACTACTCTAAGAATATAGCTAAGTTCCTAGATATTAGATATATTAAAGTAAATAACTATATAATATATAAATAATACTAATCTATAAATAAGAAATATAATTATATAAGTTCTAGCCCTTATTCTTATTCCTAATTCTAATAGTATCCTAGATTCCCTAAACTACTATACTATACTTAAATCGCTTTCTCTAAGCTACTAATAATTTTCGGAAGTTTACTCTAAATTACCTAGACTTTACTTAGTACTAAGTTACTCTATTATCTTACTAGAGTATTTATACCTCCTTTATTAAGGTAATAGTTTAAGCTATATGAATTCCTACTATAATCTAAGGTATAAGATAAGTACTTCTTACTAGTATATTAAAGATATAAAATATTCTTAATAATATAGCTAATATTCTTTAGTACTAAGTAAGTCTCCTTCTCTTTTACTCTTTACTAAATACTAATTACCTTCTAAAATAATTTACTTACTCTTTCTTATAATAAAGATAAGGATAATGAGGATAAGTAATAAAGTAAAGGAAATATTATAGGTCTAGCGAGAAGTACTAGAGTAGGAATAGTATAGATAAGGGGTATTAATAGGGTATAAATAATAGGTTTTTAGTATATTCTTATATAGATTTTATATAGTTTTTCTAAAAAGCTTTCCTAATAAAAGTATTTATTTCTTATATTTTCTTTTACTTATTAGTATAGTAATATTATCTAACTATAGGTAATTTTATAGCTATTAGTTTACTAGTAATACATAGTACTATTATATAGGCGTGGAATACTAATTATATAGGTTAGTAAAGTTACTATTTTCTAGTAAGTAGGGATTATAGTATTGAGGTTCTAATATATAATCCCTAAATATACTAAGACTAATTAATACTAGTATTTAGTATATCTTATTTCCTATATATCCTATATCCTATATCTTATATATAGGAAATTATATAATATAAATTATATAATATTTAAGAAACTAGTCATACTAATACTAGTAACTACTTAAAAAACGCGAAAAACTAATATAAAAGTATTATTTATATTAGTGATTCTGTATTAGGAAATAGGGGTTACCTTATTAGGGAATTCCTCGCGTAATAGTGGGGCTACTATAATGCCGCTAGCTATACGGCTACTAGTGCCTTACCCTACCGAGCTCGTATATAAATCTAGCGCTACTTCCTACCTCTATCACTACTCTTTCCTTCCTCCCTCACATTTTAATTTTTCCTAATCTCACCCTAGCTCTCGGATCCCGACTACCGCTACGGCTATACTCTCTTAACCTTACCTTAATCCGATACTAATACCTATACCGCTCCCTCAAATCCCCCTTCGTAGGGCTTAACCTCCGCTCCGATTTACTTGTAGCTTTATGAGTTCCCCTCTCTTCTCTACCTACTAGGATTAAACTCTACCTCGTTACTAATAATCCTCGCCTAGCTAAACTCGGCGTCGCCGACGCGCCCTATAGTGTGACTACTCTATAGCATAGCCTAGTTCTCCCCCTTCGCTCGAGATCTAGTCGTCTTCGCTCGTGATATATTACCTTTCGTCCATAAGGTCTCTATCCTCTACTAATAGTTAGAATTCTACGTACGTTACTTAGGCTCCTCGGTAAGCTCCCTATAAGGCTTCCTACCTATATTAGCGGTTACTCTCTAGCCTAGATTAGACGGCGTCGAGAAATCCTAATACGAGAGTCTAGGTTAAGTAGGATCCCTAAGTATTCCTGTGACTATGACTATAGTAGGGCCGGATCTATATAATAATATAGCTATATAAATAGGGCAACGACATTTTAGGCTTAGTATATATGAGTGGGAGTATCTAGCTAGGTCTACTAGTCTAGAGGGCTATTAGCTTACCTCATTTAACTAACTAGCCGCCGATCTCTAATAGTGGTATAATCTCAGAGGTCATAGGACTATAGGTGACGAGTATTACTACTTATTAGGGAGGATATAGTAGAGATAGGCTAGCGTAGTTAGGTAAGATCCAGTTTAGCTAGTCTAGGATTAAGAGTTCGTTGGAATACGAGGTCCTTAATTAGCTAGCCTTTTATATATAGAATAGCCTAGTCTTATTACTATTCTAGATATCGTTTGCGGGAATTTTGAGCTAGTACATATAATATAGGATTATTGGACTAGGGAGGTGTATTTCCTGTTTTGGGATCCGGCGAACCCTACTTCGATAGTACTACTAGCTATGTGGGCTTAATTCGCGGGATTATAAGGTCTTAGTATTGAAGTATCCGAGTATAATTCGCGGTAGAGCTAGTATAACTCCCCTTCTATATATTTACCTAGACTAAAGCCTTCGTAGATAGACTAACATCTAGTAACTCCTGAGATTACGTAGCCCTTACTCATTAGCGTCTCCTTCACCTCCCTAATAATCGAGAAATGATAGTACTATTAGTATAGCTAAGATAGAAGTCGAGCGGGGGTAGTAGTTCTGTGAGCGATGATCCTATAAGCGTTATATGGGATTTCTAAAGCTAGATTATATAATATAGTTATTTCCGTGGATCACACGACGACTAAGTCATTTCTAAGGGAATATTAGGTAAATTAGACGGTCCACGTAGCTAGGAGGAGCTACTAAGGTAGAGTAGGATTTATAGGAACCGCCCAAGTATTAGAGAACTAGCGGAGGAGCTATTTCAAAGGATATATATAAAAGAGCTACCTACTATTAGTCTAAACGAGAGAATCTATAGAGCTATTACTTAAAAGGCTCTATTCTACTTCTATTCTTACCTCTAATAGCTTCTTTAAATGTCATCCCTTATAACTATATTCCTACGAAGTAGTAGCCTCGTAATAATAACTAATACTCTAGTATTAATAAGTATCCTAGTATTTATTATATTACGTAGGAAAGTAAGCTAAGTATTTTACTAGAGAAAGCGCTATAATTACTTATTATAGAAAGTCCCAGTAATAGTTATAGAGCTAGTAAGAAGAGTAGGTATAATAATATCTATAAGGCGATTATAGATAAACTAATAAGGCGAGGGATCTAAGATCTTATATCTATCCTAAATACTAAAGTCTCTCTTAGTAGTATTATTACAAATTAAGATACTCTTAGTAGAGAGACTAACTATAGCTAGGTCGAATTCATGAGTAAGCTGAATTGTATAATAAGTAAGATCGAGGCATAAAGCTAACTAGTGTTTATAGAGTATAGTATTATTAATATTAATTCTTCGAGCGATTTCAACTTCAAGTCTATCTTTAGTAATATTAATACTTTTTTCGAAGAATAAGAAGTTAGCTCTATAATTAAATATAATAGTGACTATACTACTAACCCATATACGGATACGTCTACTAGCTAGACCAATAACTTAGTATTAGAGAAGGAGTTTATAAATACTAATACGTCTAGCTCTTATTCTTCTTAACTTATAAAGCAGAGAACTAGTATAAAACAAAGAAGGGAAGAAGGTTAGTATAACCTTTTTTTTTGATACCTAGTATATATTTGACGAGTTATAGATAATTTATTAGTAGTTATAAATAGTAATAATAGCGATAACAGAATCTTAGACGAGAGTGATAACGAGAGTATTTTCGAAGTTAGGTAATTAAAATAGTCTAGATTAGGGCCTCTAACTAGTAGCCTAGGTATAAGCATATAAATAACAAAGAAAAATGGGCGAGACTAATATATATCTAGATTCGTTTATATATTCTAGTGATATCGAGGAAGTTATTATAAAATCTAGTAAATACCTAAGTACCTATTATCTAGTCTCTATTATAGACTTGATTAAACGAGAGAATAAGAGTCCCGTAATTAGACCTAGTAATACTTCTAACCTCATTCACGATATTAACCCCGGATTAATAGTGGCGACCTTAGTAGTAATAATAATAATAATGAGCTCTACTACTCTCTATTATAGTACTACTTTGGACTAAGCCCTATAAAGAGCTATAGTGACGACGTCCTCTCAAGCTTTGTAAGACCTTACTACGTCGCATAGGTTAAAGACGCCTACTATGACCGGGAATTCTATAACATTATTAGTAAGGAGTATATTAATAGCGAGGTTTACTATATAGTAGACTAGGTTCCGACCTTAGTACGAGGCTATATATTACGGAAAGCACAAGTATAGCCGCTAATTAGTAGCTTTGAAGCTTAATACTAATCTTATAAAGAAGGGGGAAGGGGTAAGGGGATAACCGATTAAATAAATATAGAGCCACTAGTAAGATATAGTAAAGGAAACGTCGAGGCTGATCTAGGAACCTAGTATAAGGTCACTAACTACTAATTTAGTAAGGAATAAGAAGGGTTAAGGTAATAGCGCTAGGAGAAGGAGTAGGAGTAGGCACTAGACACCGAAGTCACGTATAGTATACCTTAAGTAGAGAATATTTATCTAGTATTCTCTAGGAGATAACTAAGTTAATTACCTATTTGTTTTATTTCTATAGTGAGCTTTATAATATAATTCAACTTATTAGCCGACGGTTATAGACGACTAATAGTATTCTTGGACTCACTCCTTTCTATAATAGACCTAGGGAAAAGATTACTATAAGTAGCTATTAAACTTCTCGTGATCTCCTAATCCTATTACTAACTATAAACGAAATACTATATATAATCCCCCGTACTTTTTCGATTCGAATAAATCAAGCTTTATAATATCTAAAAATACCTCTAAGTTAGACCGCTTATAATTTACTATAAGGTTCTCTTTCTATTATAGAACTAGCTCACAGAAACCGTAGACTTTGTCTTTTAGAAAACTATATTCGTGGTATTAGGTAAATACTTTAATTACTTTATTAAATATCGCGATATTACCCCGCTCTAATATCTTAATTCTTATTAGATATAAGGCCTCTCCTCTTATCTCTTATTCTACCTCCCTTCGTCGTTAGAGCCCACGAATTATCTAGATAGTATTTTATCCCCTCGTATATAGTTTCAGTATTTAATAAGTCCTAGTATTAAAGCCTTACTCGAATAAGCCCTAATTAAGGCTAAGTCTATAAATATTATTAAAATTAATAAATTTGTCTCTATAATAGATAACTACTACCTTTACTAAGATAAGCTCCTAAATAATCTAGATATAGTACTAGTAAGGCCGCTTATATAAGGGACGAAGCTAGTTGAATTCTTCGTATAATATATTATCGTCCAAATTACTCTATTTAGGTAAAGTACTAGCTTTATCCTAATAGATACCGCGAAATAATTACTTATAAAAAGAAAGTTATTTAGTAATATCGAAATAGGTTAGAAATTTCACTTCTCTCTTACGATCCCGAAACTCCTATAGAATATTAAAGACATAATTAGTTTAGTAATCTACTTCTCCTAGCTAGGTATAGACTTTCGTAGCCCTACTATATATCTCTCCCATTATCGGTACTTGCTCTAACTTTTCGTCTAAGTTATTTTAGTTAATATAGATAGTATTAACCTAGAGAACTCTCAGAGATTCCTTAGAATATAAATACCATAATACGTATTCTAGATTTTTCGTGATATAGTATAGTGTCTTATTAAGAATTATAGGCATAGTGTCCCTAGTATTTCCCTAGATATATAATAAGGCTTCGTAGGTATACCTAGTACTAAGGGAAACTTATTTAAGCTAGTAATGAATAGGGTCGTTAAATAAGCCTAGTTAAAGGATTAGAAGATGAATTTATCTCTAGTAAAGGGTTAATGAGTTCGCTTATTTATTAAGGGGTCTATATTATATCCTAAAAATAGTCTTATAAAGATAGTATAATTCCACTCATATATACGTATAGTATTTTTTTTTTTTCCTTTTAACGTGCTTTATTAGTTTACAACTATATAGCACGGCTAGCTAAGCTAGCGTGAGTCTCAGTAGCTAATATACAGAACCAATTTCCAATATAGGTGCAATAAATGGTGAGGGACGTACCTAGTAAAACAAAAACTTAAGGAAATAAAGAAAAGAGTATAAATCGCGAATTCCTCCACTAATCGCTATTCCCCTTTTACTATTCCCCCTCTCCTATTTCCACCTCCACCTCCACCTCAGTTTCCTCGGTTTCCTCCCATAGCTCCCAGTCACTTTCCTCACTTTCCTCACTTTCTTCCTCACTCTCCACTTCTTCCACTACTCTTGCTTCCTCTACTTCCTCCTCGTTTCTCTCAATATGCTATTTCCTTATATATATACTAGTTTCTTTTAAGAATACTAGTGTATTCGGTATACCAACCTCTGTGTATAATAGGATTCGTAGGTTAAAAGCACTAGCGTCTAAGCTCCCTTGGAATAGACTAAATAGTCTAATTCGTTCCTCCTTATATAGCTCGTAATATAAAAGGAGGTGCTTTGCATTCTCAGTTTTGCCACATTTGCATTTGTTATTAGACGCTATTTTTAGCCTATATAAATAGGACTTTAAATATCCGTGGCCTAGCTTTAATTAGAAGAAGGCACTAGCTAGTAGCCTTAGTATTCCTAAAGGTAGGTATATCTTTTTTGATATTTTCCACGGATATATATTACTATACGATTCTAGCTAGGATACCGGTCTAGTATAAGACTCTAGGAGTAAGCTATACTCCTGTTTCTTTACTTTATTAATCTGGACCCCTAGGAAAGCAAAGGAGGTTTTTACTAATTCAGGTTCTAATATAGGAGAAGTAGTACCTATTTTGGCTAGTACGTCTGCTTCTTCGTTCCCTATTATATCCTTATACCCTAGGACCTAGATTAGTTCTATATTAGCTCCTTTAGCTTTAAGGGCCTTAGTAGCTAATATAGCTCTAATCTATTGACTTTGTCCTAGCTTATTAGAAGGAGTTTTTAGTCTTAGTAAACCAGCTTGGTTATCTATATAGATATTAAAAAGCTCCCCTCTCTTTGCTTTACTACTAGCGTATTTAATAGCCCTAGTGACGCCTTCTAGTTCTCTATTATAGACTATAGCACTAGCTCCTATATTCTGGCTTTCTCTATGCTTAGCTACGACCGGAATATAGGGAGTTTCGTGACTATAAACAACGAGCCCTAGGCCTATTCCGTCTCCTTTTTGAGTTTGAGATCCATCTGTATATATAGACTATGTGGAGCTATTATTATATGAAGTCTTTAAATAGAGATTATATAATATAGTAGTCTCTTCCTTAGGCTATCTTGATATAGTGATTTTATAAGGTACTTCTCTATCCTAAGGAGGAAAGTAAAAGTGTCTTATAGTCTCTAAGTCCTTAGGATCTATAAGGCCCTTAATAGAATTAACTATAATTTCGACTTATGATATTTTAGCCTTGCGATCTCGAACTAGATCTGTGTTTAGACTATAAATAGAGTCTATATTAGAGTCTATAGATTCTAATTATTTAGATCTTTGGAAGGACTTCTTAAACTCTAGCCTAACTAGGTGTTTTAGGCTATATTTAAGGATACGAAAGGCATATCGACGACGACTATGGTTTAGCCTTATAATAGAGGGGACTAAAGCTGATTCGACCTCTATAGGGATAATAGGAGCTAATTTAAATACTCCTAGAGTTTTCCTTAGGGCTAGGTTCTGAATAGCTTATAAAGGCCTAATTTGAGCTTTGTTTTCTGTCTTCTACTATAATAAGGAACCATAGTCTATTACACTAGTAATATAGGCTAAATATAGCTATCTAATTACAAATAGAGATAAACCACGTGATATATTCGTGAGTCTTTATACCCTATAGAAGGCTTGTTTTGCTTTAGAAGCCCTAAAGGCTATATATTCCTTAAAACTGAGCTTTTCGTTATAATAGATCCCTAGCTATTTAACTACTTTACTTAGAGAGACTAAGGCTCTATTAGGTAGCTTTAAGCTAGGCTTATTCTTAGAACTATCAAAGTGAATAAGCTCAGTTTTATCTATATTAAAGCTAATAGCATTCTTTGTCCCTAGTACGAATATATCCTTTACTTCTCTTTCTAAAGTCTTTATATTTTGTTTAAGACTTTTAGAAGCAGTAGTGAGGGTTATATCGTCTAAATAAGAGCCAAATCTGATATTTGCTAACTTAAATAAGTCTCTAATATAAATAAGGAATAATATAGGTGATATAGGGCTCCCTTATGGAATACTAGTAAGTATAGACTTAAAGACTTCGATACTATTATCAAAAGCTAGTCTTAATACCCGGTTATCTAAGAACGACGATACCCAGAGAATAAGGCTAGTAGGGAGTAGTAAACTAATCATAATCTGTAATAGCCTATTCTTGGACACGTGATTAAAGGCACCTTTAATATCTAGAAAGAGAGTACTAGTTTTTAGCTTATAGGACTTATTAGCTTTTACCTTATTTTATAGTAGTAAAGCGGCATTAATAGCTGACTTATGTAGCTTACCTCCTATTTGAGAGGGGTGTAATAGGGTACTAGTCTCGGCTAAATAGCTAAGTCTCTTAGCTAATATTCTCTCAGAAACTTCCCTAAGTAATTAAGTAAGGAAATAACTCGATATACTTTAGGTAGGGAATAGTTTAGTTTTCCTGATTTCTTTAGAATAAAGCTAGTAGCTTGTTTCTAGACTTTAGGGTAGTATCCCTTATTAATAAATAAGGAATATAGCCTATAAAAAATGTCTAGAGTAACTCTATAAGCGTGGACTATAATCTCTTAAGTAACTAAGTCTAGTCCTGGGGTTTTCCCCTTTATCTTAGAAGTATAAGCTTATTCTAGCTCTATTTTGGATAAAATAGGCCATTCCCACTTTAAACTAGGCCTATAGTTTATTAGACTAATAGGCTTAGTATAAGGAGGTAGTGGAAAAAGCTCGGTTCTAAAGATATCACACTTATCTTAGAAAGTCGACTTAAGCTCTCTATTACTATTTAAGATACTAGGAATAGGTTAGTATATAGTATCTTTAGTATATTTTATAGCTTTATAAATCGACTAGGAGTCTTTATTCTCTAAGAACTTATTCTAGTGCGCTAGCTTAGTGCTTTTAATAGTATTAAAATAGGTGTTTTTTGTATTCTAGAGTTCTTGTTTATAGAGAGTATACCCTAAGGCTTTAGACTTATGGCTATAGTATAGCATTAATTTACGTAAAGTCTTTAAGTCCTCATTCCACTAGGGTTTCAAATACGGACTAGTAGTAGATTTTGGAATACTATTACTAGCCGCTTCTACTATTCTATTTATAAAGTCTTTAGCTAATAGATCTAGTTCTTAGTTTATACTATTAAGTAGAAAGGGCATATTATTAAGGCTATTAATGAGATAGCTTATAAATTTTTCCCAGTCTACTTTTCTAGTATTAAATCTGACTAGAGTAGAACTAGAGCTAATAGTCGATTTACTAATAGTAAATAGAACCCCGGAGTAATTAGAACCTAATTCTGGTAGCACTTACTAGTCTTTAATCTTAGTTACTATTCCACTAGTAGCAAAACTCAAGTCTAATATAGAGGGAGTAGATATATTAGATCTATAGAAGGTACCTTCCCTGGTTTATTTAATAGCCTTAGAGAGTAAGTCTCTATATAGCTAATTAAATGAGTAGTATAAGTACTAGGGGGTCTTAGGGGATCCTACCAAGGATAATGTATATTAAAATCACCTAGTAATAAAGAGCTATCCTCGAGAGTAGTAGGTAAAATATCCTCTCTTAGTATAGTCAATATACTATTATCGTCCTCTAGGTGAATTGTATTATAGAAATTAATTAGTTGCATTTTTAGTGCACCTAGACTTAATTCTATAATTAGGTAATTAGGATCACTTAGTGAGTTTGAGGCTAGACTAGCTTATAGCTCGCGAGCTATATAAAATAAGGTTCTAGGCCTAAGGTACTATAGTTCGGGAGTATTTAATAAAAACTAGGGTATATAATAGAACGATATTCCGATTATTATCCCCTATTATTACCTAAGGCTCCTGAACTACTAGGACTTTAATATCTAGTTCTATAGCTAACTCCAAGACGTTTTCAGTAGTAGCACTATTACGATTCATATTAACTTATAGTACTTTGACGTAGTTACTCATTAATAGTAATATCAGGAGTCGCCGTAGCTATAGTAGCTTGTTTAATAGCTAAGTAGACCTCACATTACTTCGAGCTAGTAGAGTGGGTAGTACTTAAGTAATTAGAGCATTTGGTGGTCACGTGAGGGCATTTTTTACCCTTCTTTTTATAGATAGAGTAATAATGATTCTTAGTCACATGACCCTCACCATATAGCAAGCACTTAGGGTCCTTTTTGCAAATAGAATCTAAGTGTCTATACCCTACGCACCTAGTGCACTATTAGTACTAGAGATAGTATATATTTTACTACCTTAGTAGAGATTCCGGCTATAAGGAGTCTATTTTTAATAGCCTATTAGCCTAAGCCTCGGTAGGGAATACTACTACTACTGAAACTAGCTCGCTAGAGTCCTAGTCTCTCTTTTCCTTAGAAGTAGCCTAATAAGGCTAGCTAATAGGCTCTAGTCCTTTATTAAAGGTCTTAATCTCTTCTAGGACTAAGTCTATTCCCTCATCTATATCGAACTCCCGAATAGGTAGTCCGTGGATAATAACTTTATACACGGTTCTCCTTTTGTACGCTTATAACTAAGGGAAGTACCCCCTTTATAGTAGCTTCGTTTTGAACCAGAAAATCAGAATTAACTCAGGGTAGTATTTACTATAATATTACCCTTTGAGGAAAGAGAGACCGTAGAGATTACTAATCCCTTAATCCCCTTAGCGCAGAAAGTAGAATTAAGCAAATTGCGAGTTGAAATAGCAGAAAACGAGCTAGCCTGCTCTATATGAGCTAGTAGGAAGGTACTTTTCCTAGAGAGGGCCTTTGATTTTATACTAGTTCACGGGCACTAGAACACTAGGTGGTTTCTTAGTGTCACGAGCACTACCGCTACTAGTAAGTGTACTAGTGCCTTTCCTCCCTGATTTTTGGACTTAGTATGTGATACTAAAGTCTAGTCCTAATCCGAGTGTATTCCGAGTGAGTAGTGTCTTGAGTAGCGATTTTAGCCTAAGTAGGCTTCTCCGAGGTAGTTTTAGCTTGAGTAGCTTATTAGCTTAGTAGCTTAGTGTCTTGCTTGTTTCGATCCGTTTAGTAGCATTTTCGAGGTTCGCTACTTGAGAGGCTAGTAAAGTACTAGTTGGCGGATCCGGCTATATTCTGTGTATTCCCTGAAGATTTCTACTAAATCTAGTAGTCTGGATTACTAGTCATATGAAGGGATATATTAATAGCTTTAAGTAGTAAGCTACGGGCTTCGCGGATTAGTAATTTAGCCTCGTTCGAGGCTTAGTTCTAGAATTACGTTATTTCCGAGGTTTTGGTGTTCCTTATCGATATCGCTATTAATATTACTCGAGCTAGGCCACGCTTTAGCCCGTTCTGGGTGCGGCTCGCACGAGCCGCACTAGCCGAATTAGTCGAGGGAAAAGGGGCTACGAGTTCGTCCAAGGAGATAGGGTTTGCGGTTAAATCGAAGCTAAAACGAGCCCTCTGGCTAAGGCGAGCTAGTGGGGATGTAGCAGGTAGCTTAGCTGATCCGTAGGGCCCTCTAGAAGCTCTCCGAGGTCCTAGGGTCCGTAGTGGGGGGCTAGAGCCCGGGGGGTCTAGGGGGGCCATTTAGCCTCTCTAGCTCTACTTATAGTAGGTTCTAGAGGCCTGGGGCCAAAGGGCTGAGGTGTATCGAGTGAGTTCTGAAGGTAGATGAAGTCCTTAGGTAAAGTAAGGGGGGTGAAAAATCCGGAAAAAAGGTGTGAATACGTATAGTAGTACTACTACAAAAGTAATAGATTATAGTATTACTAGTAAGTAATAGCGACTACGCTCTTAGACCCCTATATTCGCTTAACTAAGTTTAGTAAGGCTATTAGTAGGACTAGGATTAAGAAGCGGGGCTATAATTTTAAAAGAGTATATCTAGGCGAAAGCCGATTTCGCTAGCGACTATAGTTCTAAGTAATCCTCTAATATCTATTTGCTATTAATATGTTTTAAGTACTATATATAAGGGGATATGCTATTTAGACTCTAAAGCATATTTAGGCGGTTTAGTGAGAGCGCTTTCTAGAGAGGTATTATTTTAGCTTACCCTCTTTTATTAATTATTAATGTGTATTAGCCTAGTATACTATAGGGTAGCAAGAATTTCTAGCGCTAGTTCTACTACTATACCTCTTTAAATAAGTAGCTAGTTATGCTACTATATCTTAGTATCCTCTAAACGAGTAGCTATATTTCTAATATATCTCTTTTATCCACTTACCTCTTTAGATTAAATCGCTTAAGATATAGTCACTTGCAAAATCAGCTTCGCCCCTTTCGTATAAAAAGGATTCTGAGCACAGACTACTTTGGCCACTTTTGGTACTAGCACCGTACGTGTTTATAGTAGCGCCAAAATTAATAGTACGCGATCACACTATATTAAAATGCTTAGTCTACAAATTACGGCGACGACTAACCCGATAGATTCTTGCGGCTAACGCGAGTATCTAGGGCCTTACAGATCGTCTTACTAATGTAGTCCGACTTTTGAAGTTGTATTAGAGCATTTATTATAGTGCCCCGTGTCGCGGTCGCTTAAGCATGGGGATTGCTAATACCACATTGCAATGCCTAAAACTACATTCGCTTAGTACCAAGGAAAACTTTAAATTTGTAGCTAAAAACACCAACTCCCTAGCAAAGGATTAGAAACAACGCTCTAGAGCCCGAACTAAGGGGGGTAGGGGCTCCCCACGAGCAGCTTGCTGCCGGCTGGGGATCCCCCCCGAAGGAGGTGAGCGGAGGAGCACGATAGTCCAGGAACGAGGAGTAAGACTAGATGATGGTGGCGGCGGTATGCGTGCCTGAATATCTTGGAATTTGGGTGTGTTTCTGCCTACCGACTATGGTTTTAGGTATTTCATTGTGGTATTAGTAGAACCCTTAAGTATCTAATATCCCCCCCCCCTACTTGAACTTCGCGAGATATCCTGAGGCGCGTATATAATATCACAAATCTCCCTGTGCTCCAAATACTTAGAGAATTTTAAATCAACTTCTCTTAGAGTTACATATAGGACATATTAAGTTAAGTATATAGGCAGTATTAAAATACGTGACTAAAAGATTAAAAGAGAATCTACTAGAATATTCTAGATTCACTTATCTAATATATTTAGAAATCATATAAAGCCTTTAAACACTAGTTACATATTTATAAATCAGCCCCCTAAGCTCCTCTTTATTAAATTTATAAAATATAAAGAATAACTTATAAAGAATATAAATTACTTAGCTATATCGGCGCCCTAGTTAAGTAGTAGTCGGTAGACCTCGAGATGCCCGTTATAAGAAGCCTAATATAGTAGCGTCCCGAGTAGCTAATCATATATCGGCGCCCTAGCCAAGTAGTAGCTAGACGACCTCGAGGTGCCCGTTTTCAGAAGCTAGGTGCAGCGACGTCTTTCTGTTAATTAGCCGCCTTGATATCGGCGCCCTATTTAAGTAGTAGCCGGACGACCTCGAGGTGCCCGTTTTCAGAAGCTAGGTATAGTAGCGTCCATCCGTAATCATTAGCTACCGTGATATTAGCGCTGTGGTTAAGTAGTAGCTAGACGACCTTAAGGTACCTATTGAGAGAGGGGTGGTATAACGGCGTCTATCCGCTAATATTATCAACTGCCTCGACGTTAGCCGCTTAGTCGAGCAGTAGCTAGACGACCTCGAGGTGATAATGAGAGGCCTAGTATAGCGGCGTCTTTCCGTCGATATAATTAGCTACCTCGATATCGGCGCCCTGTTTGAGTAGTAGCCGGACGACCTCGAGGTGCCCGTTTTCAGAAGCTAGGTATAGCGGCGTCTATCTGTCATAATTAGCTACCGTGACGTCGGCGCCCTAGTTAAGTAGTAGCTGGACGACCTCGAGGTCCCGTTACGAGAGGCCTAGTATAGCGGCCGTCTATCCGGCATCATTAGCCGCCGCGATATTAGTGCCTTAGTCGAGTAGTAGACTAGACTATATTAAGCTACCTATTACTAGAGCTAAATACAGCGGCGTTTCTTTAGAATCAGTTACCTTAACGTCAGCGCCTTAGTCGAGTAGTAGTCGGACGATAATCTTAACCCCTAAGTATGCGGCTAAGTATAGGCTAGTCATTTGCTTTAGAACTTTAGTTAGCTATATTATGTATACTCAGGCTAATAATTAATAGCTATAAGTACTTGACTTAATACCTCGACTAAGCTTGTTTCTAGAGAAATTTCATAATACTATCTTAATACGAAGTTAAAGCCTCCCGAGTATAATAACCCTAGTTATGTGTAGCGTAGTTATATAGCTATGTATTTGAAGCTATTACTTAAACTCTTTATTATTTTAGTAAATTCCACGCTTAAACACGTCGAATAAGAGGTACGCGATACAAATTGCTGTAATATTAGTTTGTGTATTCGGAAACCACTTTCCCTATATCTAGTCGAAGTATTCCTACGTTATATAATAGACTAACCGAATAATACCACTTTCCTTATTAACTATAACTAACCTAGTATATATAGAACTATATCTTTTACTTCTAGAAAGTTATCTTTATTAAGTTATGACTCGCTAATTTCTATAGTAAGCGCGTATTAAAGTTCAGTCGTAGTAAGTAGTCTCTTATATAGGTAATCTATAATAGAACCTACTTTAGTAAGTTCTTCTTAGTCTTTAATTAGCTAATGATTTCTATAGCTTCCTCATATACGTAGTCATATGCTCTAGATCCTATAGCTAGATTCTTTAATATAGCTCAGATAACTTTAGCGATATCTTTCCTATTAAGGATTCGAGATAGAGCTATATAAGCAGAAACCTAGTAAGTGTAACGTGGTTTCAGTTAGTACTCGAAATAAACCACATATATCCTATCTATAGCTTTAAAATAATAATAGTCTTGATTTCCCTTATAGTTTAAGATTCCGAACTATAAACCCTAGAAGCCGGAATATATAGCCTTCTAGGTATCTTCGTATATCTTCTTCGTAGTACAGATCTCTAGCTTTAAACTCCCTCTAATCTCTTTTTATACTTGATGTTAGCTATGAAGTATAAAGAGATTTACGCACTTTACCTAGAGGTTAAAGAGGCCTAATAAGAATCTTTATTAATAACTATCGGAAACTTGACATTCATCTAGCGTATTAATAATAATAAAAGACTCGAGAATATAGTATACTAACACCCTAGAGAGATCTAGAAATTCCTTAGGGGATAGCCGTATCTATTTCGTCTTATATCGATCATAAAGCTCTTTTATAGTAACTAATAGAGATTAATAGCTCTTAGATAACTATTTGAGTAGGCTCGTGAGTAAGTCGTTAACCTTCTACTTATCTTAATAATAGAAGTTATAGTAGATATATACTATACTAATAGTCGAGTCGTTAGAAAACCGTGTAGTAAGCTCATCTACTATAATTAATGTTAGAATTATCTTCCCTACCCTAGGAATTCCTAGATAAAACAACGTTTAGTTCTTAATATCTAGCCATCTCTAGAACTCTATCGATTTAATGAGCTATTATCTAGTCCCCGCTATTAAAGGTTAATGAAATCGCTCTACTAGGAACTATAGTTAACTAGTATGAGCTAATCCAGAATTTTCTAATGATATTAGTCATCTTATCGAATTTTCATAAAATAGATAACTTTCTCTACTTTTTCAGAGATATAGCTATATATAATTAACTAATTATCTATTTAACTATTAGATACTAATACGCACCGCTTTACCTCGTTAATTAGTTATATAGAAGAAAAGCTATCGGGTATATATAGCCGCCGTAGCGGCTATATATCCATATCATTAGTCGTTCTTATATGAATCGTAGTAGTCCGAGATTTCACGTATCATAATATAAGGGAAATCTGCCAGAGCACCTATTTTTTTTTTCCTTTTTTTTTTTTTCCTTTTAACGTGCTTTATTAGTTTACAACTATGTAGCACGGCCAGCTAAGCTAGCGTGAGTCTCAGTAGCTAATATATAGTACCAATTTCCAATATAGGTGTAATAAATAGTGAGGGACGTACCTAGTAAAACAAAAACTTAAGGAAATAAAGAAATGAGTATAAATCGCGAATTCCTCCACTAATCGCTATTCCCCTTTTACTATTCCCCCTCTCCTATTTCACCTCCTCTACCTCCGCTTCCTCCCATAGCTCCTAGTCACTTTCCTCACTTTCAGCTTCACTTTCTTCCTCACTTTCCACTTCTTCACTACTCTTACTTCCTCACTTCCTCCTATTTCTCTCAATATGCATTTCCTTATACATATACTAGTCTCTTTTAAGAATACTAGTGTATTTCGGTATATAACCTCTGTATAATAGGATCCGTAGGTTAAAAGCACTAGCGTCTAAGCTACCTTGGAATAGACTAAATAGTCTAATTCGTTCCTCCTTATATAGCTCGTAATATAAAGGAGGTGCTTTGTATTCTTAGTTTTGCCACATTTGCATTTGTTATTAGACGCTATTTTTAGCCTATATAAATAGGACTTTAAATATCCGTGGCCTAGCTTTAATTAGAAGAAGGCACTAGCTAGTAGCCTTAGTGTTCCTAAAGGTAGGTATATCTTTTTTGATATTTTCCACGGATATATATTACTATACGATTCTAGCTGGGATGCCGGTCTAGTATAAGACTCTAGGAGTAAGCTATACTCCTGTTTCTTTACTTTATTAATCTGGACCCCTAGGAAAGCAAAGGAGGTTTTTACTAATTCAGGTTCTAATATAGGAGAAGTAGTACCTATTTTAGCTAGTACGTCTACTTCTTCGTTCCCTATTATATCCTCATACCCTGGGACCTAGATTAGTTCTATATTAGCTCCTTTAGCTTTAAGGGCCTTAGTAGCTAATATAGCTCTAATCTATTGACTTTGTCTTAGCTTATTAAAAGGAGTTTTAGTCTTAGTAAACTAGCTTAGTTATCTATATAGATATTAAAAAGCTCCCCTCTCTTTGCTTTACTACTAGCGTATTTAATAGCCCTAGTGACGCCTTCTAGTTCTCTGTTATAGACTATAGCACTAGCTCCTATATTCTGGCTTTCTCTATGTTTAGCTACGACCGGAATATAGGGAATTTCGTGACTATAAATAACGAGCCCTAGGCCTATTCCGTCTCCTTTTTGAGTTTGAGATCTATCTATATATATAGACTATATGGAGCTATTATTATATAAAGTCTTTAAATAGAGATTATGTAATATAGTAGTCTCTTCCTTAGGCTGTCTTGATATAGTGATTTTATAAGGTACTTCTTTATCCCAAGGAGGAAAGTAAAAGTGTCTTATAGTCTCTAAGTCCTTAGGGTCTATAAGGCCCTTAATAGAATTAACTATAATTTCGACTTATGATATTTTAGCCTTATGATCTCGAACTAGATCTGTATTTAGACTATAAATAGAGTCTATATTAGAGTCTATAGATTCTAATTATTTAGATCTTTGGAAGGACTTCTCAAACTCTAGCCTAACTAGGTATTTTAGGCTATATTTAAGGATACGAAAGGCATATTGACGACGACTATAGTTTAGCCTTATAATAGGGGGGACTAAAGCTGATTCGACCTCCATAGGGATAATAGGAGCTGATTTAAATACTCCTAGAGTTTTCCTTAGGGCTAGGTTCTAAATAGCTTATAAAGGCCTAATTTGAGCTTTGTTTTCTGTCTTCTACTATAATAAGGAACTATAGTCTATTACACTAGTAACACAGGCTAAATATAGCTGTCTAATTGCAAATAGAGATAAACCACGTGATATATTCGTGAGTCTTTGTACCCTATAGAAGGCTTGTTTTGCTTTAGAAGCCCTAAAGGCTATATATTCCTTAAAACTGAGCTTTTCGTTGTAATAGATCCCTAGCTATTTAACTACTTTACTTGGAGAGACTAAGGCTCTATTAGGTAGCTTTAAGCTAGGCTTGTTCTTAGAACTATTAAAGTGAATAAGCTTAGTTTTATTCATATTAAAGCTAATAGTATTCTTCGATCCTAGCTCGTATATATCCTTTACTTCTCTTTCTAAAGTCTTTATATTTTGTTTAAGACTTTTAGAAGTAGTAGTAAGGGTTATATCGTCTAAATAAGAACCGAATCTGATATTTGCTAACTTAAATAAGTCTCTGATATAAATAAGGAATAATATAGGTGATATAGGGCTCCCTTGTGGAATGCTAGTAAGTATAGACTTAAAGACTTCGATACTATTATTAAAAGCTAGTCTTAATACTCGGTTATCTAAGAACGACGATACCCAGAGAATAAGGCTAGTAGGGAGTAGTAAACTAATTATGATCTGTAATAGCCTATTCTTGGACACGTGATTAAAGGCACCTTTGATATCTAGAAAGAGAGTACTAGTTTTTAGCTTATAGGACTTATTAGCTTTTACCTCATTTTGTAGTAGTAAAGCGGCATTAATAGCTGACTTATGTAGCTTACCTCCTATTTGAGAGGGGTGTAATAGGGTACTAGTCTCGGCTAAATAGCTAAGTCTCTTAGCTAATATTCTCTCAGAAACTTTCCCTAAGTAATTAAGTAAGGAAATAACTCGATATGCTTTAGGTAGGGAATAGTTTAGTTTTCCTGATTTCTTTAGAATAAAGCTAGTAGCTTGTTTCCAGACTTTAGGGTAGTATCCCTTATTAATAAATAAGGAATATAGCCTATAAAAAATGTCTAGAGTAGCTCTATAAGCGTGGACTATAATCTCTTGAGTAACTAAGTCTAGTCCTGTGGTTTTCCCCTTTATCTTAGAAGTATAAGCTTGTTCTAGCTCTATTTTGGATAAAATAGGCCATTCCCACTTTAAACTAGGCCTATAGTTTATTAGACTAATAGGCTTAGTATAAGGAGGTAGTGGAAAAAGCTCGGTTCTAAAGATATTATACTTATCTTAGAAAGTCGACTTAAGCTCTCTATTACTATTTAAGATACTAGGAATAGGTTAGTATATAGTATCTTTAGTATATTTCATAGCTTTATAAATCGACTAAGAGTCTTCATTCTCTAAGAACTTATTCCAGTGCGCTAGCTTAGTGCTTTTAATAGTATTAAAATAGGTGTTTTTTATATTCTAGAGTTCTTGTTTATAGAGAGTATACCCTGAGGCTTTAGACTTACGGCTATAGTATAGCATTAATTTACGTAAAGTCTTTAAGTCCTCATTCCACCAGGGTTTCGAATACGGACTAGTAGTAGATTTTGGAATACTATTACTAGCCGCTTCTACTATTCTATTTGTAAAGTCTTTAGCTAATAGATCTAGTTCTTGATTTTTACTATTAAGTAGAAAGGGTATATTATTAAGGCTATTAATGAGGTAGCTTATAAATTTTTCCTAGTCTGCTTTTCTAGTATTAAATCTGACTAGAGTAGAACTAGAGCTAATAGTCGATTTACTAATAGTAAATAGAACCCCGGAGTGATTCAGAACCTAATTCTGGTAGCACTTACTAGTCTTTGATCTTAGTTACTATTCCACTAGTAGCAAAACTCAAGTCTAATACAGAGGAGTAGACATATTAGATCTATAGAAGGTACCTTCCCCTGGTTTATTTAATAGCCTTAAAGAGTGAGTCTCTATATAGCTAATTAAATAAGTAGCATAAGTGCTAGGGGTCTAGGGGATCCACCAAGGATAATATATATTAAAATCACCTAGTAATAAAGAGCTATCCTCGAGAGTAGTAGGTAAATATCCTCTCTTAGTATAGTCAATATACTATTATCGTCCTCTAGGTGAATTGCATTATAGAAATTAATTAGTTGCATTTTTAGTACACCTAGACTTAATTCTATAATTAGGTAATCAGGATCACTTGGTGAGTTTGAGGCTAGACTAGCTTATAGCTCGCGAGCTATATAAAATAAGGTTCTAGGCCTCAAGGTACCATAGTTCGGGAGTATTTAATAAAAACTAGGGTATATAATAGAACGATATTCCGATTATTATCCCCTATTATTACCCAAGGCTCCTGAACTACTAGGACTTTAATATCTAGTTCTATAGCTAACTCAAGACGTTTTAGTAGTAGACTATTACGATTCATATTAACTTATAGTACTTTGACGTAGTTACTCATTAATAGTAATATCAGG
>JAJTUR010000246.1:0-44307 GCA_021399475.1 Hyaloscypha finlandica
GGGGTGAAAAATCCGAAAAAGTGTATCGTGTGATTATTAAGGTAACTTAGAGGAATGATTCTCGATATTAAGATATCGTGAAGTAGAGGCTTAGTAAGAGAGATACTAAGGGGAGTCAAATCTAGAGTAGTAATTCGGGCCTTCTTAGGTACTATTTAAGAATTATTATCCCGGATAACCCTACCTTATATTAAGAAGTCATAAAACTTTATTATAATGACTTACTAATAGGATACTATAGTATCGAGAAAAGTCTCGAGTTCCTTAGAAGGTCCTAGTACTAGGAGAATATAGAAATAGATGTTCGTGACTATTATTGAGAATATAACATTTACTAGAGAGTTAAGGCTAAAAGGCATTTACTATATAGCTTACTTAGTAGTTTACTATAGCCTAAGAGACCCTAGGGTAAGATCTCTATAGATTTTATCACAGGCTTATTACTATATAAGAACCCGATAAGAGGTCCTAATTTTAATATAATCCTTATAGTTATTAACTAGTACTTAAAAATAGCTAGGTATATTACTTATTATAAGATAATTAACTCTCTAGAGCTTACTAGGATTATATAGGAATATGTTTTCTCGATCTTTAGCTCCCCTAATAGTATTATTTCTAATTAAGGAATAGTATTTACTAGCTAGTTCTAGTCTACTTTCTACTTCTATTTAATATATAAATAGTATTTAAGTATAGTATTTTATCCTTAGACAAATAAGTAAATACTTCGGTGTTTACTTAGTAGAAAAAAATTAGGCTTAAGCTTAGCTTAAGCTAGAGTTAAGCTTTATTAAGTGAGGGCTTAACTATAGCTTAGCTATAGCTTAACTATAGCTTAACTATAGCTTGAGCCTCGCTCATTTTGGTAAGCTATAAGCTAGGGTTAAGCGGTTTAACTACTTAACCTTAGCTTAAGCTAGCTTAAGCGAGTATTAGGCTATAATAAGTGAAATCTAATATTAAAGCTATGTGAAGCTACGTGAAATCATACTAGAGAGAAGTTCAAGTAGCTTATTTGATTTATAAGTACTACTATAAGTACCTATTCTAGCCTATATAGGTATTTAATAAAGAAGCCTTCCCTAGCCTCCCCCTTATCTCTATTATTATTCTATGAATTATCTACTAGTGTATCTAGTATTCGGAATCGAGGAGAGTATACGATTAAGGAGAGTGTGTGATTAAGGAGAGTGTGTAATTAAGGAGGGGTAGAATAAGGGAGGTATTTGGAATCGAGGAGAGGGTGTGAGGGAGGTATTCGTGATCGAGGGGAGGGTAGGGTAGAATGAGGGAGGTATTCGGAATCGAGAGGGTGTGAGGGAGGTATTCGCGATCAAGAGGGTATAAGGGAGGTATTCGCGATCGAGAGGGTATAAGGGAGGTATTCGCGATCGAGAGGGTGTGAGGGAGGTATTCGCGATTAAGGAGAGGGTATGAGAGGTATCTGTGATCGAGGGGAGGGTAGGGTAGAATAAGGGAGGTATTCGTGATCGAGGAGGGGTAGAATAAGGGAGGTATTCGTGATCGAGAGGGTGTGAGGGAGGTATTCGCGATTAAGGAGAGGGTATGAGAGGTATCCGTGATCGAGGGGAGGGTAGGGTAGAATAAGGGAGGTATTCGTGATTAAGGAGGGGTGGAATAAGGGAGGTATTCGCGATTAAGGGAGGTATTCGTAATCGAGGAGGGGTAGAATAAGGGAGGTATTCGTGATTAAGGAGAGGGTAGGAGGTATTCGTGATCGAGGGGAGGGTAGGGTAGAATGAGGGAGGTATTCGGAATCGAGAGGGTGTGAGGGAGGTATTCGCGATCAAGAGGGTATAAGGGAGGTATTCGTGATCGAGAGGGTATAAGGGAGGTATTCATAATCGAGAGGGTGTGAGGGAGGTATTCGCGATCGAGAGGGTATAAGGGAGGTATTCGTGATCGAGAGGGTGTGAGGGAGGTATTCGCGATTAAGGAGAGGGTATAAGAGGTATCCGTAATCGAGGGAAAGGTAGGGTAGAGTAAGGGAGATATTTGTAATTAAGGAGAGAGTATAAGGGAGGTACGATCTCGCGATTACGTGATTAGGTACCGCGTACTAGATTAGGAATTAGCTAACTAAGCTATAGGCTTAAGCTTAGCTTAGATACTTAACTCTAGCTTAGCTATAGCTTAACTCTAGCTTGAACTTCTAATTTAGCTTAACTCTAGCTTATCTAAGCTCTACTATAGCTTAACCTAAGTTAAGTTTTATATAGATACGTAACTAAGTAGAAAGGCAGAACTAAGCCCTAGAATACTACCTAAGATACTACTATAACTCTTAAAAGAATAACTAGTTTGAGAAGTTATCTTTTACGGAGTTTATATATAATAACTCAAAGTATTAGGTTCTATAAAACACACTCTTCTATATATATTATAGCTATTACCCTTAACTTCTATAGAATCCTAAGGATAGGATTATAGGGGAGGTACTAGCTATATATAAGAGACTAGAGACTCTTTAAGTAGAGCGGAATAAGCTTTAAGATCTTTAGTATCGTGTATAAAATAACTAAGAGACCTATTATAATAGGTATTAGTTAGATAAATACTTCTCTAAAGGAGCCTAGGTAATACTATTAACGAAAAATATTAAACTTAAGGTAGGAAAGCTTAAGCCAAAATTCATAGGTCTATTTAAGGTACTTAAATATATTAGATAAGCGATATATAAGCTAGAATTACTAAGTATATATAATTATTTATATCTAACTTTTTATATTTCCCTCCTTAAAGAGTATATAGTAAAGAAGGGTTAGGAACTATACCTATACCTTACTAGAAAACTTCCGGAATTAGTGGATAATAATAAAGAGTAAGAATAGGAAGTAGAAGTCATTATTAACTACTAATAAGATAGCCAAAGTAAGGAGTAATAGTATTTAATTAAATAGAAATCCTAGCTAGATAATTATAATACCTAGTTACTCGCTTTCCTTAACCTTAAAAACTCTAAAGAACTTCTATTATTATATGACTAAAACTATAGTTTAGAACCTATAATAACCTCTTAGTAACTTATTAAAGTTAAGAATTCTAGTCCCTTAAGGCGAAAAGGAAGGCTCCTTAAAAGAAAGAGAGGACCTAGAAGGCCTAAAAAATAAGTATAAATAGTAATTAAGATACTCTTTCCCTAGGTTTTTACCTAAGAAGGTTCTTTTTTACTAAGGTTTTATTAAGGCTCATAAAATCATATTCACGTTTTAGGAATAATTAGGATTAGGAAAGGTTTATTATAAGTGAATTAACTATAAGTATCTCAAAGAAAAATAAATACTAAGTCCTATAAATCCTATATCTAAAATCACTAAACTCTATATACTAGCCTTATTTAGGACTTAGTAAATCACCGGGAAATACCTTCTAGAATCCGCTTATTCTCTACTAGAATATACTAATACTATAATAATATTAGTGATAAGGAGGTTAAGAGGAGCTAAGGGACTTATAACTACTATATAAACCTTATAGAAGGCCCGGATCTCTATAGTTAACTTATAAATAGCGCTAATTATTATATTCTTAGCGCTTAAGACACTTATCGTAGACTACTACTTAATCTCACTAGAGATTTTAGTAATAAGGTTAATACCCTAGAGGTAGATATTCTTATATTCCTTCTAGGAGTTAGTTAGGTACTTTTCTTATTATATTATAGAGTACTTATAACTAGAACATGAGCCTAAGTCGCCTTATCCTTAGGCTTTACTAGGTAATAAGTAGAATCCGTGAGCTTATTATCTAGTATCTAGTTATTAAAGATCTAATTAATAGGATACTCTTTATATATGGAGCGATTATAAGGGTTTACTTTAAGCTAAGCCTTGAAGATTATTATAGTATCTTCCTAGGCCTAGTAAGCCTCCGAAAGGTTATAGGGAATCTCAAATCGTGTTAGCTTTAGCTCAGATTTAGGGGAAGAACTCACTAGTTCATAGGACTCTAAACCCTTATTATACTTATCGTAATTCTTCTTACTAGGTACTATAGTATATACAGAGTTAGGATTAATAAGTAAATACTTGAAATATTTCAAGTATTAACTAATAAGAGGGAAGTGTAACGGAACGGCTACCGGAGGTAGTCGTGCAAGTACTAGTGTGGTCGAATAGGAACGTCCCCGTGGTGTCTAAGTAGTCACAATAGTGTCGTAGTTGTAATGTTACTAAGTATGAGAGAATACTATATTGAGTTAAGTACGAAGCTTCTATCTAGGTAGTAGGAAATATAAGAGTTTATATAGAATATTCGTATACTAAGGATCTTTGGATCTCCTCCCTAATCTACTAATCCTGGATCCTGGATCAGGACCCCGATCCTGATCCGTCACGTGACCTCATGTGACCTCGTCACATGCTATAGAGTTCTCTGTGACACCCGCCAAGTGTCCGAGCCTTAGGCTACTATAGTGATCTGTAACACTATCCCCCTTCTAGCTTAGTGTGGTCCCGTATACTTTAACTAGGTAGAGGTCTCTGAATTTCTTAGTAGCCCTATAGCTTTCTCTTCTTCTCATTATACCTCCTGACTATTCCTCTATTTATAAGAAAAGAAAAGAACGTGAACTCTTTTTAAACCGAATAAAACAATTTAGCTACGTTATACCTCCCGATTCCGGTTATAGCGCTTGTTCTAAGTATAGTCGCGTATATGTCGTGCTTCCTCGCGATTCTGGCTATTACACCGAATACGTCTAGCGTGGTTTCTCCTGTGACGTCGTCGTGAAGGGAGTAATAGAGAGTAATTAGAGTACTTTGGAAAAGGAAGAGTAGTATATCTGTTCTGAAAAGAAAGAAACTCTTACGAAACTGCTTCGCCTTGAATACTAGGAAGAGTTCCTTCGTGAGCGTAGTATGAAAATGTTATGTCGTGGTCTCAAGACCCTAGATGAATTAGATAAGGTCGAGGTACGTGAAAGGGTCGAGATAGAACGTGTCGTCACAGAAGAGGTAATCGCCGAGCCCGAGCCTACTTCCTTAGATTCCGACTTAACTATCGCTATCGAGTCCTTCGATCCCTTAGACCCCTTTTAGTCTAACTTTCAGTTTCTACTAGTCGACGAGCCTTCCTCGTACGATTAGGGTACCTCCTCTGGAATTCCCATAATAGGTCCGAATAGTTGAGATTCCTCGTGGGTTCCTAAGTATTTTCTATGTAATTATAATCCTTCTACTTAACGAGGTATTCCTACTAATTCTCTATTATTGTTCTAGTATCTAAGATTTCTTTGACCTCGTATTCCTATAATTCGTTTTCTAGCTATACTTCTTCTACCGAATCTAGTATATTATCTAGTACTAGTTCTAGGAGCGATATATGAAATACTAGGTAAAGTCTACTAGTTAATAGTAGTCGTAATTTGAAATTGATATCTCTAATCTTCTCTAATATTTCGAATAGTCCTAACTTTTGAAATCTAGTTTATTATTTAACTATTTTATTTTAATGTTTTTTCGAAGTAGGTATACTTTATCCCCCTTCTAGAGTAAAGGCCCTATAATTCGCTTTTTGTTAGTATATTCGATTATTCGTTAGTTCCGAAACTAAATATCTTTTACTAATTATATATGTAATACTATTATATTCTTTATAAGTATAAGAGCTTCCTCTATATTTACTACTTTTTTCCTTAGTTATTTATATACTATTAGTTCGTAACTATAGTTTATATAGAATAGTATTATTCCTATAGTTTCGTTTCTAGCACTATTATACGTAAATTGCGTTATTAGTAGTAATTCTACCTAGTTATCTTATTACTAATTAACGTAGTAATATAGGTATTACTCTAGAGTTTAATTCAATCGTTCTATAATACTATCTATTTATAGATAAAATACTATTAATAACTTGTGATACGTACTTATCTATACTATTAGTATAGTCCAAAATTTTGAAGTGAATAGCTTATCTCTATCTATAATAATCTCTTCTAGTAACCCGTATTATACTATAATAATTCTATTAAATACGTATATAAGTTCCTTAGTATTACTACTTTCTTTATATAATATAAAGTACCTATACCTAGTCGTTCTTTCTATAATTATCTATATCGCATCGTATATTACCCCTATTATTAGCTCCCTAGAGGCTAGTAACTTAATAATAAAGTCGAAGGTAATTAATATCTATACCTTTTCTAGTGTCTCGTTTAGTTTTAATAAACTATATATCGCGTGTTGTCCTGATTTACTCTTATTACATAAGTCGTAATCTATAACCGTGTCTTAGATCATTTTCCTTATTCCCGGAAAGTAATAATCCCTTAATATTCTTTCCTATATTTTGTCTATACCCTAATATCTATATACTAGTAATTCGTGTTATTCTTTGACGAATTCCTTTCTGATTCTCGTAGGTATATAGACTAATCCCTTAAATCTAATAAGCCCTTAATTATCTATCCTATATCCGGGTATCGGGTCCTTATTAATTCGAAAAACCTATTCGTCGGTTTCGTAAGCTTTCTTGATCTTCTATTCTAGTTATATATCTTCTACTACTACTACTATAACTAATAGTTTATGATTATATTTTAGGCTATCTTTTGTCTCTTTGAGTATAGCTCTTAGTTTTTCCCGTATGTCCTTATTATAATCTTATCTTCTACTAAGTATATCTACTTATATATTTTCTAATCCTTTTCTATAGGTAATAGTAAAGTTATACGATACTAGTACTTCTGCCTATCTGACTTGTCTTCGGTTCAGGATCTTCGTAGTAGTGAACGTTATTAGGTTCTTATGGTCTATTTGTACTAATACCGGATACTTGGATCCTTCGAGATAAACTCTCTATTATTCGAAGGTAATAATAATTACTAGTAATTCTTTGTTATGAATATTATAGTTTAGTTCTACTAGTATTATCTTCCGAGAATAGTACGTTATTAGTCTTAGCGTGTCATCCTTCTGCTTTTAGCTTAAGTAGGCCCCTATAGCGAAATCCGATGCGTCCGTTTCTACTATGATTTCTCGATCTAGATCAAATACTACTAAGACTAGTACCCGTGTGAAGTGTTTCTTTAGTTCCTCAAATACTTCCTATACCCTAGGAGTCTAGTTAAACTATCTCTCTTTTCTCGTAAGTTCTATGAGTAGCGTAGAGATTCGTGAATATCCTTTAATAAACTATCGATAAAAATTAGCGAATCCTAAAAAGGATTATATTTCCTTTACTATTTTCGGTATTAGCTAGTCTAGTACTACTTTCACCTTCTTAGGGTTTATTCGTACCCTATAGGTTCCGACTATGAATCCTAAAAACTCTAGTTCTTCCTTATGAAATTCATATTTCTCTGGTTTTAATAAAATTCTTACCCCTTATAGTTTCCTTAGTACCTTTCGTATATGTGTCTCATACTCTACTTATGACTTAGAGAAGATGAGGATATTATCTAAGTAAGTTACTATAAAGACGTCGAGATATTCGTATAGTTACTTATTAACTATTCTCTATATTATTATAGGAGTATTAGTTAATCTAAAAGGTATAACTAAGTACTCAAATAGTCTATATCTAGTCCTAAAGGCCGTTTTCTATTCTTTGCCTTCTTTTATCTATATTAGGTTATATGCTCCCCTTATGTCTAAGCTAGTGAATACTATTATTCCTTATAGCTAGTCTTGTAACTCGTTGATTAAGGGTAGTATATAACGATCCTTGATAGTAATACTATTGAGTTATCTATAGTCGATATATAGTCGTAGTGTCCTGTCTTTCTTAGGTATAAAAAGAATTAGACTTACTACTAATGAGGTAAATAGTCGTATGAATCCTTTCGCTAGATTCTTATCTATATACTACTTTAGTACCTTTAACTCTAACTCCGAGAGTTGGTAGATTAGTCCGAAGGTTAGACTCTTTCCTTTCTCGATAGGTATCCCGTAGTCCTATAGCTAGTACTATAGAAGTGCCTCGCTAGTAGGTCCTTCTCGGAATAGCGACTCATATTCCTTATATACTCCTAGTATTTGCTTTAGTACGGAATCCTAGGCTCGGTATTCGTTCTTTGATAAAGTCGTATATATCTTCTCTCGGGTTAAGGGGTCTATTCCCTCTAGAAGTACTAAGTAATTGCCTTCGTATTAATATTAGCTCATAGTAATCGTTCTTCTCGTCTAGTTGATCTTTGGATTATAGAAGTATAGCTAAGGTATACCAAGAATTACTATATGAGTCCCTATAGTAATAATATTAAACACGATATCTTCGACGTGTCCTTCCTATGTTCTTATTTGGAGGATCCTTATTTCGTAGGTCACTATCCCTTTCTTAGTTCCGATCTCTCTACTATTAATAGTGAATAAGCGATATAGCTATAGCTTCTTCCGTATTCTAAGTCTTTATTCTCTTACTACTATAGTATTAATGAAGTTACCCGTTATACTAGAGTCTACTATTACTCTAACTATTCGTCGATCTAATTAGATAACTAGGAAGAGCTAATTACCTCTCCCTACTATATATAGTTGTTTGTGTTATAGGATCCTAGGTGAATGCCCTATTAATAACGGTCCCGAATCTTCGATAGCTCCTAGTTTTTTGATTATTCTTATTCTAGTACCTAGTATCCTTCGCTCGTCTATCCTCTATTAACGATTACCGGTATCTAAAGTCTTAGCTATATTCGTATGATTTCCTTAGCTTTATAGTGAATACTATATTAATCGGTATAGTATACCTATTATCCTAGCTAGCTATGGTCTAGATAATTAGTCCTAGCTATGTCGTATCCTATTACTAGTTCCTAGATATCCTTAGTGATTCTTGCCGAAAGCTCGTGAAAATAGTACAAACTCTATAATACTCCTTTTCTAGCTATGAGGTTCGTTTTTGCCTTATCTTCGTATTACTAGCTTCTCTTCTATTTAATCGCTTTGTATTACTATTCTCCGAAATCCTGAATAATTAAGAGGTTATTAATATATTAACTTATAAGGTTTCGTCTTATCGTAAGCTAATCTAAGAGTGCCTCTCTTGTGTTAGGTCCCGTGTTATATTAGTATAGAACTTCTCTGTAATCCCTTTTAAACTATTCTCCTTCTTCTTTGATAATTTTCTGGATTAGTTATCCTTATAATATCTATTCTTCCTATTCGTCGTATTGTTTCTTCCTAGTTATTATAGATATATCTTATTGTCCTAATATCGGAACCTCGTCCGAATCGGTACTCTCTCCTTATTAAGGGTCTATCTATCCTCCCTCGTTGTCACTAATAGCTATAGTGGCGAGGTCGGTACTAATAATGTCCTATTCCTATAGTTCTTATAGGGTAGTATTGATCTATATAATACTATTATATCTACCTCGCCCTATAATTATAAGCTCGTTACGACGTCCTGTGTTTCGTTGTCTAAATCCTCTATTCTATGGTCCTTTACTACTCTTATAATTTCTGGCGAAGTGGCCCGTCTTACTATAGTTAAAGCACGCTTTCCTATCGCGGTGCTTCTATATCTCTTCGACTAATAAGGTCTTAGAGGTAGCGTCTAGTTCTATTAGTTGTCCGCTATACGTCTCTCGTTTCCTTAAACCCTATATTTTTCCTTCGTAGGTATATAGCCCTTTCTTTTCTAGGGTTCGCTCGTAAATCCGGTTATCTATCTAAATAGCTCTTTTGATTATTTTAGCTAGTGTTTTCGGTAGATCCTCTCGACTAAGGTTATCCTTAACGTGTTCCTTGAGGCCGCGATAATATTAGTGTATTAGCGCGCTATCGTTCTAGCTAAGCTTAGTCGAGTATCACTGAAATTCTACTATATATATTACTACTAATCCTTTTTGACGTAGTATTTAGAGTGTGATAGCCGCCTTCTTAGTACTATTAATTTCTCTGAATATAGTAGTAAGTCCTTCGACGAATCCGGAAAGAGAGTATATATACTTAATAGTATTAGGTAGTATATTTCGTGTTACTTCCCCTAACTCGTTAGTCTTTATTATATAATCTACCACAAATCCTTCGATCTATCCTAGGGCTAGTCCTCTAAGTAAGGTAATAACCTATAGTACTTTTTTAGTATCTGAACTAAACTTAGTCTTGTGGAAGCTTAAGTACAAGTTAATCTGAATTAGGAATCCGCTGAGCTTAGATCATTCTCTATAGAAAGGTTTAGGTACTAATATCTTGAGGTCATAGTATAGTACTCCCACATATACTAAGTCTTCTACTATCTCGATATCATCGTCCTCTTCTTATTTAGCCTTTCCTTTTCCTTTCTCCTACTAGGCTTACCGAAGGGCTTCCTTAGAACTTTCTCCTTTAGTCGACATTATAAACTCCTAGAGTTATAACGTTAGTATTCAGGGGTTAGTACTTAAAGTATAACGGAACGGCTACCGGAGGTAGTCGTGCAAGTACTAGTGTGGTCGAATAGGAACGTCCCCGTAGTATCTAAGTAGTCATAATAGTGTCGTAGTTATAATATTACTAAGTATAAGAGAATACTATATTGAGTTAAGTACGAAGCTTTTATCTAGGTAGTAGGAAATATAAGAGTTTATATAGAATATTCGTATACTAAGGATCTTTGGATCTCCTCCCTAATCCACTAATCCTAGATCCTGGATCGGGACCCCGATCCTGATCCGTCACGTGACCTCATGTGACCTCGTCACATGCTATAGAGTTCTCTGTGACACCTACTAGGTGTCCGAGCCTCAGGCTACTATAGTGATCTGTAATAGGAAGGAGGCTATAAGGTCACCTTTATACTTATTATAGGTAGTAGTAATAACGAAAGATATTATAGAATCGATTAAAAATAATTAATAAAGACTTAAAGAAGAGTAGAAGAGAGGCTAGAAAGTAAGGATAAAAGTAAGAAGATATAGTTATAGTTATAGTTATAGTTATAGTTAAAAGAAGGAAGCTTTTCGTGTTACGAAAGGGTCCTTAAATAGAAGTAGGGAATTACCTAGATTAATTACTAAAAATTTCGCGCTAATCCTAATTAGAATTAATATAACTAGTTACCTCACTTTCCTAGGAATCTAAGAATAACCTTAAAGAACCTAGAACGTTTTCATAGGTTTTTCTATACGAATATCTTAACTAATATTTAATTTAAAGCTATTTAAAGTATTTTAGACTTATATCTAGTAAGTAGCGTTAATCTTATAGGGTAGTGCCTTAGTATCCTAAATAGGCTAATTAGAGCACGTATCCCTATAAACGAAATCGCGATTACTACCTAACCCCTACCTCCGAGCCATAATTACGGCTATAACTCTTACTTAATTAGACGCCCTCTAAATCAGGCCCATATAATAAAACTACCTCCTAAGATACTAGAAGTTTACTTTAATAGAGTCGAATACGTTTTTTACTAGGATATATTAATGAGATCTTAGGGTCTGAGATCCTTAGAGGGGGGTATATTATAATATATACCGGGTTATACGTGATATTTATATATGTAATATACCTCGGCTCTCGGGTAGTATAGTCGGTGATTAGGAGGATTAACGATCCTATTATATTACAGGAATACTACTAATTAGTAGGCTAGCTAGTACTTATTAATTACTAGATTATATATATATTATTCTAGGCTCCTATTTATAGGAGCTTGCCCTAGACCTCTAAGGAGGGACAGAGATTAGTTCTATACTAAATTTAATACTAGTGATTTTTAATACTATAACTCTAATTCTATTATTACCTTATTACCTACTAATAACTACCTCACACTAATTCTAGTAGTACTTAAGTCTAATATAGAGGGAGTAGATATATTAGATCTATAGAAGGTATCTTCCCCTAGTTTATTTAATAGCCTTAGAGAGTGAGTCTCTATATAGCTAATTAAATGAGTAGTATAAGTACTAGGGGGTCTTAGGGGATCTTACTAAGGATAATATATATTAAAATCACTTAGTAATAAAGAGCTATCCTCGAGAGTAGTAGGTAGAATATCCTCTCTTAGTATAGTCAATATACTATTATCGTCCTCTAGGTGAATTGCATTATAGAAATTAATTAGTTATATTTTTAGTACACCTAGACTTAATTCTATAATTAGGTAATTAGGATCACTTAGTGAGTTTGAGGCTAGACTAGCTTATAGCTCGCGAGCTATATAAAAGAAGGTTCTAGGCCTTAAGGTACTATAGTTCGGGAGTATTTAATAAAAACTAGGGTATATAATAGAACGATATTCCCGATTATTATCCCCTATTATTACCTAAGGCTCTTGAATTACTAGGACTTTAATATCTAGTTCTATAGCTAATTCCAAGACGTTTTTAGTAGTAGCGCTATTACGATTCATATTAACTTATAATACTTTAATGTAGTTACTTATTAATAGTAATATTAGGAGTTATAGTAGCTATAGTAGCTTATTTAATAACTAAGTAAACCTCACATTACTTCGAGCTAGCTAAGTAGGTAGTACTTAAGTAATTAGAGTATTTGGTAGTCACGTGAGGGTATTTTTTACCCTTCTTTTTATAGATAGAGTAATAGTAATTCTTAGTCATATAACCCTCACTATATAGTAAGTACTTAGGGTCCTTTTTATAAATAGAATCTAAGTATCTGTACCCTACGTACCTAGTACACTATATAGTACTAGAGATAGTATAATATTTTATTACCTTAGTAGAGATTCTAGTTATAAGGAGTCTATTTTTAATAGCTCTATTAGCTTGAGCCTTAGTAGGGAATACTACTACTACTAAACTAGCTCACTAGAGTCCTGAGTCTCTCTTTTCCTTAGAAGTAGCCTAATAAGGTTAGCTAATAAGCTCTAGTCCTTTATTAAAGGTCTTAATCTCTCCTAGGACTAGGTTTATTCCCTTATTTATATTAAACTCCCGAATAGGTAATCCGTAGATAATAACTTTATACCACGGTTCTCCTTTTTATACACTTATAACTAAGGGAAGTACCCCCTTTATAGTAGCCTCGTTTTGAACCAGAAAGTTAGAGTTAAACTCAAGGGTAGTATTTACTATAATATTACCCTTTAAGGAAAGAGAGACTATAGAGACTACTAGTCCCTTAATTCCCTTAGTACAGAAAGCAGAATTAAGTAAATTACGAGTTAAAATAATAGAAAACGAGCTAGCCTACTCTATATGAGCTAGTAGGAAGGTGCTTTTCCTAGAGAGGGCTATTAATTTTGTACTAGTATTACGGGTACTAGAACCACTAGGTAGTTTCTTAGTATCACGAGTACTACTACTACTAGTAAGTGTACTAGTACCTTTTCCTCCCTAATTTTTAGACTTAGTATATGATACTAAAGTCTAGTCCTAATCCGAGTATAATTCCGAGTAAGGTGTATCTTAAGTAGCGATTTTAGCCTAAGTAGGCTTCTTTGAGGTAGTTTTAGCTTATGTAGCTAGCTTAGCTTAAGCTCTTAACTAATTTTCGATCCGTTTAGTAGTATTTTCGAGGTTCGCTACTTAAGAAGCTAGTAAAGTACTAGTATAGCGGATCCGGCCGTATTCTATATATTCCTTAAAGATTTCTACTAAATCTAGTAGTCTGGATTACTAGTTATATAAAGGCGATATATTAATAGCTTTAAGTAGTAAGCTACGGGCTTCGCGGATTAGTAATTTAGCCTCGTTCGAGGCTTAGTTCTGGAATTAACGTTAATTTCCGAGGTTTTAGTATTCCTTATTAATATCGCTATTAATATTACTTGAGCTAGGGCTATACTTTAGCCTATTCTAGGTATAGCTCACACGAGCTATACTAGCCGAATTAGTTAAGGGAAAAGGGGCTACGAGTTTATCTAAGGAGATAGGGTTTATAGTTAAATTAAAGCTAAAGCGAGCCCTCTAGCTAAGTCGAGCTAGTAGGGAGGTAGTAGGTAGCTATAGCTAATCTATAGGGCCCTCTAGAAGCTCTCCGAGGTCCTAGGGGTCCGTAGTAGGGGGGCTATTTAGCCTACTCTAGCTCTACTTATAGTAGGTTCTAGAGCCTAGGGCTAAAGGGCTAAGGTATATCGAGTGAGTTCTAAAGGTAGATAAAGTCCTTAGGTGAAAGTAAGGGGAGTGAAAAATCCGAAAAAAAAGTTATTAGAACTATAACTTCGGAGTCTTAATAAGTAGTAATAATTTTATTATAGAGAAACTCTATTATCTTTAGGATAAGTATAAGGCTATATTATAGTTTATATAGTTCATTAATTATTAACTAAATGATCTCAAAAGTCGATTTTCTCGTATATTTCTCTATTATTAAAGACTATATAATTATGTTCTATTAATCTAGATTTCGTCGTTAATATCTAAGTCCTTTAAAAAAACTATAGAGGTATATAGTAACGTAATTAAATGAGTCCTTAGATATCTAGTTATTATAGAAGTAATCTAGTACTAATCCCTTAAGTATAGTAAGGAAAGCCTTTATAATAGCCTCTTTTAGAAGCTCTATATATTCGTAGATATCATAAAAAATAGTGAGTTTCTAATCGAAGCTACTATTCCTATTATCTTACTTAAGTTCATTTATATAGATTCTAGTAATCTCCCTAATTAGCTTCGCTCTATTAGTTAATAGAGGAGTATTTTAGTGTAGTTCTAGTACTAATATAAATAGTTCCGGTAGTAGTTTAGGTAATTAAGGTAATAGAAGTAATACGGGAGTTCCTAAGAGAGAAGGTATTAAGAGAAGTATATACTAGTTAGACTAGTTTAATAATAGAGTATTCTTAATACCTTTAAGTGTAATATAGGCCGAAGTAATAGGTCCCTATACGAGATCTATTTGAATTTTACCTTTTTTAGTAATATCTGTAATCTTTTATTTACTTTATATATCCTCTTATATAATATTAACTAAGGACTATATAATTATAAGTTATTTACTATTTTATTTAATATAAACGCCCCTGTATTATAGGAAAGCTTATAGGGCATAAATAATAATTCGGTTAACTTTATTCTAGGTTATAGTATCGAAGGTTATAAAATCCTCCCGGAATAGCTCTTATAGATTTCTATTAGATTATTTATATAGAGCATATTACTATATCTTAGTATTAATGTAGTCGTTAAGGTCCTCTTTTAGTACCGTAATTACGTTAATTCCGTCTTATTACTTTTTAATTCTCGTCTTCTATTCCTTTATCTCTATTTTCTTAGTATATATATATATATTTAGTTTAAAGTAGGAAAGAATTAAAGAGCTAAAAGTAACTATAAAAGAGGTAGTTCGGTTCGAAGGTTTAGTATTAAAGTATCGCTTTATAGTAAGTATACGTCTATAGTAGAGAAGTATATATATAGGAAATCGAAGTAATTCGGTGAGAAAATCGAAGGAAAATCGAGGTTTCGAGAGGTTTAAGGTCAGAATTAAGGTGTTTTCCGGGTATATATATATATATAGTATATATATATAGTCTAGAGGTTCTCTTAGTATTATAGTAATATATAAGTAAAATAGATAATTTCTAAGTTTATAGTCTTAGTACTATAGAGGTAGTTTTATAAGAGGTTCTAAGGTTCAAAGGTTTAAAGGAGAGGTATTAGAGTATTAGAGAGTACCTAGATATCCTAGTATATACGGGCGGCGGTCCGTGTATACGTGGTCTATACGCGAGCCCTTAAGGCTTCGCTCCTCCCACGACTCACTTCTATAGGGGTACGACCCACATCTACTACGGATTAACGGGTAATAGACGTGAGTTACGTAATTAACGTATACTAGAACCAGAATCCTATAGAATAAATAGATTATCTTTGATACTACTATAGACCTCTCACAAAATAGTAGTAATACCTTATATACTATTATTATAGGCTTTATTTAAGCCCTACGACACTATTCCAGGCCTTTATTTCGGGTCCAGACGCCGTACGTAGCACAAATCACCGACTCGGTCACGATTACACGAGTTACTCACAAGCTCTTTAGTACACCTCACTATAACTACCTATAGATAATTTATCTAGCGAACTTATCGAGAAAGCTTATTAATTCTGCTCCTTTCTTATATTAAATCACGCCTTATCTAAGGAGATTAGTATAATAGATCGTAAGGTAATCGAGAGAATTACTACTTACTACCCTCGACGAGAAGCCTTAACCTCTTCCGTATTAAGTAGCCGACGTTCTATAGAACTAAACCCTTTTCCCTATAACTAGGCTATCGATAAATCGCTCTTCCGAAAGACTCTACGCGAATTCTCATCGTAAATACGTGTAATTCCCGAGTTCTTAGCTCCCTAGATACCTTCGTACGATATCCCGGAGGTTAGGAAGGTACAGGGCACACTTCACTACTTGCCGTAAACACTATACGAAACACTACTAGTGAACGAAGTACTATAGAACAAAGAGAGGACTTACGAGAATTAGACGAAATAGAGGAAATATACTAGGTCTCACTATAAACTATAATAGAACCCTTTTCTAGAGAGGATATAGCGGCAATAATTACTAACGTAGTCACTACTATACTTAGATAATATACGCGAGGAGTAGGAAGCGAAATACTACTACTACTACTAGTAAACTAATAAGATCTTATAGATATATAATAGAGAGCCTCGGATATCGGGTACTTTAACCTAGATCTCGCGATATCCAAAGGAGAAGGAGACTATATATTAGTAAGAAATAATATATACTAGTAAAATGTGTATCTCTTTATAGATATAGTTAAGGATAATATAACTAGTGAATATACTACTATTATACGCTAGAATCTCGTTATATACTTATAAGGATTAGTACTCGAGTAGTATACTAGTGAATTAGACGACCTTTATTATATAGGACTCAAGTTTTCCTAGGATAGTATTAAGTAATAGATAAAGGCCTTAATCTAATAATTTAAGGACCTACTATTAACTATACTAAGAAAGCTATAGCTAGAAACCTATACTATAGACGATATAAGAAATAAGAAGAACGTTCGTTCTTATATAGTATTAGTAGTATACTACGTAAAGGCTACCGAGTTCGAAAAGCTAATTTAATAGCTCTCTTAAGTATAGAATAACTTAGCCCTAGAGCTCAGGGTATATATTAAAAGACTTACTAAGAATACTATACTTAGATAGTTTATAGATATAGTATTATCGAAGTAGGACTCATAGTTAGAGATATATTAGAAGAATAATAGACTACGAGTATTACTAAGACCTAATCATTATCTCGTAGGTAATTCCTAGCTCTCTTACTAGGATTAGAATAATCGTGATCATAATCGGGATTATCGACTAGTTTAACCCTTTTATCTAAATATAAACTTCTAACCCTATTACCCTTTCTCTAATCTTAGAACCCTATTCTAATAGTCCTAGTAATAATCCTTAGGAACTTCTCAGAACTTAGCTAATATAATATAAAAGAATAATTAGAAGGCCTTACCTCTATTCCGTCTATATCTATAGCTAACTATAGGGTTTATAAAGGATAAGGATAAGGAAAGTAGAGATAATCGCGCTCCTTATAATATATTATCCTCGAGAGAGGAATTAAATAATAATCTATATTACTAACGTTTCTAGCGTTTTAATAGTAGAAACGTTATCGAAGACAACTACCTCGATATTACTAAGGAGTATAGTACCTAATACGATAATAAGCTCGCCGAATATAGTTATATCTTCTTAGAAGAGCTTAAGCCTAATATAGAGCTAGAGGACGATATATATATTACTATTTTAGTTATATTAGCCCCTTTTTTTTTTTTTTTTTTTTTTTTTTTTTTTTCCTTTTAACGTGCTTTATTAGTTTACAACTATGTAGCACGGCTAGCTAAGCTAGCGTGAGTCTCAGTAGCTAATATACAGTACCAATTTCCAATATAAGTGCGGTAAATGGTGAGGGACGTACCCAGTAAAACAAAAACTTAAGGAAATAAAGAAATGAGTGTAAATCGCGAATTCCTCCACTAATCGCTATTCCCCTTTTACTATTCCCCCTCTCCTATTTCCACCTCCTCCACCTCCACTTCCTCCCATAGCTCCTAGTCACTTTCCTCACTTTCCTCACTTTCTTCCTCACTTTCCACTTCTTCCACTACTCTTGCTTCCTCTACTTCCTCCTCATTTCTCTCAATATGCCATTTCCTTGTGCATATACTAGTCTCTTTTAAGAATACTAGTGTGTTCGGTATACCAACCTCTGTGTGTAATAGGATCCGTAGGTTAAAAGCACTAGCGTCTAAGCTACCTTGGAATAGACTAAATAGTCTAAGGCGTTCTTCCTTATATAGCTCGCAATATAAAAGGAGGTGCTTTGTATTCTCAGTTTTGCCACATTTGCATTTGTTATTAGACGCTATTTTTAGCCTGTGTAAATAGGACTTTAAATATCCGTGGCCTAGCTTTAATTAGAAGAAGGCACTAGCTAGTAGCCTTAGTGTTCCTAAAGGTAGGTGTATCTTTTTTGATATTTTCCACGGATATATATTACTATACGATTCTAGCTGGGATGCTGGTCTAGTATAAGACTCTAGGAGTAAGCTATACTCCTGTTTCTTTACTTTATTGATCTGGACCCCTAGGAAAGCAAAGGAGGTTTTTACTGATTCAGGTTCTAATATAGGAGAAGTAGTACCTATTTTGGCTAGTACGTCTGCTTCTTCGTTCCCTATTATATCCTCATGCCCTGGGACCCAGATTAGTTCTATATTAGCTCCTTTAGCTTTAAGGGCCTTAGTAGCTAATATAGCTCTAATCTATTAACTTTGTCCTAGCTTATCAGAAGGAGTTTTTAGTCTCAGTAAACCAGCTTGGTTATCTGTATAGATATTAAAAAGCTCCCCTCTCTTTGCTTTACTACTAGCGTATTCAATAGCCCTAGTGACGCCTTCTAGTTCTCTGTTATAGACTATAGCACTAGCTCCTATATTCTGGCTTTCTCTATGTTTAGCTACGACCGGAATATAGGGAGTTTCGTGACTATAAACAACGAGCCCTAGGCCTATTCCGTCTCCTTTTTGAGTTTGAGATCCATCTATATATATAGACTATGTGGAGCTATTATTATATAAAGTCTTTAAATAGAGATTATGTAATATAGTAGTCTCTTCCTTAGGCTATCTTGATATAGTGATTTTATAAGGTACTTCTCTATCCCAAGGAGGAAAGTAAAAGTGTCTTATAGTCTCTAAGTCCTTAGGGTCTATAAGGCCCTTAATAGAATTAACTATAATTTCGACTTGTGATATTTTAGCCTAGCGATCTCGGACTAGATCTGTATTTAGACTATAAATAGAGTCTACATCAGAGTCTATAGATTCTAATTATTTAGATCTTTGGAAGGACTTCTCAAACTCTAGCCTAACTGGGTGTTTTAGGCTATATTTAAGGATACGAAAGGCATATCGACGACGACTATGGTTTAGCCTTATAATAGGGGGGACTAAAGCTGATTCGACCTCCATAGGGACAATAGGAGCTGATTTAAATACTCCTAGAGTTTTCCTTAGGGCTAGGTTCTGAATAGCTTGTAAAGGCCTAATTTGAGCTTTGTTTTCTGTCTTCCACCATAATAAGGAGCCATAGTCTATTACACTAGTAACACAAGCTAAATATAGCTGTCTAATTGCAAATGGAGATAAACCACGTGATATGTTCGTGAGTCTTTGTACCCTATAGAAGGCTTGTTTTGCTTTAGAAGCCCTAAAGGCTATATGTTCCTTAAAACTTGTAGGAATACACGGTATAGACGGGCTCAATGTTCGTGGTCGGTAGGTCGCAATATAGTATATAAAGAATATATATTAATTAACTTAAGGAGAGAGTCTCTAGCTAGGTGCAAAGCCCCCTTTATATAGCCTAGAGCTTAGTTCTAGTAGATTCTAATCGTATGACTCATGCTTACTAATTAGAATCTTCTAGTACTATAGCTGACAAATTAGAGCTATATAGAAGGTTATAGAACCTTTAATTAGTAATGCTTACTAATACTTACAAATCATTATATAAGCATTCTAGAAGGTTCTATAAACTACTAGAATATACTAGAAAGTGCTTATTACTAATCCAACAAAACTGAGCTTTTCGTTGTAATAGATCCCTAGCCATTTAACTACTTTACTTGGAGAGACTAAGGCTCCATTAGGTAGCTTTAAGCTAGGCTTATTCTTAGAACTATCAAAGTGAATAAGCTCAGTTTTATCCATATCAAAGCTAATAGCATTCATCGTTCCTAGCTCGTATATATCCTTTACTTCTCTTTCTAAAGTCTTTATATTTTGTTTAAGACTTTTAGAAGCAGTAGTAAGGGTTATATCGTCTAAATAAGAACCGAATCTGATATTTGCTGACTTAAATAAGTCTCTGATATAAATAAGGAATAATATAGGTGATATAGGGCTCCCTTGTGGAATGCTAGTAAGTATAGACTTAAAGACTTCGATACTATTATCAAAAGCTAGTCTTAATACCCGGTCATCTAAGAACGACGATACCCAGAGAATAAGGCTAGTAGGGAGTAGTAAACTAATTATGATCTGTAATAGCCTATTCTTGGACACGTGATCGAAGGTACCTTTGATATCTAGAAAGAGAGTACTACTTAGTCACGTGCCTAGGGTAGACAAAGTCCGATCTGAATCTAGTTTAAATATGATTTAAGTTAAGCTTATAATTTAAGCCCGATTTAATATCGATTTAAAACCGATTTGTAATCGATTTAGTATTAGATAATTTAAGTACTTAAATTCGATTTTAAGTTTAAGCTAGCTTATAAGTGTTTTAGTGTTTTATAAGTGTTTTGAAAAATGGTTTAGTAGTTTATAAGTGGTTTAGAAAATGTCACGTGACTTATATATATCGCTCCTTCCTTCTTGATTTACTTTCCTAATTAAAGTCTATTATTTAAATTTCGCTAGAGCTCTAATAATTTAATAAGCCACGCTAGCGTCTTATAACCCCAAAAATCACGTGATTTAGTGCGGCATATATATAAAGGCGCTATAATATATAAAGATAAGGATATATATTAATTAACTTAAAAATAAATTTAAAAATAAGTTTTTTTTAATTAAAAGTTTAAACCTAATTTAAACCTACTTTAATTACTAAACCATTTTCAAGCTGATACCCGTTTTATTACGACAAAATAGGTTGAAATCTATTCTAAGCTCGATTTAAACCGGGTTAAAATCGTGACTTAAACCTAGTTTATAACTATCTTAAACTTAATTTAAAATAGCCTTAAATCGGTTTAAAGTACTATAGGGGCGCAGTAAAGTAGTTTTCAGCTTATAGGACTTATTAGCTTCTACCTCATTTTGTAGTAGTAAAGCGGCATCGATAGCTGACTTATGTAGCCTACCTCCCATTTGAGAGGGGTGTAATAGGGTACTAGTCTCGGCTAAATAGCTAAGTCTCCTAGCTAATATTCTCTCAGAAACCTTCCCTAAGCAATTAAGTAAGGAAATAACTCGATATGCTTTAGGTAGGGAATAGTTTAGTTTTCCTGATTTCTTTAGAATAAAGCTAGTAGCTTGTTTCCAGACTTTAGGGTAGTATCCCTTATTAATAAATAAGGAATATAGCCTATAAAAAATGTCTAGAGCAGCTCTATAAGTATGGACTATAATCTCTTAAGTAACTAAGTCTAGTCCTGGGGTTTTCCCCTTTATCTTAGAAGTATAAGCTTGTTCTAGCTCTATTTTGGATAAAATAGGCCATTCCCACTTTGAACTAAGCCTATAGTTTATTAGACTAATAGGCTTAGTATAAGGAGGTAGTGGAAAAAGCTCGGCTCTAAAGATATCACACTTATCTTAGAAAGTCGACTTAAGCTCTCTATTACTATTTAAGATACTAGGAATAGGTTAGTACATAGTATCTTTAGTATATTTCATAGCTTTATAAATCGACTAGGAGTCTTCATTCTCTAAGAACTTATTCTAGTGCGCTAGCTTAGTACTTTTAATAGCATTAAAATAGGTGTTTTTTGTATTCTAGAGTTCTTGTTTATAGAGAGTATACCCTGAGGCTTTAGACTTACGGCTGTAATATAGCATGGATTTACGTAAAGTCTTTAAGTCCTCATTCCACTAGGGTTTCGAATACGGACTAGTAGTAGATTTTGGAATACTCTTACTAGCTACTTCTACTATTCTATTTGTAAAGTCTTCAGCTAATAGATCTAGTTCTTGATTTGTACTATTAAGTGGAAAGGGCATATTATTAAGGCTATTAATGAGATAGCTTGTAAATTTTTCCTAGTCTGCTTTCCTAGTATTAAATCTGACTAGAGTAGAACTAGAGCTAATAGTCGATTTACTGATAGTAAATAGAACCCCGGAGTAATTAGAACCTAATTCTGGTAGCACTTGCTAGTCTTTAATCTTAGTTACTATTCCACTAGTAGCAAAACTCAAGTCTAATATAGAGGGAGTAGACATATTAGATCTATAGAAGGTACCTTCCCCTGGTTTATTTAATAGCCTTAAAGAGTGAGTCTCTATATAGCTAATTAAATGAGTAGCGTAAGTGCTAGGGGGTCTCAGGGGATCCCACCAAGGATGATGTATATTAAAATCACCTAGTAATAAAGAGTTATCCTCGAGAGTAGTAGGTAAAATGTCCTCTCTTAGTATAGTCAATATACTATTATTATCCTCTAGGTGAATTACATTATAGAAATTAATTAGTTGCATTTTTAGTGCACCTAGACTTAGTTCTATAATTAAGTAATCAGGATCACTTAGTGAGTTTGAGGCTAGACTAGCTTGCAGCTCGCGAGCTATATAAATTAAGGTTCTAGGCCTTAAGGTACCATAGTTCGGGAGTATTTGATAAAAACTAGGGTGTATAATGGAACGATATTCCCGATTATTATCCCCTGTTATTACCCAAGGCTCCTGAACTACTAGGACTTTAATATCCAGTTCTATAGCTAACTCTAAGACGTTTTCAGTAGTAGTACTATTGCGATTCATATTAACTTGTAGTACTTTGACGTAGCTACTCATTAATAGGAGTAATAGGAATCGTGGTAGCTGTAGTAGCTTTAATAGCTAAGTATACCTCACATTGCTTCGAGCTAGCTGAGTGGGTAGTACTTAAGTAATTGGAGTATTTAGTAGTCACGTGAGGGCATTTTTTCCCCTTCTTTTTATAGATAGAGCAATAATGATTCTCAGTCACATGACCCTCACTACATAGCAAGTACTTAGGGTCCTTTTTGCAAATAGAATCTAAGTGTCCATACCCTGCGTACCTAGTACACTGTATAGTACTAGAGATAGTATAATATTTTACTACCTTAGCAGAGATTCCGGCTATAAGGAGTCTATTTTTAATAGCTCTATTAGCCTGAGCCTCGGTAGGGAATACTACTACTACTAAACCAGCTCGCTAGAGTCCTGAGTCTCTTTTTTCCTTAGAAGTAGCCTAATAAGGCTAGCCAATAGGCTCTAGTCCTTTATTAAAGGTCTTGATCTCTTCTAGGACTAAGTCTATTCCCTCATCCATATCAAACTCCCGAATAGGTAGTCCGTAGATAATAACTTTATACCACGGTTCTCCTTTTTGTACACTTGTAACTAAGGGAAGTACCCCCTTTATAGTAGCTTCGTTTTGAACCAGAAAATCAGAGTTGAACTCAGGGGTAGTATTTACTATAATATTACCCTTTGAGGAAAGAGAGACCGTAGAGATTACTAATCCCTTAATCCCCTTATCACGGAAAGCAGAATTAAGCAAATTGCGAGTTGAAATAGCAGAGAACGAGCTAGCCTGCTCTATATGAGCTAGTAGGAAGGTACTTTTCCTAGAGAGGGCCTTTGATTTTGTACTAGTGTCACGAGCACTAGAACCACTAGGTGGTTTCTTAGTGTCACGAGCACTACCGCTACTAGTAAGTGTACTAGTGCCTTTTCCTCCCTGATTTTTGGACTTAGTGTGTGATACTATAGTCCAGTCCTGATCCGAGTGTGATTCCGAGTGAGATTGTGAGTCTTGAGTAGCGATTTTAGCCTAAGTAGGCTTCTCTGAGGTGGTTTTAGCTTGAGTAGCTTATTTAGCTTGAGTAGCTTGCTAGTGTCTTGCTTGGTTTTCGATCCGTTTAGTAGCATTTTCGAGGTTCGCTACTTGAGAAGCTAGTAAAGTACTAGTGTAGCGGATCCGGCCGTATTCTGTGTATTCCCTAAAGATTTCTACTAAATCTAGTAGTCTGGATTACTGGTCGTATGAAGGCGATATATTAATAGCTTTAAGTAGTAAGCTACGGGCTTCGCGAATCAGTACTTTAGCCTCGTTCGAGGCTTGGTTCTAGTATTGACGTTGATTTCCGAGGTTTTGGTGTTCCTTATCGATATCGCTATCGATATTGCTCGAGCTAGGGCCACGCTTTAGCCCGTTCTAGGTACGGCTCGCACGAGCCGCACTAGCCGAATTAGTCGAGGGAAAAGGGGCTGCGAGTTCGTCTAAAGAGATAGGGTTTGCGGTTAAATCGAAGCTAAAGCGAGCCCTCTAGCTAAGTCGAGCTAGTGGGGAGGTAGCAGGTAGCTATAGCTGATCCGTAGGGCCCTCTGGAAGCTCTCCGAGGTCCTGGGGGTCCGTAGTGGGGGGGCTAGAGCCCGGGGGGTCTAGGGGGGCCATTTAGCCTACTCTAGCTCTACTTATAGTAAGTTCTAGAGGCTGGGGCCAAAGGGTTAAGGTATATCGAGTGAAGTCTGAAGGTAGGTGAAGTCCTTAGGTGAAAGTAAGGGGGGTGAAAAATCCGAAAAAAAAGTTGTATGTGAGCTGATATATTAGCCTCTATACTAGTACTAATTTATAGGAAATATAAGGCTAGATTCTAGTCTAGAAATAAGCTTTTTAAGTACATATATACTAATTCATACTCGTTTATTATCGAGTACTTTACTATAAAGCCCTAGATATATTAACTTATTAGTATTAACTCATCTTACCTAGAGGTTATTATAGTAAGCCCTACTTAAGGCCCTATAATATCCAATATTATCGGGTATAAATACACTACTCTAAGTATTAAATTTATACCTAATAACGAGGTATTCTAGATCTATACTAATACTAGTTACTCTCACTTATTAGTAAACTATGAATAGCTCTCTCAAAACCCATCTACTCAGATTAATATAATAAAGGCTACTATTATTAAGGGTATTACCTCTATTTAAGAGCTTCGAGGCTAGGCTATCTTTAATATATATATCTACGGAAAGATCAACGACTACTAGGTTCTTAGTAAAGTTATAGTTAATATATAGGTAATAGATAACCTCGAGCTACTACTACTTTTAGGTAACGTATTCCTTATTCTATATAGTGTAATTATAGACTTACCTAGTTAAACTATTACCTTCTTTACTATTAATAATTTGGAAGTCCCTATTAATATATATAACTAAGGTACTAGAGTTATCTATAAAGTCCTTACTAAGAAGAAGGTTATTATCTCCCCTAGAACTACTATTTATATTAATATAACTTGTACTATACTATTATTAGGACGTAATTATACTATAAATATGTACTTTAACGGTATTCACGATATACTAACTAACTACGGAAACTATATTATATATATAAATACTATAAATAAATTATAGATAATTCCTTACTATATATAATTAGGTATAATTCGGGACTTTGAGGAAGAGAGTTATTATATCATTTCTTATACTAATAAGCTTAATAATAATACTATAACGAATACCTTAGCTATACCTAGATTAATAAAGAGTATAAGTATTACGAAGCCTACTAAAGTACCTAAGAAACTCCTCGGAAACAATATCTATATCTATACTAAGAACTAGATACTTACTAATTGTATCGAGGTTATTGTAGTTAAGTTCTAAAATTATTAGGAGGACGACGGATCCCTAATTAATATCCTAGAGAACGAGTATATAGAAATTCCCCTCGTCGATAGTTAGTAAGAGAAGAAGATTAGATATAAGATTTATCTAGTCGGAGTATGTGATTATTAAGTTATCGATAAAGTATTCGATAGCCTTTATACCTAGAATAAGATATACTTCCTATAAGGAGCTATACCCTTTAGTTAGCTTATATTCGTTATCTAGAAGAATATTAATAGGAAGCCTAAGGGACACCTAGTCATAGACTTTAGGGTACTTAATAGCCTTAAGATCCCTAATAACTACTTAATACTATTATAGTAGGATATTATCGACGTACTTAGAGGAGCTAGCTATATCTCTATTATAGATATATCGTTATTCTTCTACTAATTCCTCGTTAAAGAGGGGTATTAGGAGTGTTTTATAGTGATTTCTTACTAAGGATAAGAGACTTCCCGTATTATACTTATAGGCTACTATAGATTACTAGTATATATCTAGTATTTTATAGATAACCTCTTAAAGGGATATAGCTACTTTTACTATTACTTTATCGACGATATTATAGTATTCTCTAAATTATAAGAAGAGTATATTTAATACCTCTATACTACTCTTATACTTTTTAAGGAAAAGCGAATCTCGCTCTCTAGTAAAAAAACGTTTCTAGGATACTCGTCTATTGAGCTATTTAGTTATTAGGTCGACGGTTTTAGAATAAGTATAATAGAAGAATAAGTAATAGTAATAAAAGCTATCTAATTCCCCGAGAATCTCTAGTAGCTCGAGTATTTTATTAGAATAACTAGATAGCTTTATTAATTCATATTATTTTATATAAAGATTATTGAACCCTTATAGAAGAGAAAGACTAAACTACTCGTAATTAGTAGAGAATAGGGTGCGACTAGTATAAAGAGAAAAGGCTACGTGACCCGAACTAAGTAAGAACTTAACGAGAAAGAGATTACGTCTTTCGAGTCTATTAAGGCTTATCTCTTAGATCCTAGGATACTAATCTACTATAATCTAGTAAGATAACTATACTTAAAGATTAATGCTTTAAACGAGAGAGGCTTCGGTATCCTAGTATTTTATCTTAAGGAGGGCTATATTATCTCTTCTAATCTTAGTAAAATCACGTCTATAGCTATTTAACTAATTTTGTTTCTTAGTAAATTACTAAGCGTAGTAGAAAAGAACTATAGATCTACTAAGCTTAAAGTAGCTTATCTACTATATACTTACTATAGATAACGAGTAATACTTTAATTAGCCCAGGAGCCCGTTATTATATTAATAGATTATATAGCTATAAGAGGCGTATATAATTAGATATTACTAGTAATAAATAATATAAGTAAGGTAAATATAAGACTTATCGTCACTTCGTAGTACTTACCCTAATATCGACTCGATATTTGGTATATCCCTAGTAAGTTAAATATTATTCCCGATATATTATTACGTCTCACTATACTCGAATTAGTAGATATATCTAATAATAACAAACTCGATAATATCTATATATTCTCTAAGCTAAATATTAGTAAGGACTTTAGATATACGCTTTATACTAGATACTTAATAGATCCCTATTTCGTACGTGTCTTACGCTTACTTAGATTTCACGACTTAGTACTAGAAGGGGATTTTAGCCCCTAAGTATATAGTATTAACTTTATAATTAAGAATAGTCTTTTATACTACATTCCTCTCTCTAGTACCCTATAGTTATATATCCCTAATAACTATATAAAGGCTCTATTATTAATAGTCTACGATAATTAGTACTTTGACTTCAACTATACTTACGACGAGCTTCGCGGTTTCTATATCCCTCATATAACTAAGAAGGTCCTTAACTATATTAGATTTTACTCTAGTTACCTAGTAAATAATATATTAAGGACACGACTAAATAGTACTTTATAACCTATTATTATACCGCTAATCCTATTTTATATAGTCGCTATAGACTTTATCTTAGCCTTACTAGAGATTCCTATAGTCGCCCCCTAATTAATCGATAATTTTAGTGTTTTTAATTATATAATAATAGATACCTATAAATTTAGTAAGAAATTACTTCTTATCCTTAGTCACGATATATATAGTACTAAGTAATAGGCTATTATCCTAATCTATATACTTTTACTCTATAACTAGGGAATCTCGTATACTTTTATCTCGAATCGTGACCCTAAGTTTATTTCTAACTTATAAAAGGTGATTTAGTTAACTATAAATATAAAGCTACTATTCACGACTATATAGTACTTATAGGTAGATAGTTAGTCCGAAATTAAGAATTAGAATATCGAAATCGTTATTCGATATTAAGTATACGAGTTCCCGGATCTATTATAGTCTAGGGGTATAATCTCGCTCTAAGTAGCTTTTAATAATACTCTATTATACTCGATTAGCTATAGCTTTAACGAAGTCGTATAGGGAAATAAGGTAAATACATCTATATCTCTTTTAATACTAGATAACGATAAGATCCTAGAGGTTATTTGAAACCTAAGACGTATTAATATAGAATTAGTTATTATATTCGCCGGGAATACTACTAAGGAGTATTATAATTCTCGTTATACTCCCGTCGAACTTAATATTAGTGATATAATATACCTAAGACTTTATAAAGGATACTAGTTACCCGGAAAGCTAAACTATAAGATATCCGAATAGAGAATAAGCTTATTCGAAGTTAAGAAGAGAATTAAAAAGCTTATATATAAATTAGACTTACTACTATATTAGAAGATTTATCCCGTGATATCTATTACTTATCTAGTACTAGCCCCTAACGGTGACGATCCCTTCGAGAGACTAGTTACTAATCCTTAGGAACTTATCAAGAATAAAGGCGACGATGAGGACTAGAAGTTATATGAACTTAAGAGAGTTATAGATCGACGAACTACGTGATATAAAGGAAGAAATAATACTAAATACCTTATTAAGTTCAAGGGCTATAATAATTAGTATAATAACTAGTATCTAGAGGAACTCCTCGTAGATATATAAGAACTTATTATAGAGTATAAATAGAAGCTAGTAGCCTTACTAGCCCCGTATCGAAGTAAGTATACTTCGATATAGTGTTTGTGAAAATTTCCCTTTATATAAGGGCCTAGTTCGACTAATAGTATTATAAGTATTATTAATATAAAATATCATATTTACTAATATTTCTTCGTAACTCCCTTAATCCTTCGTAACTTGCCTTATAATCATATAGCTTTACCTTATATTCTATAATTACTATATATAACACATTAGTATATTAGGATCCTAATTACTAGCTAGGAATTACTCTAAGCTAGAAATAGTAAGGATAACTTATTCGAGCCAGAAATCAGTGAGTACTAGGATAGATAATGAATTAAATACTTTAATAAGTACTAAGCCTATAACTCGTATAAATACCCTTACCTAATTATTAAGTACCTATACCTCTTACCTCACGACTAGTATTAATAGTATATCGACGCCGAGTCCGACGCTCCTATATAGAAAGGTAAAGTATTAATAGCGAATATAATAAAGAAGTATAGTATAGAGAAGGTGACTAAGAATAAGGCTTTGGGATATGATACCGACGAGCTCGAGGAGCTACTACTATTACTACTAAAGAAGCCACGTATACACGAAAATCCCTTTATACCTGTATACTATCCCGTCGTATCCTCTAACGAGGAGGATATTCCCCGTAATACTAAGAAGAAGGATAAGGGAAAGGCTATTAAATAAGAGGATAAGTACGAGGGATCTAATACTAAGAAGAAAGGAAAGGCTACCGAGCGCGACGACTCTCTAGTTAGTATAGACATATAATACTCTCTAAGAAAGAAGCCTATATAATACGATAACGACTCCGATATAGCCCCTATTAAGATACCGCTTAAGTAAGGTTAGCTAATCACACTATCCCAAAGTAGGGTATATCGACGAGTATTAGACGTAATAAAGACTAGTGTATTACTATAACTAGACGATCTATATAAGCTCAAGTAGTATATAGGCGGCGAATTCATAATATACTAGAAGTGTAAGGTCACGAAATTCGAAAAGAAGTATTATAAGCGCGTGGAAAAGATAAAGAAGGAGAAGATAATTATATCTGATTTATTATTAATAATATTATCTTCTACCTTAGACTCTAAGCTCACTATACCTAAGCTATTATCGTCCTCGAAGAAGTACTACTACGAAGAGTTATCTATTAAGATACTATTAACGTACGATAAGGTACGAATAATCTTAGATTACTGTAAAAGTATACTAACTAAGAAATCTAAGTATTAATCACGTCTACTTCTATGTCATTTCTCGTCGTATCGTATTACTTCTACTACGCCTTACCCTATAACTATCTCGTCGTAAATTCGTTCTTTATAGATACGAGATAGTCTCTCCCTCTACTCCTCTACCTCTAATTTTCTAATACTATTATAGTGTTTTTCGTATATATATATTTCCTTCGTCATTAATCTATACCTACTAATACTATTAACGTCGCCTCCTTAATTAGTGTACTCTTAATACGACGGGCTTCTATAGTAGACGGAACTAGGTAAAAGGGTAAATAACTAGGTAGAGCTAAGTAGAATCGCGGCGGATATATATTATTTTCCTTTTCTCATTTATCCTTAACTAGCCCACAAGTCCCCTATATACACGTTTTCCTTACTCCTTAACTAGCCTATAGGTCCCTTATATACACGTTTTCCTTAGTTCGTTATTATACGAGGATATATAATACTCTTAGGGATAGTATTTCTATAGGGGTATAACCTATATCTACTACGGATTAATAGGTAATAGACATAGGTTACGTAATTAACGTATACTAGAACTAGAATCCCATAGAATAAATAAATCATCTTTAATACTACTATAGACCTCTCACAACTTCCCTCCCTAAGTTTCAGTTAATTAACTACATTAGAATCACTCCCTAACTCGCTCCCTTTTAGTAACCCCTTTTAGTAATACCTATTATACTCTGAAACTTCCTATTAAGTCGATACGGTATTCTAATACCGAAATACTATTACCCTATAAGCTAGGTAAGAATAGACCACGAACTCGTTATTAAGATAGAGACACTTTACCTCATACTTCACGAGACCCTCCCGGGACCCTCCTCAGAGTAGTTAAGCCTTCCCTAGTAGAGATATATGAATATCGAGAGAATAATCGCTCTAGTACTACGACGTTAGTAATTAAGAGGCTAGGAAGCAAGCCCTCGAAGAACCTACGAACTCGAAAGCTTATAGAGGATCGAAAAAGTAGTAAAGGGATTCGACCGAGATATACCCGATAACTAACTCGTATAACCTAGAACTATAAGCGATATAGGAAGTATCGATCAAATCCAAAATAATAGAGGGGCGAATAGCTTAGCTAGGACACTAAGACCAAGTATCGAGATTCAATACACCTCATGCTCCTCCCCTCAATTAATAACCTTATAGAGATTAATAACAGAAAAGGAGAAGGAGTTAGTGGCGACCTGGGAGATGAATCGGGAATTAGAGAGAAGGATCCTAGTAATGAAATAGCGATAAATAGAAAGAGGTAGACTATTTAGTACTAACCCCTTTATAAGCGGAGTACTCCTAGCCTAAATATAGTACCCTAGAAGCTAAACTACTAGATAATTACTACTAAGTATTAGAGGTCCTCTAACCTTCTTCTATATTACTATTAGACTAGAACCCGTTATTATAGATTATAGCTAATACCTAATAATAACCCGGGACTACCCTAGGGTAAAGGTACTATCTACCTTTAATCTACTAAAGGACGACGTCTAGTTATAGATTATAGAAGTAGAAGACTACCTAGTAGTAGAACACGTCACTAATCTAGTAATCTAAGCCCTAACTACACGGGACTACCTTATATAATCTATTAAACTAAGAGTAATAATAGCGAGGCTTAATGAGTTACTCTAGGATACCACAAAGTTTAATAACTAGGTCTAGTTAAAGATATAGTTATTCAAGGAGTATAGACCTAGAAATACGATAATTAAAGTAGACTTAAGGATATAATAATATAAAATATTCAAAAACTAGTCTATTTAAGATTTTACTAACTACTTCGAGCTAAAGATATAAGATATGTTATAGGGATACAAAGAACGAGCTATATAGTTAAATTACTAGTTAAAACTCACGAAACTAATTCTAGAAAGAATCTTTATTACCTTAAATAAAATAATTCCCCTGATATATACTAGACTTAAGTAAGTTACCTTCGCTATAAAGGAGTTTATATAAGCTACTACTAGACTATTCCCGATATCTAAGGAGAATAGTATACTACTAGTACTAGGGCGACTACGCTATAAGAGGTAGGTTAAGTTTAACCTACTAGTGTCAGGATTAAACACTATACTATAAGCTCCCCGGAACCCCTTAGGACCCTCTTTAGGTAACTTAAATAGAAAACGAAAAGAGACCTTATTCCTAGATATCCTAGTAAAATAAAGAAAGAAGATACGGAAGGAGAAGCTATACTTCAAATACTAATAACTGAGATACTTCACTAACGAATACCTAAGAAAAAGTAAACTCCCCTAATAATTAAGGTAATAGGAATATAGGGGGAGCCCTTAGTATCTAATAGACTAATATCATATACCTTATAATAATATCGGATTATCGATTACTCTAATAGTTACTATGTATCCCCTATAGAAATACTCCCTATTAATAACGTAATATCACTATTAAAGAGAAACCCCTAGATTATAGAATATAGTACTACTACACTTACGATAACCTAGGAAAGAGAGGCGAAGAGACTCAAAGCCTAAGGACTAACGAACCTAGGACTATCTAGGGACACGTAATCGAGATATATTAGGAAACTAGTATTAGAGAGAGATACTCCTTAAGACAAAGATTCTCTTAACTTCACAGAAACACACCCCGATTTTTATATAATATAATTAGAAATCAGAATTATAAATAGAGGGGATATAAGAGTTAGGGCTATTATTAACTTAGTAACTATAATAAACTTTATTAATAACAAGTTCTAAGAAAATCTCTAATACACTAAACTATATTAATATTACTTAGTAGTAAAAGACACGAAGGGCTAAGTCCTCGCACTAGTATCGTCTATAGTAGTATATGAGATTAATATTAATTATAACTAGATATAAGCGCTAAGACTAATAAAGTTTAGAGGAATAGAATTAAAAATAATAGATATTATCCTAGGACTACTATAGCTACGGGAATATAACCCGAAGATCGACTAGAGGACTAGAGAACTCGTGAGATATAACGATAAGTATAATACTAAAATACTAATACAAATAATTATAGTACTAGATATACTTAACCTCTTAGAGGAAAAGGAAGACGAATAAATAGAGGAGTTTTTAGTAGAAGAGGAAATATAGACTTACTTCGAGATATTAAACCTAATCGAGAATATCTCTAGAAAATCCCTAGAGGAATAAGGGTTAGAAGTTAAACTACTAGTAAAATACGCAAAATATAGTTATATATTTAATAAAGCTAAAGCAGAAAGACTACCCCTATATTAATAAGGACTAGATTACGAGATACTCCTTAAGCTAGGATTCAAGTTATTATAGGGACTAATATATAACTTATTAGAAGAAGAACTAGGAATTCTAAAGGAATACTTAGAGAAAATACTATATTTAGGAATAATAAGGAGATCTAAATCCCTAGTAATAGCCTTACTCCTATTTATAAGAAAAAGGATAAGAGCTATAGACTATATATAGACTACTATAGGCTAAATAGTAATATAATCCCGAATAGATACCTAATCCTACTTATTTCCGAGATACTAAATTAGCTTAGTAAAGTAGTAGTATTTACGAAACTCGATTTACGAAACGTATATTACTTAATTAGAATTAAAGAGGGCCACGAATAAATAATAGTATTCCGAACGAGGTTTAGCTTATTTAAATACCTAGTACTCTTATTTAGCCTAAGTAATAGACTAGTAATATTCTAAGTATATATTAATTAATACTTAAGGGAATTCATTAATATCTTCGTAATTATATACCTAGACGATATCCTAATATACTCTAAAGAAGAATACTTATATACGGAACACGTGACTAAGGTCCTAGAGTAACTAGACAAATATAGACTCTTTTATAAACTAGAAAAGTGTGAGTTCGACGTAAAAGAAGTCGAGTTCCTCGGCTATATCGTCTCCTAGAAAGGGATAAAAATAAACGAGGCGAGAGTAGCGATAATCTAATACTAGCTAATCCCGGGAATAGCTAGGGAAATACTAGTATTTCTAGGATTCTATAACTTCTATAGACACTTTATCTATTAATATAGCCGAGTAGTACTAGGGATAATAGCCTTACTAAAAGGGAAATAATAATTCAAATAAAATAAGGATATAATAACTATATTCGAGGACCTAAAGGAGAAGTTTAAAGGAGCCTTAATCCTCGTATACTTTAGCCCTAAGCTAAAAAGGTGACTCGAATATAATATATTAGTCTTCGCACTAATAGGAATTATCTCACAAAGATAAGAAGATAGTTATCTATACCTAATAGTATTCTACTCGAGGAAGTTTATCCTAGTAGAGATAAATTATTTAATATTTAATTAGGAGCTACTAGCTATAGTAGAGAGTATTAAGTACTAGAGGTATTTCTTAGAAGGAGTATAAGAGAAGATTATAATTATCTTAGACTATAATAACTTAAGATACTTTATAACGACGAAAGTCCTTATAAGATAATAAACTCATTAGGTAATAACCTTATTAATAATTGATTTCGAGATTATATATAGAGTAGGATTAAAAAACCCGGCTAATATACTATTACGAAGACCGGACTATATGAGAGAACTAGTAGTAGTCTAGAAGCTATTATTAAGCTTAGGATAATAGGATATAGATAACCTAATTAAGCTAGATAAGGCCCTAGACCTCTTATATATAATAGTCTAGAACACCTATATATAAGTGAGATAAGGAAGAGAGGAAACACTATAAGAGCTAAGAAGAATAGCGGAACTATAAGTACGAAGTAATAGCTACGAAAACTTATATATAATAAATAACCTTATAGAGAAACCCTAGGAGGAACTAAGGAGGATAAATAACTATTCGACGATATAGTTATAGAGATCTAAAATATATAAAGAAATATATAGACCTAGAAAGAGACGACTTTACCCTCGAGGATAGCTTATAGATTTATAAGGGAACTCAAGTATAGGTACTAGAGGACACTAAACTAAGAAAACGCCTCTTAAGGGAATTTATAATAGCCTAATAATAAGTTACTTTAGAAGAGATAGAATAATCCTAGCGATAAAGAAACTACTATTCTAGATAACTTTATTAGCTCATACTTAGTATACTAAAGAAATAAGCCCTTAAGGATACTTACGCTAGGGGAATTAGAACTACTCCTAGTCCTAGGAAGACCCTAGGGCTCTGTGATACTAACCTTATTACGACCTACTATTATCGAAGAGATTAGTAGACTTCTCTTATGAAAAAGGAGGGAAGCAAGTAATATATAATATAATCCTAGTAATAGTATATAGGTTAACGAAGGAAAGAAACTTTATCCTAGTCTAGAAAGAGATAGACTTGAAGTAGTTCGTATATATATTCCTTTATTATATATTCTCGAAATACAAGATACTAGATAATATTATAATAGATAAGGTAAAGCTATTTACCTTAGTATTCTAGGAGACATTTATAAAAGCTCTCGAGATAAAGAAGAAGACCTCTATAGTGTTTTATCCGTAGATAAATAACTAAACCGAGAGAATAAATATAGTACTAGAAGGTTTCCTAAGGATATTTGTGGACTTTGACTAGGAAAACTAGGTAGACTTATTAGACCTAGTAGAATTCGTATAGGGAAATAGCTTATCCCTACTAACGAAGTTATCCTTATTCGAAGCGAATAAAAGATTATAAAACTCTTCTAGCTAGCGAAGCTACGGAACTATAAATCGGAATTAGTAAAGGACTTAATAAAAAGACTTTAAGATATATATAATTAACTAAAAGAAATATTAACTTATATATAAGATATATAAGTAAAGTACTATAATATAAAGTATAAGAGAGTAGAGTTCAAAGTTAGGGAGCTAGTAATACTTAATACGAAGAATAAGAATTCAAACTAGCCCTATAAGAAGCTAGGACTAAAGAAAGCGGGACTATTTAAGGTAGATAAAAGGAAGAGCTACTAAGTATACCGACTCAAACTACTAGAAAATTAGAAATACTATAACGTCTTCTATATAAACCTTCTAATAAAGTACTAGGATTAACCCGGGACTTATAAGAAGAGGCTAATTTAGAAGGACCTAGAGTAGAACTCGTCTTAAATAACTAGGAGAAGAAGTAGAGGAGTAAGAAATTAAAGCTATTATAAACTCTTAGTATTAAATATAATAAAGAAAACTATATTACCTAGTATAATAGAAGGGCTAGATAATAGATTACGATAACTAGTATAAGGCAAAAGACCTAGAATATATATAAGAAGTAGTAATAGCGTTTTATGAGAAATACTCCTTTAAACTAAGGCCTAATACTAAAAATTAGTATATTTATATATATAGCTATAAGTAAGTCTTAATAAAATAAGGATATTTATCCTTACTAGAAAGCTAATTATAGTAATATAAGGATATTTATCTAAAAACGAAGACCCTAAGGGTGAGTTAATTAAAACTCTATAAAAACCGAAAAGTGAATAGAAACTAAAAGTCAAGTAATAAAGAAGATAATATAGGACTCGCGAGCCTTAGATAAGGATCACCTTTATTAATCTAAAAGCCCTTATAAAGAAACTCTTAATAACGCCTATTAATATCAAAAGTAAAGATATACTATACCGAAAGCTATAAAGAATAATAGTAGAATAATTACCGGGGAACCTCCTAGGAAGAAGCTATAATATAATACACTAAACTACTAGTGATATAGGAAGAAGTATAGGTATTCTTATACGAAGTAGTAACTAAGGAATTACTCATGTAATCTAAGGAGTTTATAGTAGTAATATACTTATCTAGTATATTCGGTGACCTAGAGCTAGATATAGATATAGAGGATAAGGCTATAGGAGAAGTAGGGATTAAGATACTAAGGGAAGTAAAAGGAAGGATTATATAATAGACTCTAAACTTTAATAATGAGAACGATTATAGATTCCTGATATACTTAGTTAAGATAAGCAAGTTTAGAGGTAAGCTAGACTTAGATATAAACTCTCTAATAGCGGGAATTAAAGCTATCTAAACTATATATAATTAGTATCTAGTAAAGTATTACATAAGCTAGCTATAATTTAGAAACTAGCTAAGAAGACATAACCTAGAAAACGAACCTCCTATAATAGAGGAAGACGAAGCTAATAACGATAAAGAGATTAAGAAGGAGAGTAAACTATAGATATTACTAAAGAAACTCAAGTCGTCGAGGAAGAAGAACCTAGGAGGAGCTAAGGAAAATAATATACCTATAAAGAAACCAAAGCTAAAGGTATTAAAGACCCTAGAAGTAATAGATATATAAATTCCCCTGAAAATAAATAAATCCTCGAATAACTAACTAAAGCCTATAATAGTAATACCGAGAACTCTAATAAAGACTAGTTATCTAGTAACGAAGAGCTTATTAAAGAAAAAGATAAAAAAGTCCGATTTACTAAATATAATAGTATATAAGTAATACCGAAGTATAGTAATAGACTTCACAAAGAAGCTCTTATAAGTAGGTCTTAGAGATATACTAGATACTAAGAAGATCTAGAAGTAGTTAAATAAACTCTTATTTAATGATTATAAGGCTATAAGTAAGAAGGGAATAAAGGGAAAAGATAAGGAGACTTTCTCGGATAGAGACCTAGGACCCTCCTAGGGACTAGCCTAAAACTTACTTAGTAATGAGATAAACATAGATAATTATCTAGAGATAAACCTAGCCTTCTAGTACTATAAAAGCTCGAGATAATAGTTTTAGTAATATAACGAGGTATATAGAAGATTTATACTAAGAAGTATAATATAATTAATATAGCTCGATATTGAATACTTATACTATAGTAATAATAACCTTATAGAATTAGCCTAATAATATATAAACTTATATAAAGAGGACTTTCTATAAGTAATTTTTATAAGCGACTAGAATATAGTAATAGGACTAATAGAGAGACTAGTTAAAGTAAAGAGAGTTACTATAGATATAGGGGTACTATATAAAATATTCACACGTGATATGTATAATAAGGTAGAGCGGAAGACTATAGATTAAACTAGGAAAGCCCTAGGAGAATTAGGGTTCTAACTATTACTAGAAAGACGAAAAGGCTAGATAATCTATTTAAAAGTCTTCTCCTCTTAATTAAATACTAAGTCCGAGTTTATTTATAAGAAGTAGCGATAATATAATAATAAGGATATATACCTAGAAAGAGGCTAGGTATTTAGTGACTACCTACTATTAGCTCTAGTAAATTATGACGAATGAGATATAGTGTCCTATTAGTGAACTAATAGAGAGATACTAGTATAGTTAGTACGATTCTGTTTATACTTATAGTATACGATATAGGAGCTAAAGCTATAGGACTAGAATATAGCCTATTATAATATTACTAAGGAGATATTATTCGAGCTAATACGCTTACTAAGGACGATATAATAGATATTTAGGTTAGTATTATTAATAAACCTCAGAATTACTAGAAGCTTAGTACTAGACCTTATTGACTAAATACTAAATAATATACGAAGATTAGGTATAGCCGAACTAGTTAACGTAGCTACGGATCTATAGATCCATAATCGGGAAAGCCTTATACTCCGTGAAAACGTTAATATACTTAGACGCCTACTAGTTAATATTGACGAGGAAGAGATACTATACTCGCTAATAGATATAGACGAAGATTTTTAGATTAAGGATAACGAGTCAGAGGCTAGTAACGAATACTAACTTAGTGAACCCGACTTAGAACCCACTAATACCTAATACCGAACCCTAGAAAGCCCCGGGATCACTTACCCTAGCTCACGAAACCTCTTTTTCTAGCTTTAAGTAGTTAGAAGAAGAGGAGAAGGAACCTTATAACTTCTTTAATTCTCTAGCGGAAATTTTTTTAGGGACAGGTTTTAAGGATCTCTCGATAGAATATTAACTTCCTAGTCTTTAGTAATTAGGAAAGATAGAAAGTCGGGGGTTAGAGTTTTTTTTCGCTTCATTTATTAAGGAGTTATAGAAGTCGTAAGGACTTAGGGACAGAGAAATACTACTTATTTCTTATTAAGGGCTTACCCTTTTATTATTTTCCTTACTTTAGTTCCCGTCCCGGGGGATATGGGGGAGAAGGGGAGGGGTAGTATTAGAGAGTACCTAGGTATCTTAGTGTACGCGAGCGGCGGTCCGTGTATACGTAGTCTATATATGAGCCCTTAAGGCTTCGCTCCTCCCACGACTCACTTCCCTCCCTAAGTTTCAATTAATTAACCACATTAGAATTGCTCCCTAACTCGCTCCCTTTTAGTGACCCCTTTTAGTAATACTTATTATATAGAGGTTTATAAGTTCGTAATTAAGGTATTCTCGACTAGTTCCTAGTATAGGGGATTATTATAGGTAAATAAGTTATTATTCTAGTAAGTTATAAAAGGTATTTGGCCTTATAAAGGAATAATTAAATAGAGGTTACTCTAGTAATTTACGAAGAGGTTTAGCCTTATAAAAGAGCTATCTTAAGGGTATTACTTTAGGTATTAAAAAGCGATTAAGGTTAAGGTAAAAGAGGTAAAAAGAGTAGTCTCTATTAACTAAGAATAGCTAAGTAAATAGCTATTTCTAATAGTAAAAATTAATTATTATCTCCCTAGGCTACTAAATACTTTTATAAGAGTTAATAAGTAGTTTCCCCTTTAATATAAGTAGACTAGATTTACTTTAGGCCACCGAATACTTTTAGGACAAATCTAAATACCTCTAATCTATAAGTACTAACTAATTAGTATTAGTTTACTAGAAATACTAAGTACTATCACGTGTAGTCGTGGAATACTCGTTATATTTATCGTTAGTAAAGTAGTATATTCTAGAAGTTAGGGAGTTTACTTTAAGAGGTTAAACTACTAAACTATACTCCTAAACCTCTATTATACCTAATTAGGTCTAGTCTATAGAATAGGCCGCGCACGTAATATAGTATGTGACAATCTATAAAAGTGTAATTAAATACTTAGTATTACCTTTAGACTTCTAATTACTAGAAGGGGGGTCTCTTTAGGAGGTATTTTAAGGATTTAGAGGATTTAGAAGATTTATTAATAAATTTAATACTTTAGTAGGGGTTTATATATATAAAGAATTAAAGTAATAGAGTACTTTTATAGCTTTAAATATAGTATTCTTTAATTAATATATTAGATCTAAAGAGTAGAAGTTAGTAGTATTAAGGATTTAGTAAGTGGACTTAATATAAGACTAAGAATTCTAAAAAATAGTAATACTAAGTAATTAATTACTCTTACTATAAATATTATATTATTAAATTTATAAAATATAAATATAAATAACTAGAATTATCTTAAATTTATAAAACTATATAAAGAGATATATTTTTATAATTTTCTTAAGTTTAAAATTTTAAAATTTTATAAAATTTTAATACTCTATTTAATAACTAGATAGTAAACTAGCTACTGTTTTTGGCTAGTTTCGTCGCTGTTTTCTGTAGCCGACTTACTAAAATCTCGTGCTACCCTAGTACTCGCGTACCTTATAGCTAAGGTGATATAGTAGTAGGGACCCCTAACTAACTCACTATAGGAATACTAAAAAAAGCGAGTAGGTTAAGTTATTATTCAGAGAACCGCTTCGCTTATCCTCGTTTAATATTTTCTAAGAAGGAGAGTAGAAAATAGATACCTACTATCCCCTAGGGTAACTTAAGATAGTAGTTATCCTATATCTTCGCTTATCCTCCTTCTTTTCTCTATCTTCTTTCCTCTAAACCTCTTATACTTAACTATTATTTCCCTTGCTTTATCTCTCTCCTCTCCCTTTACTACTATTACTTAGGTAATAGGCTCCTCCTTAATATCTTCTACCTTACTTCTCTACTTTAATTATTATTACTGTCGTCCTTTTAGCTAATCTAGTTAATATACGTTATTACTAATAACTAATACTAAGCTCTTCTTCTTCTTCTTCTAGTAATAGGTTAGATATTGAGAGCTACTTTAATATAGGGATAAGCGGGAGGAGACTAATACTGAGACTAAGCTAATAGACATTAATACTAATATTAATAGAGATAATGAGGTAGACTTACTAGATTTAAAGTAGATTATTAGAGAAGAGAATACCTACTTACTAGAGTATTACCTTAATTAAGAGAATAACTCTAATGAATTCGAGGATAAGGATAAGAACTATAGCGATAGTAGTCTCCTCTTCCTAGATATAATCGAGGCTAGTTCTATTAGTATATACCTTATTCTCTTTTACTTACTATCTTCTACTATCGAATCACTAATCTAACTCTCTTTATAGGTACTATAAATATATATAAAAGGACCTTACCCGGATAATATAGGCCTCCCTCGTTATACTCTTAAGGCCTTCTTGAATAGATATTAAATTAATATAAGGGAAGGGTAAGAGGAGCTTATAGGTATTAAGTTAGCTAGTATACTCGGATATACTAGAAGGTCTTTTAGCTCGTATATAAACGAGTAACTAGGGAGAAGATTAGGGGAAGATAAACTAGTATATATTAGGTGAGTACTACTTCTTTATCTACTTACTTTATCTAGTCCAAATATTATAGATAGAGGCTAATAAAACGTCCTCGTTATAGGTCCTTAGGAAGCTAGCGAAGAAGTACTACTTATCGACGAAGAAGCGCGAGAAGATAGTAATATATATTAAGGATCTTGTAGAATACCTCTAGACTAACTTAACTATAACGAAGAAGCGGTTCATATATAGCTAGTAATGTATCTAGCTTACTCTATTCTACTAGCTTATTAGGTTTTCTAGAAACCGCCCTTTAGCGCTCCTTAAGCTCTGCTACTATAATATTATCGTGACCCTACTTCGTGACCTGAATAGTAGTCCTTATTAGATCTTAATAGAATTCATATACTATAGTAGGGATCTAGTAGATACAGGGCAGTTGGGTATTCACACGTGATTCCTTAGCTTCTCACTCCCTTTAGTATTTAGCCTTCTACCTTTTCAATAAAGGGACCTTAAGTAACTCAATACACACTTCACCTATACAATGCCTCCTTGATTCGTGCGTGTACTTATTCGATTTATTATTATGTTTATGTTCCTATATCCCCTCTATATTAGTAAGCGATATAAGGGATGATTTCAATACAAATTGACTTCTTCTTTCATAGGAGCGAACTAATAGTCTCTAATATAACAAGTATAATAAGCCCTGAGAAAAAGAGAAACTAATAAGAAAATAGAAAATTTAATACGGAAAATAGTAAGTATACTAGAAACCCTAAGAAACACAGAGATTACGAAGAAGAGAATAGAGAAAGAATAGAAGCGAAGACTAGAGCTTACGAAGCTAATATAAAAAAACCGAGATACTCGATATAATATCATAGAGATAGTGTCTTAGAACTAATACTTAATAACCGAAGTGATATTACTATAGGGCCTGAGACTAAAGCTAAGGTAACTAAACTACTACTTTAGGAAAATCGGAAACTAGCTAAGCTCGGGAAGCTCCTTAAGTATATAGTATACGAACTAGTATAGTCACTATTAGTTATACTAGTAATATTAGTAGGAGTAATTAGAAGGATTACTAAGACACTTAACTACTTGACTCGAATATTCTTATTAAGCCTAGCTCAAGAAGAAGTAGATATAATAACCTCCTAAAGAAAAAGAGATTTAGTACTTTAGTTTATAGACGACTTATTCGAAGATAAATAGAACACCGAACTCTCATAACTAGGACCTTTAGAGAGAAAATCACGAAAATATAGACCTCTTCTAATATCGTTAATTAAAGAGAATAAGAACCTATTAGATTACTAGTTAAGAAAAGATAACCTTAATCTATAGAAAACATGTCTAAACTAAACTCCCCCTTACTCACGACTACCCTCGATAATACCCTAAGTAATACTTCACCTAATATTAGAACCCCCTCGAAGAAATACTAATATATATACTATCGAATCTTACTACTCTATTTATAATATCGGGTACTATTCCTCTTCGTTTCTCATTACCTATACTAGGCTCGGAAGGTACTCTAATCTTTACTAGATTTAATATAACCGACTTCCTTAATTACTATATAGACTTGTGTAATATCTACTCTATTAACGATAAGAAAGCTAAGCTACTTAAGTACTATAATACGATTCATAAGGAAATCATTAAGTCTTTACCTAAGTTTAGTGAGAAAGATAAAATATAGGAAAACCTTATCGATATATTAAAGGCCGAGTTCAGATCCGAAGACAGCTATTAATTAACTTACTCTATGAGTTTTTTCTCTAAGTTCATTAAGATTAATCGAGATAACCGAAGTATTAAGGACTATTACTATTAATATATATTTATCTCTACTATATTAGTAGAAAAGAAGGTCCTTTCCGAAGTCGACTAAGGCTACTTCTTCCTTCTAGGACTTCTATTAAAATACCGAGAGAAAATTCTCGCTCGATACTATATTAATAATCTAAAACCAGAAACTTATATAAAGTTTAAGGACTTCTATAAGAATACCCTAGACTTTATATAAGTCGACTAAACTAATAAGGCCTTAGAGTTATAGAAGGAACCTATAGCGGAATATAAGCGAGATATTAAAGACCTAGTATAAGAGTATAGATATTCTATTAAAGTACCTAAAGGTACTAAGAAACTTGCTCCTATAGTAACTACCGGGTTACTTCTTATTAAGAGAGCTTAGATTAATATCTTAACGAAAGAGATAACTAACCTAAAGATCTATCTTAGGGGATTAATAGATTAAAGGAATAATAATAGGTCCTTAGTATAACCTTATCCTATTAACCTAAAACCTCAGGAAGGACCTTACGAGAGCTATAACTCTTATAGAACTATTTATACCTTTAATATTAACCCGCTTACTAATATTCGTAATACTCGATACTAGTATTATTAGGACGAAGTTAAAGTTAATAGTATGAGACATTATACTAACCGTTACCTAGACTACCTATAGGACTTTGAAGCTAGTATGTGTTATCTTAACTATAATAGGAAGCTATATTTAGGCCTAAGAAGCCTCGATACTTAGCCTATAAGTCTGAATCATATTCGCCCTTATAGTCTTTAGGTCCGACTTATTACTACTAGTACGAACTTTGATATTAATAGACCTAACCGCCCCTCGATAAGTCTAGCCCCTTAAATTCTAGCTAGATATAGATTGAA
>JAJTUR010000247.1:0-43979 GCA_021399475.1 Hyaloscypha finlandica
AGAACGGGTAGATGTAGAGTAGAGCTAATTTGGACCGGTGGATATAGAGTAGGGGCCCTTAAATATAGCTGAGACCTGTGAGTTAATAGTACCCGTGTCTTAGCTACGGGTTCAATGAACTAGTCTTCCTCTAGTAAGTATTTCTCCCCTCAAATAGGGCTAAGTATAATTGAGACTCGAATAGGCTTAATATATTTGAATATATAGTAGACTCTAGGCCTTATAGGATCCGTAAAGTGATCTATATCCGGGTTAGAGTCTTCTTCCCAGACATCTTCCGGATTAAATTACTACTAGAGTATCTATTTAATAGTCTATAGAGCCATAGCCTAGTAGATTCGTTTATTTAACTTGAGGATATAATATAGGGTATCTCCCTCGTATCCGATAAGGATTCCTTTATAAGCCTCATTACGGATGAGCTTCTATAACCTCCCGGGTTACTATAATAGACTATAGAGCCAAATATATAGATGTAGCTAATGTGCGAGTAATAGCTATACTAAGCCTCAAATAAGGTTTTCTAATCTTAGAGTAAGGGCTTTATATATAGAGGTATATAGTATACTTAATAGCCTTAGGCTAGAACTTGAGGTTAAGGCTTATATACTTAAGGAGAGGAGCTGCTTTATAGTAAATAGTTTATCTAAGTTATTCTATAGACCTATTTATCTAAGTATAATAGGCTAGCTATAATGTTATTAATTAAATAACTAACTACTCTATATATAAAGAGGATAACTTAAAGAGAGAAAGAGAAGAGGCGTTAGCCTTATATAGATAATATTAGGTCCCTCTACTAGTCTAGTTAATATAGTAACTAGTTACGTATAGCGATAGCTATAGGCCGAGCTCTAATTCTAGGGGTAAACCCTTATAATACCTCTCCTTCTAGGAAATTATATTCTCGGTCCTTTAAACTAGGGAAAGGGTACTTCTTTAATATAGGTTATATCCTTTATAAGCTATTAGTACTCGTCTCTTTCTACCTAGGGGGATATACCCGGCTACTTTCTGTACTTCCTAGTTATCTAAGGCTTATATCTCTTCTAGGGCTAATTAGGGCTCCTAAGTTAGTCTATTATATAATACCTACTTTACTAGGTAATATAGGTTATTTCTATGTCCTAGGGCTTTCTTTTCGTCGAGGATTACTTCGATTTTATACTCTTCCTAGTTACCAACGAGTATTAGGTTATTCTAAGCGTTATCCTGCTTTTGGGACGTAAATAGATCTATAGCGGTAAGTTTAAGTTATCTACTATAGAAGATATTATAGATTCCTAGTAGCGTGTCTAGGCAGAAACTATATAATCTAACTACCTCGATAATCGTGTACTTTTAGTACTTAGTATTAAGCTTCTTTATTAGTTAGTCGATTTTAATATTCTCTAGGCTAAGCTAGACCTTATCTCTAACCTTATATTATAGTACTTACTCTCTCCGGAGATTAGCTATAGCCTCTTAATCTTATTAAGCTATAGCTATAGCTATCTAAGCCTATTCTAATACTTATTTTAGCTTCCGGATTATATTATTAGCTTTCTAAATAGGGAGAGCCTCTTATAGTATACGTCTTCCCTAAGTTTAGCTTTAAGTCTAGGATATCTATATAGTAACTATAGGTTAAAAAGAATAGGCTAACTTATATAGAGGCTACCTCTCTATTATTAATAGCTAGCTCCACTAATAGTAGTATTATTATCTAGTTATCTTAAGTATAGTCTACGAAGTTCTAAAGGTATATTTTAATTATCTAATTCATCTATTCCGTTAATCTATTAGTTTCGGGGCTAAATACTATAGAGAGTCTCTACTAGATCCTAAGTAGTTAATATATTCGTTTCTATAGGGCGCTTATAAACTATACTCCTTAATCTAATATAATTGCCTTTAGGAACCTATATTATTAGTAATAAGTAATAGTAACTACTTACTATTATTCCTACCTTAATATTTAGTAGGGCTTCTAGTATTACCCCCTTTCCTAGTTAGTCTATTAAGACTATAAGGTTATATATCTATTACTTTTCGTAGGTCTATAATAAAGTCTATTAATAATTCTTGCTATATTTAGTTAGGGATAGAAGGGGCTTTAGGAACCCTTATCTCTATTTCTCTATACTATATTCCTATAGTACCTATTATAATTCCGTGAAAACCTCTAGATATGCTTAATAAGCCGGGCTAAAAGAATACCTAGATATAAGGATATTGGTTTATTCCTTATTAGGGTAACTAGTCTAGGTTAAGTCGTAATAGTCTAGATTATAGACTATATAGTAGTTTATTATTAGCACTATAACTAGTCTCGAAACTATAGACCTCCAATAGTAATATAAGTATTCCCCTATTAATATAAGGAGCTTAAGTTTTAAGGAAATGTCCGGGCTCCTTATTAATAACTTATAGGGTAGCTTAGTAGACTTTATCTTAGCTCTTCGTATATATCTATAATATATCTAGTATTATAGAGTTATTAGTAGAGGGTATTATTCTTAGAGTAACTATTTTATCTTAGTTTTAAATATTCTTACCTTTAGTAGGCTTTAGGTTTCTTAAGCTAGCTTAAGAAGGATTTTAGTAGTTACACTACTTATTAAGCGGGTTTTATTATCCTTAGGTCCTTATAAGGGTAGCTTTAATTACTCCTTTTAGTAGGTCTTTAATTACTTTAGGTCTTAGGAGTTATAATATCCGTACTTATATATACTTATTATCTACTCTTACTAGTATATCTTACTCTCTTCTTAATAGGTATTAGTATATTTATTCTCTTCCCTAGATATAGGAGATCTTAAAGTTATAGGTAAGAGGATTATAATTATCTATTTAGTATTCTATAAGTTACTTCCTATTATAAAGTATTCCAAATTCTTATAGTTTATCCTAACTTCAAATTCCTTTATACTCCTAAGTTCTATATCCTATTCCTATAATAATATATAATTACGAGTATCTCTTTATTATAGATCTTATAGTTATATTTAGTAGGTAAGTTTTTCTTTAAAAAGAATATATATAGCTTTATAATTCCCGTATTATTAACTTATATTAGAGTACCTCTAATGCTTATCCTAAGGAGTTAGTCTAATAATAGTTTTTTTTATAGTTAAATAGGAGAGGATTATTACGAGGTAAATATTACTTTAAGCTTTTAAAAACTTATTAGCCTCTTTAGTCAAGTAAACTTACGTATTCTTATATATTATATCTAGTATTAGTAGGATAATCTTTAAGAACCTATTAATAAATTATTAGTAGAAGTTTATAAAACTAAGGAAGCTTTAAATAGCCTTTACTAACTTTGGGCTTCTTACTCAAGTATAGCCTTTACCTTAGCTAGTCTATATAGACTCCTTTTCTACTTTAATAATAAACCCTAGGTACTTGTCTCTTAGACCTCGAACTCATATTTTGAGATATTAGCTAGAGTCCTACTTCATATATATAGTAGTACCTTCTATATATACTCACGATATTCCTTCCTAGAACCTACAAGTAAATGAGAATATCTCTATATAAGCTAAGTAGAACTTATTAAAGTAGTCCCTTAATACCTAATTAATATATTTCTGGAATATACTTAGTATATTAGTAAGGCTAAATAGTATAACTATCTATTTAAAGAGCTATAGTGAGTTCGGAATATAGTTATCTACTATCTCCTAATTAATACAGATTTTGTAAAATACTACTATATATTAAGCTTCTGAACTATTTTACTTTCCTAATATTCCTTAAAGTTTTATAGATTAAGGGAGAGGGTATTAGTCTTTCTTAGTAAGTCTATTAAGATTCTAGTAATTAATATAAAAACGTAGCCTACTACTTGGTTTCTTTACAAAGAGTACTAGTACTACTACTAGTGAGTTACTTATATAGATAAAGCCTTTATCTAGTAACTCTATTAGGGTTTTCTATAGTACTAGAGCTCTTCCCTTAATATATTATAGAGGGGCCCTATAGTACTTCTAGTATTTTTCTATCTTCTTCTCTAGCTTAATCTTATAGTTAACCCTATTACTCTTAGGGGGGAAGCTTATTAGCTTTAGAAGGGTCGAAAAGGTCTATGAATTTATAGTACTATTTTAGGAGTATAGCTTTTAGGTCTCGTTTTAACTTAACTACTAATACTTTATTAATATTAGCTATACTAGCTAAGAAGACTTGGATACTAGTATCTTTCTTAGACTTCTTTACTATACCTAGAAGGATATAGCTAAGACCTATATATACTCTATTATCTTTTTCGTTATAGGTTATACTATATTCTAAACTACTACTCTAGTAGAGTTAATAGTTATTTTCCTTCTAGGGGCATTAATATAAGTATCTTACCCTATATACTATAGTATCCCTAAGATTAGGTTATACCCTACTAAGTATAGGATAATATAAAAGAAAACATAGTCTTTGTAGTAACCTTTAATATCTATTAAGATATATACTACTTTATCTATTTACCCTATAGACTTATTAAATCCTTAGATCTCTCTTAGAGATATCTTTAAGTACTAAAGGTTATTTCTCTTTATGAACTTAGAGTTATATATTCTATAGGATAAGTACCCTATATTAATTAAAGCTTTTATAAAGGATTAATTATTAATTAAAGCTAATATAAGAAAAGGTATTCCTTCTATTTTATATCTGAAATTTCTCTAAGCCTTACTTATAGAGCTTTCCCTACTTAGTACTTCTTCCTATATCTTTAGGAAGAAGCTACTCGTTTCCGAGCTCATATCTATATTATATTCCTCCTCTATAGGGTTATTATAGTAGTAGTATGATTATTAGTAGTTTCCCTTCTAGGTGTTTTAGTAGGAGTAAGTAGTATTATCTACTTCTATAGTCTTTACTCTTATACCTCATATATAACTTAGTATTTTATAATAATGAACTCTTCCTTAGTTAACTATACTACTCTCGTTCTAGTACCTTTTATAGCTACTATTCTTATTATAGGTTCCTATTCTATTTATTCTACTTATATAGTTCTTGTTTATATGAGTCCTAATTACCTTAGTCTAGTTCTTTCTCCTCTAAGTATATTCGTCTCTTTATTAATCTAGTTACTAGTTCTATATAGTTAAGTATAGTAACTATATAAGTCGAGTATAATTCTACTCTAACTATATTATCTATGAGTTTCTCTAATATAGTAGCCTTAAGAAATGCTTTCTTAATATTATTAGTCTATAACTATCCTTTAGCTTCGAGGATTAGTATATTAAAAGTATTTAGGAAGTTAGCGAATAGTATTAACCTTTACTTAATAGTTTAGCTTATTAATCGCCTTCTATTTCGCTTATAGGTCTAGGAATATGAGGTTATCTATTTACATAGTCCTTATAGGTGAACTAGCTAGTGCCTCTTATAATCTCTACCTAAGGGAAGATTCTAGACTTAGCCTCTCTACTAACCTATATATATATACTAGACTTGTGTCTTCTCGTCTCTAATAATATTCCTATTAATTTCTAACTTTACTATTATCTTAATAGAGAACTCTCTATATTTTGCCTTATCCTTTCTATTATACTTAGTGATATCCCCGAGGCGTTATTTCGTATTTAGCTTCGGATAGTTTATTCTATTCGGGGCAGGGCTTTAGTGTCAGGTAGCTAGTATATATATGCTATAGTACTAGTGAGGTAAAGGGGGTTCTTAAGCTAGGCTTAGGAACTAGGGCTATTAGTTTAGGGATTCTAGCTCTATGTCTCAGAGTCACGAGTCTTTCAAGTAATATATTAGTTTTCTACTAGTTAGGTAGAGAGATTATTCTAGGCTTCTATAAAGCTAGCTAACTACGGCGGATATCTATTAGTATCTATAGCTAGTTCTCGGGCCCTACCTAGGAGATTACTATTATTATTCCTCTATTATTTTAGTTTAAAGAATAGCGTCGGTGATATTCTCTAGTCTCGTGAGAGATAGGAGAAGAAGTTATCCTAATATAACGGCTAGCTATAATATTATTAATTAAATAACTAACTACTCTATATATAAAGAGGATAACTTAAAGAGAGGAAGAGAAGAGGCGTTAGCCTTATATAGACGATATTAGGTCCCTCTACTAGTCTAGTTAGTATAGTAACTAGTCACGTGTAGCGATAGCTATAGGCCGAGCTCTAATTCTAGGGGTAAACCCTTATACTAAGAGGTATATAGCTTAGTTGGTTCCTACTTAATCCTAGCCTTAAAGAGTACCTTCTAGAATTTACTAATAATATACTCCCCTCTATTATCGTCACAGAGGCGCTTAATAACCTACCCTAAGTCTAGCTATTCATAGTACTTCTTAAAGTAGATAAATTTATCTATTACCTCGCCCTTAGCCTTAATTAGGTAGACCGCTATAAGCTTAGAGTAATCGCACGTGAAGGTAACTAGGTATTAACTCCTATTATAGCCTAGTACAGGTATTAGACCTACTATATCTAAGTAGATTAGGTCTATCTTGTGCTTCCCGGACTCAATTAGGTAATTATATAGTAATCGATAACTTTTAGAAGTAAGATATACTTTATAGATATAGTCTAAGGAGTAATACTTTTTAGTGAGGTTAATACCCTCGTATATAGATAGTAGACGAGCTATATTCTATGAGCCGAGGTACCTTATTCGATTATATCACTGAATAATATTAGTTCAAATAATATAAGCTTGAGCGGCGGTAGCTTTCTTAATAAGGGGCTTCTTAATAGCTAAGAAAGCCCTTAGTATAGAGGAGATCCGCGGAGCTAGCGGACGATGTGATATAGAGGAGACTCTAAGTAGAGGGAAGTACTAGAGATAACTACTCAATAAAGGAGAGCTTAAAGAAGAGGGCTATAGAGCCGAGGGAAGAGAAAGAGAGGGAGAAGGAGTAGCTTCTATAGTAGAGCGAGTGAGAATAAGCTATTATTTAGCTTAATCTAGAAGCTAGAGCTCGTGCTTTACGGATATATTAATCTTAACCTTACTTATGGTCTAGTAAATAGCTTCCTCTATGAGAATAAGCTATACTTTCTTGCCCTTAAAGATCTGGGATATAGAGATGAGGTTAAATAGCCCTATAGATAAGTAATACTTAATATTAGTTAAGTAGAGGAGTATAGGATAGTTACTGGGGCTAAGGATAGGAATTTCGATTATCCTAATCTCTTTAAACTATATACTACCTCTAATTCTACTATATATACTATATTAACCCTTACGGAGGTCTGAGAAATTAGCTAAGACACTTATATAGTAGTTAGTATAACCTATATTAGCGATCTACTTATTCTAGAGTAAGCTATATAGGGATGAGGCTAAGGCTAAGAAGGCTTAATCGTTCGTGGGAATTAGGGCGATATTCCCGGATATAAAGGTATCGATAATTATATAACTAACTATTAGGGCTCCCGTGTCTAATATATCCATATTTTACTCGGGTAAGGACGAGGTCTTTAACTTCTTGAAATCTCCCTTACCTCTACTAGTCCGTTTACGCTTCTTATCTCGGGCCTTTCGCTTATTATTAAACTCCTTCTTAAGGTATAGGTGTTTTAGGAAGTACTTAGCCTCTATATAGTAGTCCTTATTATAATATATATAGTAATCGACTATACTAGAGGAGTGGGAGGAGCCGTGAGCTAAGAGAGCTATCCCGGCCCCTATAATCGATAACGATTAATGCTTCTCCTTATTATAGGCCTTTTGAACTACCGAATTAAACGAGATTACGGGTATATTAGCTAAGGTAATAAGGACTATAGATTAAGTGAGTATAGTAATAAAGATATCGTACGCGGAGCTAAGGCTTTAAAGGAAGTAGAGGATGAGCTAAACTTCGGAGAACGCGGTAGATAAGTAGAGGTCTTATAATTCGTAGTTAATCTATAAGAGCTATCCCGAGAAATCAGCGATAGACTTATAATCCGCTAAGTAGAGGGTATAGAACTGTGTAGTGAGCTCTATAAGCTTTCTAGAACCTTTCTCCTAGCTAGCCTAGAGCATATTAAGTATTTAATATACCCGAGTCTTCGATTTAACCTTCTAGTAATTATTATACCCGTATTTACTCCGGATCACTATATATATATAGCCCTATTTCTCTGTCTATACTAGGAACGTCCAATTATATTCTACTTTAGCTAGAGTATAGTCCGCCTACTAAGCGAGCTATACCGTCTATTAAGCTATCCGCTAAGCCTCCGTAAGGTTTTCATCGAGGAACTCAGCTAGAGGGGACAGGTAATAAGGCTCCTTTAATTACTATATTGTGTCTATAAAGCCTCCTATTATGAGTATTTCCTCTAGTTAATAGAAGAAGTCCCACTAGTTCAATCCATCGTCCTTAAGCTATAGAATTAGCCTAAGGGATATCCTATTTAGCTTATTTTCCTCGGACGACATAGCTTATTCGTCTAATTATGAGTCTAGAATCTCGATGATTTCGTCTTTAATAAAGGAGGGATTAAATAGCTTATAGCGCTTGTGCGGACGTAGACTAGTGAGTCGTAAAGGAGGAGAGGGTAATAGGGATCTTAAGGGAAGAGCTCTTTATAGAGGGGGACGAGGGGGGTCTAAGTCTAGGCTTAATAATTACTTTTATAGAGACGGAGGAGGTTCGGAATCGAAGTAGTAGAACTCGAAGGGGTCTTCGTAAGGGGCTAAGAGGAGAGGAGAGCAGGGCTAAGTGACGATTAATTATAGAGGAATAGGTAAGGGAGCCTATAAGGGAGAATGAGTCCGTGAGGGGATTACTACTTGAATCTCTCGCAGAGAATGAACCGTAAATCCAAATAGATCTAAAGAGCCTATAGGTGAGTAGTGACTCTCTTAGAAATCCGCTTAAGAGAGAGAGATAGTAGAATATGGACTATCGAATATAGACGGATAGAAATCGAGATCTAGGAGGCTATAATACGTATTAAAGGTATCTCGAATAGTACTCTCGATATAGAAGAACTACTAATTAAGGTTCCGCTATACGAGACGATAGTTTAGAAGGGTTTACTTAAGTTAGAGGAGGGTTTACTTAGTAAGCTATAGGCGAGAGGGAACGGTAGAACGTCTCCCTTCTCTTTTATTTCCCTCCTCTCTACTAGTTTCCTCTCACTTAGGAGTAAATATAAGAGTAAATAAACGATAGAAAGCTGTGCGGAAATGAGGTTCTTACCGTAAGAGAATCTGAGGTATAGTTCACTGGATATCCTCCGGATCTACCTACTAAGTAGACGAATGAGAGGGGCTCGCTTCGTAAATAGTAGTCTTTATAAGCTAAGAAGTATAACTTCACTTGTATAAATCAAAGGAATTAGTCTATTATACTAAGGTATAGTAGTTTCTATAGTTATATATAAAGCTAGAGGCTCATCTAATTAGTACTTAATAGGTAACTAAGGGGTATACGGAGCTAGTACGCCCGTAGCCTTAGAGGTGGAAATGAAGAGGCTGAAAACTATCTGAAAGGCTCTATACCCGCGGGAAACGCGGTAGAATGGGAGGGATAAGTGGAAATTAATTTCCGAGGGTCTATATAGCCCGTTCACAGGGAGCTTTTAGCCGAACCATCCGTACGTACTAAGTAGGGAGGCTGGGAGGGGCCAGAGCGAGGGGGCAAAGCGTGGGAATAGATAGAAAGGACACAGTGTCCTCTTATACTAGATTTTCGAATACGAGGGTGGTTTTTCGAGAGGGAAAAGCACCTGAAGCTCTCGTATTCTGAAAATAGAGCAAAAAGAGCTATATTAAAAGGTTAATTCATGCTTTTATAAGTGGATGGGACTTAGTCTAAGGGATGAGAGGAGGAGAACTAAGTCTTAGCGGAAATCCGGGCATTATAACCTATTAAGAGAATAAAAGTATGTGTATAAAGTAAGAGGTTAGGGCACGTGTAGGGCACGTGCACCGGGCTTGCAGATCGCCCTTTCAATACCCTATAGGGCTTATACTAGGCCTTATCTAATGTTTACAAAGCGTATCACGTAGATATAGATATAATACTTCTAGTTAAGTCTCTAATAAGTTATATAAAGGTCTATATAGGACTATATTATCCGTATTAATAGAGTATTTAATACTACTAAGATTAGGAAGTTCTAAAGCCTTATTAGGGTTAAAGACCCCTATAAAGTCTTCGCTATTATCCTAGAGGTATTTAGGAACCTCTAAAGCCCCTTTCCTAAGGGTATTAACTTAATATATTATATACTCTTATCCTATATTACTAGAATTATATAAAGAAGTAGATATCTAGTAACTATTATATATATAAGAAGCCTATTATCTAGGGTAGTTATATTTGCCTTTAGTTAAGAATAAGGCTTATAGTACTACCTTAGGGTAATTATTAAGCTCCTTACTAAACTCTTTCGAGGTTAGGATCTTAACCTCATTAAGCTAAGTAAGCGTATATACCTAGTATTTCTTAATATAATTAGTATACTATACGATAATTACTTCGTAGAATTCTATACCGAAAATAAGGTTATAAGAGCTTACGTTTTTATATCTATAGAATTAGAGCTTAAAAGGACATATCTCGCTATAATTATCTATAATAAATACCTTAAGATTATAAGCTTAATAAACCTTAAACTTATTCCTATAGAAGGTTATAAACTCTTAGTTATATTTAGCTAAGGCTACGAAGCCTTAGCTCTAAGCTTACTCGTTATTAAAGAAGTTATAATTAGACTTAGTATTACTAAGATTAGTATATACCTCTAAGGTACCTACTTTAGGTTAAGTTAACCTTACTTAAATAGATATACGAAGTAATACGCCTTTTTTATTATAACTAAAATCGCTAATATTTAAGATTTAGCCTTCCCTTTTCCTGGTTCCTTAAGAGGTACTCCTCTAGAGTACTCTTCTATAGTAATCTCATTAACTTACTTCTATAGGTACTAAGATTCCTTAATTATCTTAGTTTTTTCAGGGTTCTAATAAGCTTATTTATTATACTTAGAGTACTTTATAGATCTCAAAGTATATTCTTTCTAATTATAAGTCTAGTAAATAATTTACATATTAAAACTAGTACTATAGTAAAGCTTAGAAGGAGCTAAACTATTACCTAAGTTATTCCTATAGGTCTTTTAGTTTTTTTCCTTCTTTTTTAGTACTCTTATAAATTAGAATTCATAGAGTTAAGATCTTTCTAAGTAGAATTACCCTTACTAGGCTCCCTTGCCTTAGTTCTCTTTAATTTAGGGTAAGTAATATATTCTACTTTTTATACTTTCTCTAATTACTTAGAAATAGATATTACTTTATTATCTAAGAAGATAAATACGAGTATCTAACGAGTCTTAAAGTTAGATAAAGTAGTATCGAGAGTCTAGACCTAGTCCCTTTTAGGGTATAAGTCCTAGTTAACTTTAAGACTAATTATCTGAGTATATAACTCGATAATAGTCTCTTTATTCTTCTAATAAAAATCTCGAATCTCTTTAAAGGTATCTTATTAATAGGTTTAAAGAGCCTAGAGTATATTAGCTAAATAAGCCTTAAACTTCTCCTAGTTAATCTTATAGGCTAGAGGACTCTATTTTATTATAGCTTCCTAGGTATTATAAGAGTTATCCCTAATAGTACTTATAGTAGAATTAATTCTAGAAGAGTATCTATTATAAGTCTAAGGCTAGGTCCTAAAGACTACCTCCTAAGAAGATACGAATATCCTTTATTCTTTAAGGGACTTTCTATAATATAAGTCTAATATCTAGACCTTAAGAAGTTTCTCTTAGTCTAGTATTATTTTTAAGACGTTATATAGTAGCTCTTAATAAATAATATCGAGATTACTCTCAAAACCTATTATATTAGGAAAAGGAGTAGATTCTAGCCCTATTCTAGGACCTTCCCTAGTAGGAATTACTATTAAAGATAAAGTAGACTTATAAGTAGAACTTAAATAAGACGTAGAGAACCTTAAGGTATCCCGAAGGGTACCCTTATATTATTCTAACTAAAGGATATATTAATTAATTATATCTACTAATTCTTGCTTTTATTAGAGCGCTTCGACTTTATACTATAGGGTCTATTTTATAGCCTAGGTAATAATAACTTAGGCCTTAATTATAGTATCGATTTCGTTACTAAGATTATTATCGTTATTAGAGTTACCTCTAAGAGGTACCTAAATAGCTCTATTAAAAGTATTAGAAGAGCCTTTACTATTTCTATTTCCTCTCTAGGGATTAATCTAATTAACTTCTTCCTTAAGAATAAGGTTAACGATAAGCTACTATATACTTTATAGGTTCTGTAATATAATTATATTATTGAATTACCTCTCTTAAGGATAGAGAGATTAGCTTATAAGGTAGTTATTAGTAAGTAATAAGGTAGTAAGTAAAATTAGAGTTATAGTATTAAAAATTACTAGTATTAAATTTAGTATAGAACTAATCTCTATTTCTCTTTAGAGGTCTAAGGTAAGCTCTTATAAATAGGAGCCTAGAATAACGTATATATAATCTAGTAATTAATAAGTACTAGCTAGCTTACTAATTAGTAGTATTCCTGTGATATAATAAGATTATTAATCCTCTTAATTACTAACTATACTACCCGAGAGCCGAGGTATATCACATGTACTAATATCACGTGTAACCCTCTATATATCACATATATATATAAAAGGAAAGAGAGTTTATAGTTAAAGGGCTATTTAAATAAATAGACTTAGCTTTCTAGGACTTATAGAAGTAATAGAAGGCCTAAGAGAATTAAACTAAGTCTAATAAAAGTTAACTCCCTTAAGTAAGTTCTTAAGCGACTTTAATTACTTAATCCTAGAAGTAGAGAGATAAGGCTAATAAGACGAGATTAAGAAAAGGTATCTTAAGGCTATTATCTTAACTAAGCTTATAGAAAGAATAATAGGGATAAAAGAAGAAGAGTTATATAAGGAATATTACTTTTAGTTATAAATAATTAATAATTAACTAGTTAAAGTTAAGAGTATAAAGGTCTATTATCTAAACTAATTAAATAAGAGACCTAAAAGCCCTCTCTCTAGTATAACCTCGCTAATCTAATTAATAGAATAAGAACTTATATTAAGTAACTTAAAGTAATAGTTAAAGAGTATTCCTAATTAGGCCTCTTATAACAAAATTAAGTAATAAAAAAAGAGAGACTCTACTTATAATATAATTAAGACGACTATTTTATATATAACTACTAAGTAAAGTTATACTTAGGTACTTCTCTTAGAGCTAGTAAGTAAAGAAAAGAGAAAGAAGAAAAATAACTAAAAGCGAAAGTAAAGGATATAAAGATATTAAGAGTAGTCCTAAAGAAAGTAAAGATAACTTAAGTAAGAGATAGTAATACCTTAGATAAGAGCTAAAGTAAGAATAAAGAGAACTTGAGATTATCTAATTTAAGAAAAGACTAGCTTCTAATAAAAGTTATTATTAGAAGTATATAGAAGTAAAGTTAAATTAGAAAGCTTAGAAGTAATTTTAGAAAGATATAATTAAGCTTTCTTTTCTTATATTAGTAATAGTTAATAAAGAGTATTTTATATAAACTCTTATTAATACTAAGTATATATCTTATAAAATAATTAATTCTTACTTTACTAGTTAATATAACCTCTAATATATACTAATTACCTTTAAATAAATAGAGGCCTTTAATAAAGTAATACTAGAGATAATTAGAGAAGTAGTAATATTTAAGATAAATATTAATAATTATTATAAACCTTATATTTTCTTTTATATAGTCCCTAAGATCTTTATTTTAGATATAATCTTAAGTATATAATAGTTATACTTATAAGATATATAGATTTATAACTCGAGATTAGAATTATTTATCTCATTATTAGAGACCTTAGTATAGAATAAGGTAAATAATATACTAATTTCTAAGTTAGAGAAATTAGACTATATATAAGTCTTAGTAGCCTCGTTTTCTTACTTAGTAAAGAGGAGTAAGAAAAGGAATATAAAAGTCTTCTTAATTAGTTTAGCTAATATATAAAAGGCTCTAACTTAGAAAATAAAGATAAATCCTTATATAAAGCTTCCGGAATAATATAAAGACTTCCTAAATATATTTAGCTTAGTAAAAAGAGAGAAGTTACTACTACTTTAGAACTAAGAGATTAATTACTAGATTAAGCTAGAAGTAATTAAGAGGAAAGAGCTTACTATATTATAGAGACTATTATATAATATATCCTAAGATAAGTTCCTAATATTATAGAAGATACTTATAGAACTACTAAATAAAGGATTTATTTAAATAAGCTACTCTCTTACTATAGCTCTTATCCTTTTTATATAAAAGCTTAGTAGAGAGCTATAGGTTTATATAAATTATCGAGGCCTAAATAAGCTTAAAAAGAAAGACTAGTACTTATTCCTATTAATTTATAAGACTCTTTAGAATATCGAGAAAGTAAAATAGTTTATAAAGCTTAATATTATAGCTACCTTCTATAAGATCTATATTACTAAAAGAGAGGAATAGAAAACAGCTTTCTATATATAATATAGACTCTATAAATAACTAGTAACCCCTTTTAGTTTAGTAAATACCCTAAGTATATTCTAGAAATATATTAACTAAGCCCTTAGAGACTTCCTAGACGAGTTCTACTCTCTATATATAAATAATATCCTAGTCTACTCTTTAGAGTTAAGAAAAGAGTACTATAAATATATATAAAAGGTCTTCTAGTAAATAAAAGAAGTAGGATTATAGCTTAATATTAATAAGTCTAAATTTAAGATTAAGTTAATAAAGTACTTAGGATTTATTATAGAAGCTAGGAAAGGTATTAGTATAGACTTAGCTAAAGTCGAAGTTATCCTAAGTTAAGAGGCCCCTAAGTTTATTAAAGATATAAAGAGCTTCTTAGGGTTTATAAACTTTTATTAATACTTTATTCGGGAATTCTTAGAGATTATTTAATTGCTTTCTAACCTTATATATAAGAACCAAGTATTCTTATAAATAAACTAAGTAAAGACTACTTTCTAGAAGTTTAAGAAGATATTTATCTTAGCTTTAATACTTATATAATTTAACTATAATTAAGAAATTATCCTCGAAATAGATTTCTTTAGATAAAGTATAAGTAATATTCTTATATAAGTTAATATTAGTTTACTAGTAATATATAGTACCGTTATATTATTATAAAATACTAATTATATAAGTTAGTAAAGTTATTCTATTCTAGTAAGTAAGGATTAAAGTATTAAGGTATTAATATATAATCCCTAAATATACTAAGACTAATTAGTACTAGTATCTAGTATATCCCGTTTCCTATATATCTTATATCCTATATCTTATATATAAGAAACTAGGTTATATAATATAGATTATATAACTTATAAGAAACTAGTTATATTAATACTAGTAATTACCTAAAAAACGCGAAAAACTAATATAAAAGTACGAAAAACGTATGAAAAATAGTATCCCTTATTTATATATAAATTTCCTAATCCGGCCTAGTACTAGATTATCCCTAAGTACTTAGTATACCCTCTTATATACCTATATCCCTCTATATACTTATTCCTATTATTCTATATACTTATTTCTTTTATTCTATATATCCTTATTCGTGTTTAACTTACTCCTTAATATCTAACTATATAGTATTTATATTAATTAGATACTTAAGGGTATTTAAGGACTTTAATTTTATTATTAAGTTAGTAGGATTTAATTCTCTCTTAATTTACTTAACCTCTATAATCTCTTATTATTTATAGGCTTAGTAAAAGTATATTATATTAATTATAAGTTACTCTTCTTATATAGTTCCTAGCTTAACTAGGTATTTATAAAGGGATTTCGAATTTATATAGATAACTAGTAAGACTTCTATTTCGAGTATTTTATTAATTATAGTCTTAACTAAACTACTTATATTAAAACTATAAGCTATATTATATAGCTTAGAAACTAGAATGCTTCTAGTAACTCTTTTATACTTTATAGATAACTAGTAGATAATATTAGTATATCTAGAGCTATTTACTAAGACTAGAATATATCTAATCTAAGAAGAGAAGTCTTAATTACTTATAAAAGAGGTATTTATAAAGATAATTAGGTATAGGGACTCCTTATCTAACTTAATAAAATATAGTCCTCTAGTAGTATTTTCGATTTATTACTAAATACACTTATTAAGGGCTTTAATATTAGTTTCTATAAGTTTAATAGCTTAAGCGACTACTAAGTAGTTATATGAAGCCTCTAGTTAATAAGTTAATATAATATATACTCCCTAAGCTCGCTAGATAATATATTATTCCTTAATTATAAAGTTTTAATATATAATACCCTTATTACTTATTATAGTTATATTCTTAGCTATTACTAAGTAGAGGTTACTATACTAGTATTCTTATATAAGGGTAATACTAGTAGAATTAGTATAAATAATACCTTTATTAAACTTAAAGTTATAGTTAGTTATAAGGTATTTATATTCCTTAGCTAGGAATTTAGCCTCTAAGAGCTTTAGATACTCTACTTTAGTAAAGTCGTCGTTTCTAAGGAATAGAGTATTATTAGTCTAAAGACTAATAATTCCAAAGGAATAATTACTATAGAGGAAGTAAAAGTTATATATGAATTACTTTATAACTAGCTCGTTTATATAGTAAGAGTAATAAGTCTTAAACTAGTAGTTTCTAGCTTCTAGTACTCTATAGAGTAGTTTTACGACTTTTAATACTAAACCGTCCTCTAGATTTAGTTCTCTCATAAGCTTAAGAAGTAAGTTAATATAGAAATCGCGGTTTAGTAGAGTCGATAATTAGATATAAGCTTATAATATATCCTATAAATATAGTCTTAAGGTCTCTATAGTTATAGTAGTAATATAAAAGCTAACTCTCTAGCTAATATATTAAATAGTTAATAATTATATTAATATTATATATTTCTTACTATTATTATAAGCTTAGATAACTAGTCTCGACTTCTTATACTCTTTTCCTATATCCTTATTCTTAATCTTATTAACGAAGCGGGAATTAAAGATATATACCCCTTCTAGTACCTAAGATCTAGAACTAACCTTAAATATACCCTTATCTAGGAGGCTAGTAACTTTAGCTTAATAGGAATTATTATATAAGCTATTATTATTATCTTATAAGAATACTATTATATTAGAGCATTTATAAGGTTATCTTCTATTACGCTTTAGTAGAATAGTAAGAGGAATTATACCTATATTACTTTTACTTTCGCTTTTGCCTTTACTATAGAGTTCGGGATTATAGAGCTTAGAGTTATATTTAGGTTTATTATTAATCTTTATATTCCTTTTATAGAATAGCTTTATAGAGGTTAATTAGAAAGTAGTATTACTATAAAGTAAAACTAGTATATATAACTCTTTATCTATAGCTATAAACTTATATAGTTCTTCCTAATTACTCTTTTAGCTAGTATTCCCCTTATATTATACTAGAATATTAGAATTTAATATAAGGTTATAGATATTAGTTATAGAGAGTCTATTTTATATATTTAAAGTATCTTTAACTTATTATTTAACTTATAGGTTCTAAATCTCTATTATTACCTTCTTAAGGGCTACTAATTACTAAGAGACTAAAAGTAATAATAAGTCGTATTTAGTTAATTAAAGTAATATATTATAAACTAAGAGAATAAGAACTATACTACTAATACTTATAATATTATTTAGAACCTTAAAAGCTATTTATAATACTATTTCCTTTATAATTCCCTTGACTTTAGCTATAATAATTAAGTAATTATATTAAATTAAGCTATAATAGTACTCGATAATTCCTATAGAGTAGTATGCTTTTATAAAGACGATTTTTACTTTACCTTAGTTCTTATAATATTTATAAGTTAAGTAAACTCTTTACTTATAAACTATTAGAGAGTACTTATATATCCTTAGCTCGGGTTATATATAAGTAGTCTATACACAAGTCCTTAAGACTTCGCACCTCTTACACCTTACTTCCTTCCTTAAGTTTTAGTTATAATATAATTCCGGATTACTCTCTAACTCGCTACCTTTTAGTAATTACTATTATACTCTAAAACTTCTTTTTAGAGTTAGTATAGTAATCTAGTACCTATATATGATTACTTAATTCGCTAAGTATAGTAGATAGTAATATATTAAAGAGAATTACTAGATTTACCTTATTCCCCTAGGATACTCCTTAGAGAAACCGAGTAATCGAATTAAAGGAGAGTTATATAAACTCTAGAGTAATTATACTAGTTTTATAGTATTAGTAGTTAAGGGGCTAGGAGGTAGACCCCTAGAGGACCCGTAAGCTAGAGAGCCTATAGCGGATTAAGAAAGTAGTAAAAGGGTATAAAGAAGATATACTAGAGAACTAAATAGTATAACCTGAAATAATAAGTAATATAGATAATATAGACTAAATCTAAAATAATATAGCGAATACCCCCTCTAGATCTCCTAGACTAAGTATTAAGATTTATTATATACTTTACTCCCCTTACTCCTCCCTATAATCTATGATATTATAGAGATTAATTATGAAAAGGAGAAAGAGCTTATAGTAACTCGGGAAATAAATCGAGAGTTAGAAAAAAGGATCCTAGTAATAGAATAGAGATAAATAGAAGGCGGATATCTAAATAGTATAGTCCTTATTATAAGTAGAAGCTTACTAGCCTAAACCTAATACTCTAAAAATTAGATAACCTAATAACTACTACTAAGTATCTAAGGTCTACTAATATTCTTTAATACTATAATTAGACCCGACCCTATAATACTAGCTATAGACTATAGCTATTATCTTATTACTACCCGGGATTACCCTTAAGCTAAGGCGCCGTTTACCTTTACCCTACCTAAGGATAATATCTAGCTATAGATTATAGAAGTAGAGGACTACTTAGTAGCTAAACACGTTACTAATCTAGCGATCTAAGTCTTTATAGTACGAGATTACCTTATATAATTAATTAAATTAAGAGTAATAATAGCTAGACTTAATAAACTACCTTAAGATATAGTAAAATTTAATAACTAGGTCTAACTCAAGACGTAGTTATTCGAGGAATATAGACTAAGAAATACTATAATTAAAATAGACCTAAGGATATAAAAGTATAAGATATTCGAAAACTAATTAGTCTAAGACTTTATAAATTATTTCAAACTTAAGATATAAGACGTATTATAGGGCTATAAGGAGAGGGCTATATAGTTAAACTACTAATTAAAACTCATAAAGCTAATCCTCGAGAGGATATTTATTAGCTTAAATGAAATAATTCCTTAAATATATACTAGACTTAAGTAAGTAACCTTTACTATAGAGGAGTTCTTATATATAATAATTAGGCTTTTTCTAGTTAATAATATGATATAGGGTCCCTAACTAGGACAAGCCCAACCTCGCCGAGAATATAAAATAGAATTTGACTTACTAGTATTTGGATTAAATACTATACCTTAAGCTCCCTAGAACCCCTTAGGACTAGCCTCGGGAAATTCAAATAATAAGTATAAGGAGACGTTATTTCTAGATATCCCTACTAACTAGAGGAAGAAAATATAGAGAGAAAAGCTATACTTTAAATATTAATAACTAAGATACTTTATAGACGAGTACTTGAGAAAAGATAAGCCCCCCTGATAACTAAGGGAATAGGAGTATAGGGGGAGCCCTTATTATCTAATAATCTAACGAAATATACCTTATACTAATATTAGATTATTAATAACTCTAACTCTTACTATACGTCCCTTATAGTAATACTCCCTATTAATAGTACTATATTACTATTAGGAAATAAATATAAAAGAATAAAGAATAAGGACAATATACTCGTAATAACCTAAGAAAGAGAAATGAATACATTAAGGAATTAGGGACTCACGAACCTAGGACTATCTAGGGATATATAACTATTATATACTAAAATACCTATAATATAGAAAGATACTTTATAGGAAGACGACTTATTTAATCTTATAGAAACTTACCCTAATTTCTATATAATATAACTAAAAGTAAAAAGCTAAAGTAGTAAAGAAGTATAAGTGAAAGTAATTATTAATTTAGTAGCTACTATAAATTTTATTAAGAATAGATTCTAAGAAACCCTCTAGTATAAGTAGTAACTTAAACTAATATTACCTAGTAATAAAGGATATAAAAGGAAGGGTCTTAGCTCTAGCCTCTTCAATTATAGCTTACGAAATTAATATCAATTATAGCTAAATATATATACTAAAACTAATGAGATTTAGAGAAATAGAGTTAAAGATAATAGATATAATACTCGGGCTACTATAACTAAGGGAATATAACCCGAAGATTAACTAGTATACTAGAGAACTAGTAAGAAGCGATAATAAGTATAACTCGGAAATACTAGCCTAAATAGTAGTAGCCCTAGATATACTTTACTTCTCTAAAGAAGAGAACGAATGAGAAGTTATAAACGAATTATTAGTAGATAAAGAACTATAAATATACTTCGAGGTCTTAAACCTAATCGAAAATATCCCTAGAGAGTCTCTAGAAGAGTATTAAATAGAAATGAAATTACTTACGAAGTATAAGAAATATAAATATATTTTTAATAAAACTAAAATAGAGGAGCTTCTATCCTACTAACTAGGACTAGACTATAAGATATTCTTTAAGCTAAGCATTAAATCACTATAAGGACTAATCTATAATTTATTAGAAGAGGAGCTAGGGATCTTGAAAGATTACTTAGAGAAAATACTAAGACTAAGAATAATCTAGTATTCTAAGTTACTAGTAGTAGTATCCCTCCTATTTATAAGAAAGAAGGACAGAAGCTATAGACTATATATAAACTATTACGGCCTAAATAGCGGTACTATTCCTAATAGATACCTAATCCTACTTATATCTAAAATCCTGAATTAACTCGATTAAGTAGTAGTATTTATAAAGCTTAACCTATAGAATATATATTACTTAATTAGGATTAAAGAAAGACACAAATAGATAATAGTATTTAGAACGAGGTTTAGTCTATTTAAATACCTAATACTCTCGTTTAGCCTAAGTAATAGACCCGCGATATTCCAAGTATATATTAATTAGTATCTTAGAGAGTTCATTAATATCTTTGTAATTATATACCTAGATAATATCCTAATCTTCTTAAGAGAAGAATACTTATATATAGAGTATATATATAAAGTCCTAAAATAATTAGATAAGTATAACTTATTCTATAAACTAGAAAAGTACGAGTTTAATACTTATAAAAGAAGTAGAATTCCTTAGATATATTATTTCATATAAAGGAATAAAGATAAATAAGATATAAGTCGCTATAATCTAATACTAGCTAGTCCTAGAAATAGCTAGGGAGACACTAGTGTTTCTAGGGTTCTGTAATTTCTATAGATACTTTATTCACTAGTGTAGCTTAGTAATACTAGGGATAATAGTATTACTTAAAGGGAAATAATAATTCAAATAGATAAAAGGAGCGATAATAGCCTTTAAGAACTTAAAAGAAAAATTCAAAGATGCCCTAATCCTCGTATATTTTAACCTAGTACTAAAAAGATAACTCGAATATAATATATTAGTCTTCGTACTAACGGGAATTATATTATAGAAATAGGATAACTATTACCTATACCTAATAGTATTTTACTCGAGAAAATTCATCTTAGTAGAAATTAACTATTTAACCTTTAATTAAGAGCTATTAGCTATAGTAGAAAGTATAAAGTACTAGAGATATTTCTTAGAAAGAGTATAAGAGAAGATTATAATTATCTTAGATTATAATAACTTAAGGTATTTTATAATAATAAGACTTCTTATGAGATAATAAGTATATTAAGTAGTAATACTATCTATAATCGATTTCGAAATTATATATAGAGTAGGATTAAAGAATCTAGCTAATATACTATTATAAAGACTAGATTACGTAATAGGACTAGCTATAGTCTAGAGGCCGCTACTAAGCTTAGAAGAATAAGATATAGAGAGCTTAATTAAACTAGATAAGGCTCTAGACCTCTTATATATAATAGTTTAAAACACTTATATATAAGTGAAATAAGAGAGAGAGGAGATAATATAAGAGCTAAGAGGAATCACAGAACTATAAGTATACTTATATATAATAGATAACCTTATAGAAAAGTCCCTAAGAGAAGCTAAGGAGAATGAATAAATATTCAATAACCTAGTTACTAAGATCTAGAATATATAAGGAAAATTCAAAGTACTAGAAGGAGAAGACTTTACTCTTAAGGATAGTATATAGATCTATAAAGAGACTTATTTATAGGTACTAGAAGATATAGAACTAAGAAAACGTCTATTAAGAGAATTCTATAATAGCTTAACTATAGGCTATTTTAGAAGAGATAAAATAATCTTAGTAATAAAGAGGCTACTATTCTAGATAAGAATAAATACTAATATAGATAACTTTATTAGCTTATACTTAGTATACTAAAGGAATAAACCCTTAAGAATACTAATACTAGGAGAATTAGAACTACTCCTAGTCCCGGGAAGGCCCTAGAGCTCTATTATACTAGACCTTATTACGGACCTACTACTATTAAAGAGATTAGTAGATTTCTCTTATAAGAAAGGAGAGAAGTAAGTAATATATAATATAATCCTAGTAATAGTATATAAGTTAATAAAGGAAAGAAACTTTATCCTAGTTTAAAAAGAGATAGACTTAAAGTAGTTCGTATATATATTCCTTTATTACATATTCTCTAAATATAGGATACCTAATAATATTATAATAGATAAGGTAAAGCTATTTACTTTAGTATTCTAGGAGATATTTATAAAGACCCTTAGTAACTTTTTTTTTCGGATTTTTCACTCCCTTACTTTTATCTAAAGACTTTATTTACCTTTAGACTTCACTCGATACACCTTAGCCCCCTGGCCCCAGGCTCTAGAACCTATTATAAGTAGAGCTAGAGTAAGCTAAATAGCCCCCTAGACCCCCCGGGCTCTAGCCCCCTTACTACGGACCCTTAGGACCTCGGAGAGCTTCTAGAAAGCCCTGTGGATTAGCTAGACTTACCTATTACCTCTTTACTAGTTTGCTTTAATTAGAGGGCTCGTTTTAGCTTCGATTTAATTATAAACCCTATCTCTTTAGACGAACTCACAGCCTCTTTTCCCTCGACTAATTCGGCTAGTATAGCTCATATAAGCCGCATCTAGAATAGGCTAAAGCATAGTCCTAGCTCGAGTAATATTAATAGCGATATTAATAAGGAATACTAAAACCTCGGAAATTAATATTAATTCCAGAACTAGGCTTCGAATAAGGCTAAATTACTAATCCGCAAAGCCCGTAACTTACTACTTAAAGCTATTAATATTATACTATTATATAACTAGTAATCTAGATTACTAGATTTAGTAGAAATCTTTAAGGAATATATAGAATTTGGCTAGATCCGCTATACTAGTACTTTACTAGCTTCTTAGGTAATAAACCTCGAAAATACTATTAAACAAATTGAAAATTAGTTAAGAACTTAAGCTAAGCTAGCTACTCAAGCTAAAACTACCTCTAAAAAGCCTACTTAGGCTAAAATCGCTACTTAAGACTCATAGTCTCACTTGGAATCACATTCGGATTAGGACTAGACTTTAGTATTATATACTAAGTCTAAAAATTAGGGAAGAAAAGGTACTAGTATACTTACTAGTAGTAGTAGCACTCGTAATACTAAGAAACTACCTAGTAGTTCTAGTACTCATAATACTAGTATAAAATTAATAGCCCTTTCTAGGAAAAGTACCTTCCTACTAGCTTATATAGAATAGGCTAGCTCGTTCTCTACTATTTCAACTCGTAATTTGCTTAATACTACTTTCTATACTAAGGGAATTAAGGGATTAGTAATCTCTATAGTCTCTCTTTCCTTAAAGGGTAATATTATAGTAAATACTACTCTTGAGTTTAATTCTGATTTTCTAGTTCAAAACGAGGCTACTATAAGGGGGTACTTCCCTTAGTTATAAGTATATAAAAAGGAGAACCGTAGTATAAAGTTATTATCTACGGACTACTTATTCGAGAGTTTAATATATCTAAGGGAATAGACTTAGTCCTAGAAGAGATTAAGACCTTTAATAAAGGACTAGAGCTTATTAGCTAGCCTTATTAAGCTACTTCTAAGGAAAAAAGAGACTTAGGACTCTAGTAAGCCGGTTTAGTAGTAGTAGTATTCCTTACTAAGGCTTAGGCTAATAGAGCTATTAAAAATAGACTCCTTATAGCCGGAATCTCTACTAAGGTAGTAAAATATTATACTATCTCTAGTACTATATAGTATACTAGGTATATAAGGTATATATACTTAGATTCTATTTATAAAAAAGACCCTAAGTACTTGCTATATAGTAAGGGTTATATGACTGAGAATTATTATTACTTTATTTATAAAAAGAAGAATAAAAAATGCCTTCACGTAACTACTAAATACTCTAATTACTTAAGTACTACTCACTTAGCTAGCTCGAAGCTATGTGAGGTCTACTTAGTAATAAAATAAGCTACTATAGCTACTATAATTCCTATTATTATTCCTATTAAATAAGTAGCTATATTAAAGTACTATATATTAATATAAATCGTAATAGCTCTACTACTAAAAACGTCTTGGAATTAGCTATAGAACTAGATATTAAAATTCTAGTAGTTTAAGAGCCTTAGGTAATAATAAGGAATAATAATCGGGAATATTATTCTATTATATACCCTAGTTTTTATTAAATACTCCCGAACTATAGTACTTTAAAGCCTAGAACCTTAATTTATATAGCTCGCGAGCTATAAGCTAGTCTAGCCTTAAACTCACTAAGTAATCCTAATTACTTAATTATAGAATTAAGTCTAGGTATATTAAAAATATAACTAATTAATTTCTATAATATAATTCACTTAGAAGACCCTAATAGTATATTAACTATATTAAGAGAGGACATTCTACCTACTACTCTCGAGGATAGCTCCTTATTACTAAGTGATTTTAATATATATTATCTTTAGTAGGATTCCCTTAGACCTCCTAGTACTTATACTACTTATTTAATTAGCTATATAGAGACTTACTCTTTAAGGCTATTAAATAAACTAGGGAAAGGTATCTTCTATAGATCTAATATATCTACTCTCTCTATATTAGACTTGAGTTTTACTACTAGTGGAATAGTAACTAAGATTAAGGACTAGTAAGTACTTCTAGACTTAGGTTCTAATTACTTCGGGGTTCTATTTACTATTAGTAAGTCGACTTATAGCTCTAGTTCTACTCTAGTTCGATTTAATACTAGAAAAGCAGACTAGGAAAAATTTATAAGTTATCTCATTAATAGCCTTAATAATATATCCTTTTTACTTAATAGTATAAATCAAGAACTAGATCTATTAGCTAAAGACTTTATAAATAGAATAGTAGAAGCGGCTAATAATAGTATTCTAGAATCTACTACTAGTCCGTATTCGAAACCCTAGTAGAATAAGGACTTAAAGACTTTACGTAAATCTATACTATATTATAGCTATAAGTCTAAAGCTTTAGGGTATACTCTCTATAAATAAGAACTCTAAAATGCAAAAAACTCCTATTTTAATACTATTAAAAGCACTAAGCTAGTATATTAGAATAAGTTCTTAGAGAATAAAGACTCCTAGTAATATATAAAACTATGAAATATACTAAAGATACTATATACTAACTTATTCCTAGTATCTTAAATAGTAATAGAGAGCTAAAATCGACTTTCTAAGATAAGTATAATATCTTTAGAACTGAGCTTTTTCTATTACCTCTAAATACTAAGCCTATTAGTCTAATAAACTATAGGCCTAGTTTAAAGTAAGACTAGCCTATTTTGTCTAAAATAGAGCTAGAATAAGCTTATATATCTAAGATAAAGGGGAAAACCCTAGGACTAGACTTAGTTACTTAAGAGATTATAGTCCACGCTTATAGAGCTACTCTAGATATTTTTATAGGCTATATTCCTTATTCATTAATAAGGGATATTACCTTAAAGTCTGGAAACAAGTTACTATCTTTATTCTAAAGAAATCAGGAAAACTAAACTATTCCCTACCTAAAGCATATCGAGTTATTTCCTTACTTAATTACTTAGGGAAGGTTTCTGAGAGAATATTAGCTAAGAGACTTAGCTATTTAGAGGTGAGCTGCTCAGGGTGCTCAGGTGAGTTGCTCAGGGCTCAGGGTGCTCAGGTTGCTCGGGTGAGTTGCTCAGGTTGCTCAGGCGAGTTGACTGAGCCGAGGGTGATTAGCGCCTGAGCAAGAGCGGCAAGCTCACTAACCGAAAGCGAAGTCAGAGAGAGAGAAAATTAATCGACAATACCAGAGTCTTCAACCGATCTCCTAAGGTGGCGATCAAAATATAGAATCGGGAGCCAAAGCACCCTAAAATCTCTATTCCCCCCTATTTGCGGAGCGTACAGTGTGTTAAAGCTTCTGCTATGGCTTTAAGTCTCCCCTTGTTTTGTAGTCTTCCATTCTCAGCACTCAGTGAATATCAAAGTCACGCAGCGGTTTCTTCATCACCAAGGTCTCGCCATCCATGATTCCATCGACATACGCGGCCCCAACCAACATGTGCTGGCCTGGGTTCGTCTCCCGCAGTACGAAAGGAAGTTCGGCCCCGAGAAGCACTACTATCTTGTCACCCTTCTCCAAACCATCAGGTCCGAGCCCTAGACGGCCGGTAGTTGTCACGAATGGCCGTCTTCTATCGCTTTGAATGAGTAGGCCGGGCCACGGAAGCGCAGCCTCGATCTCTTTTGCCCATTCTTGGTGGAGTGTTTTTCCTATCTCATCTAGAGTATGCGAACTGAGCCTTGTCCAGCGCAGATTTTCTCGCGAGAAGTACGAGTCCGAGTACGTTGTCGTCGAAACAGCCATATCGGTGTCTCGGAGCAGCGTGCGAATGGCAACATAGTCTACCTCATTCATGGGACAAATTAGTTTTTCTTGTCGCAATGCTCGAAGAACCGTGTATCGTCTTTGCAGCTCCTTGAACGGCTTTGCGGAGTTCGACATCATTGTAAACACCCGCTCATTTGGGAACGTATATCGCAGTTGCGTGATCAATGGCATGTACGATGGTCCAGCTTTGCATATACTGTCTACCTCGAACCCAGAGATGCGCAGTACATCGCCGTTCGTCCCTTGAAAAGTGATCATGGGCTCAGAGGATCCCGAGGCAAAGAATAAGTCTTGCGGAGTTTGCTCAATCTCAAGACCTGGGAATTCGCCTGGAAGCTCCCAGGGGGTTGGTTGGAGGCTCCAATGGGATGACCAGTCCGGTACCCACGATGGTAGATGCAATTCACTGTCCTGGTACTCACAGAGCCACAGGAGCCTCATACATCCATCACAAATGAAGGCTTTGGCGACTTGGGTGTAACAATCTGCGACAGATAATGAATAATCCGGGCGGAGACCAAGCTTGCCAGCATCACCTGCCAGCCCTAGAAGGGCAAAGACATGGTCTCGGGGGTCCGTTGCTTGACCCGAACACGCTTTGAACGCCAGGAGAAGCTCCCAGAGAGTCGGCGCACTTTCTTTCCGGGTGACCAAATCCACCAGACGATAAAACTTCGTTCCATTCCATTCTAGATCCCATTTTATGATGACCGATGTGCCACCATCTTCCCAGATCAAATCTTCAATGAGGTTTCTTGCCTCCTTCAGTGCCGTATTTTCAATCGCGGAAACAAGTGTGGGGATCAATTCTCCAGGAGCAGACTCCTGACCACAGAGATAGTGAATTTTTCGAGCCACGGCAATTTCCTGCACAATCCAAACTCGTTGGAACCATTGTCTTTGCATCAGGATTTGTACTTCCTCAATGCCTTTCCAGTTGTTCTTTTCGCCGCCAAAGCTGTTGGCGAAATCATCTGCGCTGGCCTGCAGAGACTTATCGGACTGCAGGTAGAAATCGACGAATTCGTTCATGGTTTTCATAGCGACGATGGTAGACGGGGAGGACGGTCCCAGCCAAGCTATGACGATCCATGCTTGCTTGAAGATTCTCTGAAGCCTTTGGACCTCGGTGGACTTCTCCACATTGTCATCTTGGTTTATGCAAATTGCGTCTATCCAAAGAGGTTTCATATCAGGCTTCGTAGCTCTCCAATGCTTCAGAAATATCTCCAGGTTTACGGTGATCCTAAACAACCGACCATTTAGAAATATTGGCTGTGTCCGCACTGGGTCTCCCCAGACATAAGAGAGGGCACCATAGGTCGGCTTAGAATCCAGTGGAACTGTTGTCATCGTGCAGTTTATTTTGTCCGATGGCTGCTTCGATGGCAAGACCGTAAGGATTCGTATTTCTGAATTATTCGGGTTCAGACGCACATACTCGAAAGGTTTGAGTTCGTCCACTTCATTAGAACCTTTCTGGAGCTTGGAGTCAAAATAGACGGCTTTGGTGTGACCGAAAGATCTTATCGATGTCGAATTGCCGCCGGAGGGAACCCACGGTTTGCCGCACCACGACGGAGCTAAGCTGAGAGCTTGGTAAAGCGAGGCTCGATGAAGGGAATATTTCAAAGCATGATGGATGGGGGTTCTATGCGACAAAGCCATTGCAGGGAGACAGACTCCTTTGGCTCTCGTACAACACATCTGGCTTGATCTAAGCACTGCGCTCTGGCTCAGGAAGCGTTGTTCAGGACCTATCTCTCCCATGCGAAACCATTTTCTCATGTACAGCGTAGACATGGCCTGCTGCGTCGTGAGGCTTTGTGAGGTAGGCTGTGCTAATTGTAGTGGATGTGCGCCATGAATGGTTATTGGCCCGATCTATTACAGACCTTCGCCACCACAACCTATCTAGGGCACGCGCGAGAAAGTGAGGCATCACACTGCCGCAATGGTTCCTCACGATTCTGCCGTATGAAAAGTAGTGTCGCAAGGCGGCTTCCAAAACATCACGATTCTCACTCACTGAATTGCAAACCCGAAACATGTCGCTCTCATCAATGCCAAGGTGAGAACTTCTCAGCTTGATGCTAGCTCATCCATCTGACTTTCAAAGGGCGCGGTTGGTGTCGGTGATTTCTTCCTGAGCGAGGCCACATGTCCCAGCGAGAACTTTCCAAATTGGATATGTTGTTAATGCGGCTGCGACGAACGTTGCTCCAATATCTGTCTCAACGGCACACTGGCCACACTCGACCAAACGTCAGCTAACAACGAGCAAGAGCGATGTGGGGTCTCTTTCGAGAATGGCAGATCTGGCGTACGGATTAGCCGTTCAGCACAAACTCGGCGCTGCCGAGACCTTGTACAAGCGCGTTCTCGTCGACTCCGAGGAGCGGTTAGGGTCAGATCATCCTCGTACCTTGACTGTCATTCGAAATTTAGCAACAGTCCACGAATCCCAGGGGAGATTCAAAGAAGCCGAGTCCTTATATCGACGCGCCCTGAAGAGTTTTGAAATTCTAGAAGGCACGGAGGGGCCATCAACCCTCAACGTTATTAGAGAGCTGGGATACACTCTTGAAAAGCAAGAACGGCTTGAAGAGGCAGAAGAGCTGAGCCGACGAGCTCTGAAAAGTTTTGAAAAGAAATATAGCACAAAAGACCCTAAGACGATCGACGTCTTGATCAAGACTGCCTCGATTTTGCATTCTCAAGGCAAAAACCAGGAGGCCGAGGCGCTTTATCAGCGAGCATTGCAGCTTTCGGAGGAAAACCTTGGTCTTCAGCATGAAAATACACCTCTTTGTCGTAGAAATTTGGCTGTGGTATTCTTGGCTCAGGGCAAATATAGAGAGGCAGAAGATATGAGCCGTGCAGCAGTTGAAGGATCAGAGAGAATCACTGGGTCAACAGATCTTAACACGCTCAACAATTTGGCGAATCTTACCACGGCACTACTCGCACAAGGAAAGACAAGAGAGGCTCAAGCGACCCTCCTCCTTTCCTGGTTGGGCTGTAAGGAACTTCTTGGTCCAGATGATCCGCACACCAAATCTTTGTGGGGACATATGGATCTGCTCAATTCGATGACATTCGCTCAAAGAGATACACGCAAGCCAGAACCGAAGGAAAATATGGTTTTGGAAGCATCAAAAGCACGCTGGACGAATGCAATGGACATCTTGAGAAAAATACAACAGATCAGAGAAGATGTTTCTGGTCCTGTACATCCCCAGACTTTGATTGTTATGGAGACTATCGCCCTTATTCACGAAAATCTTCATGAGTGGAAGCATGCAGAACAGATTCAACAACGAATAGTGACCAATAAAATACGAGTCTCTGGGGAAAAGCAAGACGATACTCTACTGAGTATGGCCCATCTTTCTTTCATCATCGGCAAACAGGGACGTTGGAAGGAGGCCGAGGAGCCAGATATCAAGGTTCTGGAGTTAAGAGAGCAGATGTATGGGAGGGAGCATCGAAACACATTAATGGCCATGGTTAATTTGGCTTCAAATTATTACCATCAAGACCGAAATGAGGAAGTGGAGTGTCTCGAAAATGAAATCATCAAGATACAAACAAATACCATAGGTCCCAAGCATCCAGACACCATCGACAGCTTGGATCGGTTCGCTAAAGCTTTTGAAGCATGGCATCGCTGGGAGGACTCCGCTAGACTGCTCAAGCAACTGGTTGATGTCAAAACGAAACTCTCAGGAAATGACTCGGAAGATGTACTATCCCTGAAGGAACGATTATCTTCCGCATTGTACAACCTTGAACTCTGGGAAGAGGCAGAGAGTCTCGATCGGCACAAACTAGATGCAAGGGCGAGAACGAAGGGAGGCCGAGATCCCCAAACGCTGAAGAGCAAAGAAAACTTGGCAATGACCTATTGGAAACTGGGTCAGGTGAAGAAAGCCGAAAACATGCTGAAGGAGGTCGTAAGGGCAAAGAAGGCCGTGCTAGACCCAGAGACAGTGACAAGTATGATGAACTATGCAGCAATGCTCTCAGATCTGGGGAAGTGGAAAGAAAGCGAAGCCTTGGACAAGAGAGTCCTTGAAATCATGATAAACAAATATGGCCAGAACGATCCAAAAACTCTACACAGCATGCAAAATCTAGCCTGGAGTCGATACAACTTAGGGCAACTGGAAGAAACAGAAGCGCATATGATGCATGTCGTGGAGACCCGGAAAATAGTTCTAGGAGAGGATCATATAGACACGCTGCAAAGTAAGAGAATACTGTCTCTTATGCGAGGACGCCAAGAGCCTCCAGGAAGCACTCCAAAGCCACAATTCGAAGGGGAGAATGGTGGAATGTCGCGGCAATGAGAAGCCCCCATTCGCGAGAGTCTTGCAGACCCCTCAACCTAGACTCCTAGAGATTGTTGACAGAGGAAAGTGCCTGGGGACCAAAACACTTCTCAAACCAGTGCAAGCTATTCTTGGTTCATTCACGCCTGGTGCGATGGGGCTGCTGCACGATGGTTCATTCAAACAAATCGTCTTTCGCGATTCATTCCGTCCAGCTCGCAAAAAGGCAATCATTATCCATCACCACCTCCGCCACAACAACAAATCCAGAACCTTCCAACACGACGCAAACACTCTCGATGGCGAAAAATCGTGAAATCCAGACGTCTGAGACCTCATCCCTACGAAAAGGTCTGGCCAGGACGCAAACATCACCTGATTCTTGTCCGATGAAACCCGGGGTTAGAGGCTGCGTAAAACGGCGTCCACACCCTACCGAGGCCGATAACCCCTGTACTGCCAAAACCCCAGTTTGCACGTTGCACTTGACATTACGCACATTGCACATAGTACTTTGCATAGCGTATCGACGCTATAGTGTCGATTTAGAGCTGACTAAATACCTATACCTCACTAAAATAATCACGTATCGTAATCGTAATCGTATTAACTCCCGCTATATTTTTGCTAGTAATTAATATACCCCTGACTAACTTATATCGCAAGTATAGATATTCGACTCTCTATATTAGTCTTACTATTACCACTACTACTACAAGTATTACTTTCGCTATCGCCTAAGTTAGTAGAGGCCCCTCCTTACCCTACGTCTATACTACTACCTCCTAAAGTTATCTATAGCTCTAAAGAAGAGCTATATAGAGCTATTTAAGTATTTATATCTTAGTACTCTTATACCTTCTATATTAGATAATTAACTAAAATAAATAATAGTATTAGATTAAAGATTATATATAACTATAATTATTATAGAGAGGGATACTCACAAAACTAACTATATAACTATTAATAATATATATCTACTTATAAGATAAGCTATTAGTTCTTAGTACTAGCTATAGAGTATAGTAGTTCCTAATAAGAGCTCTACTATAGGCTTAGTAGAGAATATAGTATATATAATTACTCTCTAAGTTAATTAATTAGCTCTTATCTAGTATACCGAAAGCTAGTACAAGTAGAGATAAACTAGGCTAGATCTCTATATAATATAAGTATATTTAATATATTATATATTAAAAGTAATAGAACTAATATATTTATAGGAATTAGGCTAAGCTAAGTAATTATATACCTCCGTGAGACGATAATAACTCTACTTTAACTATATAATATATATAACCTTAATACCTCTTTTAAAAGGGAGTAAATACATGGTTTATCTAATAACGATACCTTAATCTAATACTTAAAGGATAAGGGAATATACTTTAAGATTAATATTATAGTTAAGAATTAGACTTATTACTTCTTTATTACTTATCTAGAATTAATTTAACTAGTATAAACTATTTAAGATATTATACTAGTCGATAATATATATAAAACTAATAAGTTTAATATACTACTCCTTTATATAATTAGTAAGTAACTAGATTTTCTAAATACTTAAGCTTATACTAATATATATCTAATTTACTTTATAAGTATTATAAGCTTAGGGATAATATTCTTAATTAGCTTTTACTTCCTTCTAGGTAAAATAATACAAGACTTTATATAAGTATTCTAGTATTTTTAAGAGCTTAGAATTAACTCTATAGTTATAGTTATAGATAGAGATTAAGCTTAGAAGAATATATTAGAAGAGGTATTTCCCTTTATACTTATATTACTTTATATTTAGTACGTTAATTAATATATTCTTACTAAGTATAAGAATATAGTTAGAGACGATAATTAAGAGGTATTTAACGCTATATAGTATACTATTATTTAAGTATATATAATAGAGTAATTTAATAACTATTAGCTTATATTTAAGACTTAATATTTAAACGTAAAGATATAGGGATATATTTCTTACCTTTAAAATAAGTAACTAAGGGAAGGCTAAAGAGAGCGTCTTATAATAGCCTAGATAGATTAATACTTATACTTTGGTATATGAGCTACCTCTCGAGCTAAAGGTATATATGCTTATATTAAATATTACCTTAGAGGTAAGGAGAGTAGAGGAGATCTATACTTATTATAGTTATATATTAAAGTAATAGTAATTAACTAGATTACTATAGTTTTAACCCTTATAATAATACAACGAGACTATATACCCTTAGATATAGATAAGAAGCTATATTAGGGCTATTTTAGAGTAGTTACTTAGTATATACTCTAGCTTATATAATATTATCTCGAGTCTATTTCTCTACTACTCTAACCTTATATAAGTAGCTTTATATATACTATAGGGTTACCTTATATATATATATATATATAATATAAAGAGGGCTACTAGAAGCCTTATTCCCTTAGACTTCTATGAGTACTAGTACTAAGAGTATAATAGTACTATATAGCTAGTCCTTAATCCGCTATAAGCTAGTAGATAGTATATAGTAAACGTACGAGTATCTTATATGGGCTATATTCTATCTATAGGGGAAGAGGAACTTATAAGGTAACTACTTATATACTTAGTATATTATATATAAGGCTATACTAGGAGTAGTTATAATTACTCCTTAAAACTATAAGTATTAATTACTTCCCAAAGTTAAAGACTTCTTAATATAGAAGTAGGATTAAGCTAATAATTACTACTTATAGTACTTGTAATAATAGTCTTAATTATAGTATTAATTCCTGCTTCTATACCCCTTATAGCTATATATGCGCTTATTATTCCATATATAGGTTCGTAAATATTAATCGACGTATAACTAACTCTACTAATCGTCTCTCTTATATAGCTAGAACTTTAGCCTTAACTACTAAGGTAATTATTACTAGAAATTAATATATAACTAACTCTACTAACTATCTCCCCTAGATAACTAGAACTTTGGCCTTAATTACTAAGGCGGCTATTACTAGATAGACTAGAGGTCCTTATATAAGCTTACTTAGCTAAAAAGGTAACTTAGCTAACTTAGTACTCTATTATATAACTAAGCAAATATCGTAAGGTATAGAGATAAGAAACACTACCCCTAAAGATCTTGAAAGAACACGTGTTTTATATACTTAAGGAATAACGTGACTTTATAAGTACTATTATAGCTAAGAAAGCTAATTAGTTAAATAAGGAGATTATAGTATAGCTAGATAATAAGGAAAAGTAAGAAGAGGAAGAGTTTAATACTCTCTAGGATAAGTTTAATACTAATAGTTAAAGGTATACTAAGAATATATAAGGGGAGTTATAAGAGAGACTTAAGAGGGAGTATACTAGAGATATTAAGTAATATATCCTATAGCTATATATAAAGTTACTAAAAGCTTTAAATCTGATATTAGACCCGCATGGTCACGTGACTTTATAGAATCGGCTGGCTATAAAAATGCCCTAGGGCCCGAGACTCAAGAAGAGTCTCAAGAGATACCTAGGGTATCCGGACTATTACTAGTACCTAGTACTCTTCTTTAGGGTAAGAGTATAATATGTTCTATAATAGGTAACTTATTATAGACTACTTAACCCGAAGTTAAGCGGGAATCTAAGGGCTAGGCCTATAATTTAAGACTTATTAAGATTATTAAAACTCGCTAGCTAGTACTATAGATTAGGAAACCTAAAATCTATTTAGGGGGACTTATATAATATATCTCCTTATTTATTCTAACGTTTATACGCGATTCCCGAGAGCTTAACTATTATCTAGAAAGCCCTTAAAGGGAATAAGAAGTAAGAAAGCTAGACTAATACCTTTGAGACTAAAGCCTTAATAAGCCTAAAAAGCTTACTAATTCTTCTAAAGACACCTAAGCTCTAGGGATCTCTTTAGTAATAAAGCTAAGTCGAACCTAGGATAGAAATTTTGAAGTAAGAGTTTATATAGCACTACTCGCGTAACTCGAGCTAATAATTACTATAAGAGTTTATATAGTACTACTCGTATAACTCGAGCTAACGACTACTAAAGCTAATAACTATTAATAGTAAGTACTAATTTTAGTTATATAGTACTACTTATATAACTATATAGCTAATAAGTTCCTTAGCTATTAGCTAAGACTTATTAATTAGTAAGACGAGATTATAAAGTAAGTACTCCTCTCTAGACTACTCTATAAGGTATTAGGCGTTAGAGCACTTATTAAATATAATAAGTCTCCTAAGTTTAGTATAAGAGAAGAGAGTATTAGTACTATAGTTTAGCCTAAAGGCGCCTATTATCCTTTTATACCTAATTTAATAAGAATTAGGAGTACTTATACTTTAACTCTAGAGATAATTAAGACATTTATATAGACTTAGGTTAGTAGTTTTCTCTATAGAGAGAGAATACACTAGTTCACTTATACTATAATTTAATCTATAAGAAGACTCGCGGTAGTTACTATAAAGAGTATAGAAGTACCCGAGGTAGATATTATTTAAGTCTTAACCTAAAATAATAAAAGAGAAGTAAAGTACGTAAAATAAAGTATATAAAGTAAAAGTAAAATAAAACACCAAAAAATTAAATAAATAGAAAGCTCAACTATAGGTTATAAGAACTAGTATTAACTAGGTACATGTATAACGAGGGTAAGTCGAAGTCGAAGTCGAAGTCGAAGTTAGAGGTAAGGTAAAGAGAGGGGAAGAGAACTAAAAACTAAGTTAGTATATATTCTAAATTAATAACGAATAAAGGTACTTAGTAGTAGCCTAAAGGCGTGTGAGGAAGTCGAAGTTAGAGGTGAGGTGAGGAGAGGAGAACTAAAGGATAAGTTAATATATGTTCTAAATTAATAATAAATAAGGGTACTTAGTAATAGCCCGAAGGCTTATGAGTATTAGAGAGGGAGGAGGAGTTATTAAAATCAGAGAGAAGAGAGTTATTTCCTATAAGATTAAGTTAGTAGATATTCTAAACTAATAAAGAGCGAGGGTACTTAGTAATAGCCCAAAGGCTTATAAGGTTATAAGGGTAAAGGAGGGGAGGAGGGTTATTTCCTACGAGAATAAGTTAAGAGATAAGGAATAAGGGGTACTTAGTAATAGCCTAAAGGCTTGTGAGTATTAGAGAGGGAAGAGGAGTTATTAAAACTAGAGAGAGGAGAGCTATTTCTTATAAGAATAAGTTAGTAGATATTCTAAACTAATAAAGAGCGAGGGTACTTAGTAATAGCCCAAAGGCTTATGAGGTTATAAGGGTAAAGGAGAGGATTTATTAGAAGATATATTTACTTGTAATATTTAGCTTTCTAAGGAATAAGTAGGTTAAAGACTTATAGTATAAGAGGTAGAGTATTCCGGGTAAAAGTAAACTAGAAGAAGTAATTAGGTATTAGTTCTCTAAATACCTCCTCCTTTAAACCCTTCCTCCTTTAACTCCCTCTTCCTTTAAACTAGAATTCGAAAGAGGAGGGGTTTAAAGAAGGAAGGGCTCGAAAGAGGAGGTATTTAGAAGAGGAGGGGGTTAAAAGAGGAGATTTTCGAAGGAGGAGTGAATTAGAGGAGGGGAAGGTTAGAGGGTAGTTAAATACTAGCTCTTAAGGTTACTAGAGGGTAGTTAGATACTAGCTCTTAGTATTAATAGCGAAGTAGTATTAATAATAAAGTTAAAAAAATATAGAAGAAAGATAAAGGTTATAGAGTAAAGATAGAATAGAGTTATACTTTTATAGAAAAGGAAGGCGCTAGTATAGGGTAATTATATTATTACGAATTTCTATAAATTTCTATATTTACTTTTATTATTTATTAAGGATATATACCTCTTAGGGGAAAGTATTACTTAGTATTCCTAGGAAATTATAATCTAAGAATAATATATTCGAAAAAACTAATTCTAATATACTTAAATACACTAAAATAAGGTAATTCTTTCTATTTTAAAAGTAAAAGTATAGTATTACTAGATATAGAGTTATTTCGGTTTATAGACTATATTATATATAGAAATTCGAGGATATTAAAGCTAATTCGAATTACTTATAGATTAGTTATACTTAATAACTAGTAATATAATAAGGTAATATTACACCTTACTTAATTAGGTTAATAATTAACTCCTCTCTTATAAGGGATACGCACACCTATAATGAAATAGTCACGTGACTAATTTCCTTCATTTATTAAGCTATACTATTTATAAGCTTAAACTATAATACACTAGTTACTATATTCTAAGACAAATAATAGGAAACCTTACTTAAAGATAAATTAGTAGAGAAATAAGATATATTATAAGGTAGTTATTAGTAGGTAATAAGGTAATAGTAGAATTAGAGTTATAGTATTAAAAATCACTAGTATTAAATTTAGTATAGAACTAATCTCTATCCCTCCTTAGAGGTCTAGGGTAAGCTCCTGTAAATAGGAGCCCAGAATAACGTATATATAATCTAGTAATTAATAAGTACTAGTTAGCTTACTAATTAGTAGTATTCCTATAATATAATAAGATCATTAATCCTCCTAATTACTAATTATATTACCCGAGAGCTAAGGTATATCACATACGCTAATATTACGTGTAACCTACTATATATTATAGTATACCCCCCTCTAAGGATCTTAGACTCTAAGATCTATTAATATATCCTAGTAAAAAACGTATTCAACTCTATTAAAGCAAACTTCTAGTATCTTAGGAGGTGGTTTTATTATATGGGCTTAATTTAGAGGGCGTTTAATTAGGTAAGAGTTACGACTATAATTATAGCTTAGAGGTAAGGGCTAAGTAATAATCGCGATTTCGTTTATAGGGATATACGCTCTAATTAGCTCATTTAGAATACTAAGGCACTACCCTATAAGATTAATACCACTTATTAGATATAGGTTTAAAATACTCTAAATAGCTTTAAATAAAATATTAGTCGAGATATTTATATAGAAAAACCTATAAAAACGTTCTAAGTTCCTTGAGGTTATTCTCAGATTCCTAGGAAAGTGAGGTAACTAGTTATATTAATTCTAATTAGAATTAGTGCGAAATTTTTAGTAATTAATTTAAATAGTTCCCTACTTTTATTTAAGGACCTCTTCGCGACACGAAAAGCTTCCTTCTTTTAACTATAACTATAACTATAACTATAACTATATCTTCCTATATCTATCCTTACCTTCTAGCCTCTTCTTCTACTCTTCTTTAAGTCTTTATTAATTATTTTTAATTAATTCTATAATATCTTTCGTTATTACTACTACCTATAATAAGCGTAAAAGTAACCTTATAGCCTCCTTTCCTCTTATTAGTTAATACTTGAAATATTTCAAGTATTTACTTATTAATCCTAACTCCTTATATACTATAGTACCTAGTAAGAAGAATTACGATTACTATAATAAGGGTTCTAAGTCCTATAAACTAGTAGGTTCTTCCCCTAAATCTGAGCTAAAGCTAATATAATTTAAAGATTCCCTATAACCTTTTAGAGGCTTACTAGGCCTAAGAAGACACCGTGATAATCTTTAAGGCTTAGCTTAAAGTAAACCCTTATAATCACGCTATAGATACTAATTGTTCTATTAATTAGATCTTTGATAACTAGATATAAGCTAATAAACTTATAGATTCTATTCACTGCCTAGTAAAGCCTAAGGATAAGGCGACTTAGGCTTATATTCTAGTTATAAGTACTCTATAATATAATAAGAAAGGTACCTAGTTAATTCCTAGAAGGAATATAAGAATATCTACCTCTAGGGTATTAACCTTATTACTAAAATCTCTAATGAAATCAAGTAGTAATTTATAATAAGTATCTTAAGTACTAAGAATATAATAATTAGTGTTATTTATAAGTTAACTACCGAGATCTAAGCCTTCTATAAGGTCTATATAGTAGTTATAAGTCCCTTAGCTCCTCTTAACCTCCTTATTACTAATATTATTATAGTATTAGTATATTCTAGTAAAGGATAAGCGGATTCTAGAAGCTATTTCCCGGTAGTTTACTAAGTCCTAAATAGGGTTAGTATATAGAGTTTAGTAATTTTAGATATAGGATTTATAAGACTTAATATTTATTTTCTTTAAGATACCTGTAGCTAGTCTACTTATAATAAACCTTTCTTAACCCTAATTATTCCTAAAACGTGAATATAATTCTTGTGAGCCTTAATAAAACCCTAGAAAAAAAGAACCTTCTTAGGTAAAAACTTAGGGAAAAAGTATCTTAATTACTATTTATACCTATTTTTTAGGCCTTCTAGGTCCTCTCTTTCTTTTAGGAGGCCTTCTTTTTTACCTTAGGGGACTAGAATTCTTAACCTTAATAAGTTACTAAGAAGTTATTATAGACTCTAAACTATAGTTTTTATCGTATAATAATAGAAGTTCCTTAGAGTTTTTAAGGTTAGGGAAAGCGAGTAACTAGGTATTATAATCTTTTAGTTAGGATTTCTATTTAATTAAATACTATTATTCCTTACTTCGGTTATCTTATTAGTAGTTAATAATAGCTTCTACTTCCTATTCTTACTCTTTATTATTATCTACTAATTCCGGAAGTTCTCTAGTAGAGTATAGGTAGTATTCCTAACCCTTCTTTATTATATACTCTTTAAGGAAAGAAATATAGAAAGTTAGATATAAATAATTATATATACTTAGTAATTCTAGCTTATATACCGCTTATTTAATATATTTAAGTACCTTAAATAGACTTATGAATTTTAGCTTAAGCTTTCTTACCTTAAGTTTAATGTTTTTCGTTAATAGTATTACTTAGGCTCCTTTAGAGAAGTATTTATGATAATATTTTATCTAGTTACTTGACTATATCCCATGTCTTATATGTCTCATGTCCCATGCTACCACGTGACGCGGCCGCTTTACTAAGGGAATCTAGATAGAGTATACTTAGGGAAATTTAGGAAGCTAAGCTCTATATAGACTAGCGTATTATAGGGTATATATATACTCCTATAACCTCCTATATTCTAGTCTTTCCTTCTTTAGCTTTAAATCGTCTTTATAAGGGACTTTTTACCTTAGTTTCTAAGCCCTAAATACTATACTCGTAATAGTATTTATTTAACTAATACTTATTATAATAAGTCTCTTAGTTATTTTATATATAATACTAAAGATCTTAAAGCTTATTCTACTTTACTTAAAGAGTCTCTAGCCTCCTATATATAGCTAGTACTTCCCCTATAATCCTGTCCTTAGGATTCTATAGAAGTTAAGGGTAGTAGCTATAATATATATAAAAGGGTGTATTCTATAGAACTTAATACTTTAAGTTATTATATATAAACTCTATAAAAGATAACTTCTTAAACTAGTTATTCTTTTAAGAGTTATAGTAGTATCTTAGGTAGTATTTTAGGGCCTAGTTTTGTCTTTCTATTTACTTATTTATCTAAGGATAAAATACTATATTTAAATACTATTTATATATTAAATAGAAATAGAAAGTAGACTAGAACTAGTTAGTAAATACTATTCCTTAATTAGAAATAATACTATTAGGGGAGCTAAAGATCGAGAAAACATGTTCCTATATAATCCTAGTAAGCTCTAGAGAGTTAATTATCTTATAATAAGTAATATACCTAGCTATTTTTGAGTACTAGTTAATAATTATAAGGATTATATTAAAATTAGGACCTCTTACCAGGTTCTTATATAGTAGTAAGCCTATAATAAAATCTATAGAGATCTCACCTTAGGGTCTCTTAGGCTATAGTAAACTACTAAGTAGGCTATATAATAAATGCCTTTTAGCCTTAATTCTTTAATAGATATCGTATTCTTAATAATAGTCGCGAATATCTATTTCTATATTCTCTTAATACTAGGACCTTCTAAGGAGCTCGAGACTTTTCTCGATACTATAGTGTCCTACTAGTGAGTTATTATAATGAAGCTTTATAACTTCTTAACGTAAGGTAAGGTTATCCGAGATAATAATTCTTGAATAGTACCTAAGAAGGCCCGAATTACTACTCTAGATTTAACTCCCCTTAGTATCTCTCTTACTAAGCCTCTATTTCACGATATCTTAATATCGAGAATTATTCCTCTAAGCTACCTTAATAATATCTAGGAGGGGTTTAGATAAAGGAGCTAGTACTATAGCTCTTTTAGTAGTTATATATATCTATATATAAGGAATTAGATATTTATAATTATCTAATTCAAAAACTCAAGGGATTAAGGAGTTTATAATCCCTTTAGGTAATATAGTTATAGATACCTCTATTACCCTAGCTTTAAAAGTAAAACCTTTAAAGTATCTCCTTATACCTTAATTCTTAACTAAGTCTTTAGTTAAGTAATCTACGTAATAATCTATCTACTTATCCTATAGTAAAATAGTCTCCTTAGTTATTATAGAAATAGTAAGTATTAAATAATATTTATTCTAAGGAGGGGACTCTCTAGATATCCTAAGGGACCTCTAAATTATAATAGCGAAAGCTCCCTTTAATTTATTCTAAAAGGTAAGAAGCTAAGTTATATTAATAGAGCCTTCTTTATAGTTAGGTCTTCTACTAGGTCTATTTATAGGGTTTAAGGTACCTCTATAATAAATAATATTAAAATCATATATTATAAGATATATTACCTAGTATACTTAATAGTTCTCTAGATACTTTATTTCTATGAAGTATTAGAGGTTATTATAGTCTATAATAACCTCGATTATGAACCTGGATCCTTTAAAGTAATAGTACTAGTACTTAAAGGCTTCTATAATTATAAGTAGCTCCTTATTATAGGTGTTATAGTTTCGTTTAGCCCTAGTAAGTTTCTGGGACTAGAATACTACTAGATACTAGTACTTTTTAGGCCTATTACTAGTATCTACTTATTAAGAAATAGTACTAGTAATTATAAACTTTAATATATTAGTTTTAACTCGAATCTTCTTAGAAGAGTCGAAATAGACTAGGATAAGCGCTATAGTAAAAGCTTCCTTAAATTCCTTAAAGCTCTTACTAGTTGCCTCTATCTAGGTAAACGGGCTAGATTTACGGCCCTTCTCTATTCCTTATAAGAGATTAGTTATACCTATAGTTACTTGAGAGTAATAGTATATAAACCTATAATAGAAGTTAGTAAATCTAAGGAATACTTAGATATTATAGAACGACTTTAGTTCTAGCTATTCTATAATACTACGAATCTATTTAGGGTTTGCTCAAATACTTTTCGTTCTAATAAGAAAGCCTAAGAATTCGACTTCTTTAATATTAAACTCGTATTTATTAAGTTTATAGAATAGGTTATTTTTATATAGCCTAGTAAGTACCTAGTAAACGTGATTATAGTATTTATCCTTATTTCGGGAGTAAATTAGGATATTATCTAAATAAATAACTATAAAATAATCTAGGAGCCTTATAAGAGTAGTATTAATATATACTTAGAATATAGCTAGTGTATTAGCTAGCCTAAAAGGTATTATAAGGTACTTAAAATATCTATAGTAAGTCCTAAAAGCTGTCTTTTACTCGTGTCCTTCTCGAATTCTTATATAATAATATATATCCTTGAGATCTAACTTTATAAATATCTTAGTTCCCTAGAGCTTATTAAGGGTCTTATCGATAAGAGGAAGCGGATACTAATTCTTAATCGTGACTTTATTAAAGCTATAATAATTAATATAAAGCTATAATCTATTATCCTTCTTAGGAATAAAGGATAAGTGCCCTTATAAGGCTTATACTAGGCCTTATTTAATGTTTACAAGCGTATCACATGATATAGACATAACGCTTTAGTTAAGTCTCTAATAAGTTATTAAAGGTCTATAAGGGACTATATTATCCGTATTAATAGAGTATTTAATACTACTAAGATTAGGAAGTTCTAAAGCCTTATTAGGGTTAAAGACCCCTATAAAGTCTTCTATTATCCTAGAGGTATATAGGACTTCTAAGGCCCCTTTCCCGAGGGTATTAACTTAATATATTATATACTCTTATCCTATATTACTAGAATTATATAAGGAGGTAGATACCTAGTAACTATTATATATATAAAGCCTATTATCTAGGGTAGTTATATTCGCCTTTAGTTAAGAATAGGGCCTATAGTACTACCTTAGGGTAGTTATTAAGCTCCTTCTTAACTCTTTCGGGTTAGGATCTTAACCTTATTAGGCTAAGTAAGGTATATACCTAGTATTTCTTAATATAATTAGTATACTATATAATAGTTACTTCATAGAATTCTATACTAAAAACGAGGCTATAAGAGCCTATATTTTATATCTATAGAATTAGAGCTTAAAAGGACGTATCTCTATAATTATCTATAATAAATACCTTAAGATTATAGGCTTAATAGACCTTAAACTTATTCCTATAGAAGGTTATAAACTCTTAGTTATATTTAGCTAAGGCTATAAAGCCCTAGCTCTAAGCTACTATTATTAAGGAAGTTATAGACCTAGTATTACTAAGACTAGTATATACCTCTAAGGTACTACTTTAGGTTAAGTTAACCTTACCTAAATAGATATATGAAGTAATATACCCTTTTTTTATAGCTAAAATCGCTAATATTTAAGATTTAGCCTTCCTTTTCCTAGTTCCTTAGGAGGTACTCCTCTAGAGCGCTCCTCTATAGTAATCTTATTAACTTACTTCTATA
>JAJTUR010000248.1:0-43279 GCA_021399475.1 Hyaloscypha finlandica
AACTTGACACCTTCCTTCTCCCCCCTTTCCACAATATTCTCATCATCATACCGCTTTCCAAGCTCTCTGAGTATTCCTGGAGCTTGCTGTGCCGAAGGATCGATATGTGCTTCGTCTGTAAAGAAGATATAGCTCCAGAAATCCTCCATAGGCTTGTCCTTATGCTCTTGTCCGTATGCAACCCTCTCGTCCTTATTCTTCTTTGAAATTGTCTTCTTTACAAAGGCACACTTGTAAATACGACCACCATTGGTATGCTCTGCCAATTTCCGACGTAATTGGCGCCTTTGAACTGGTATATTGTGGAAACCAATCTGTGCATCGTATGGTTGATTTCTGACTGGATTTCTGGCTGGATCAACGAGCATCTGACACATCGATTTCGTGACTTTTGAGGGCTTTCCAAGCTTGCGAGGCCCTTTCCCACGCGTGTGTCTATAAGCCTGAGAGCCCATATTCTCACGTTGCTTAAGCCAGCGGCGTGCTGTCCCCTCAGTAGTGTGCTCATCGCGGGCGATCGCGCGAAGCGATTTAAACTTGATCTCTTTATCGTAGGCGTGGAAGAACTTGGTTTTTTTAATCGTATCAGCTTCTATGCCTGCGGAAGGCCCTAGAGGAGGGGTAATTCGGCTTGTGCGGCGTGTGGTTGGGGCCATAGTGAGTATTGAGAGTGATGGTTGAGAGAGATAAAAATCGCGAAATCGCGATTTCGGTGTTTTTGGTCCGTGCGTCGCGAATTCTGACACCCACTGGTGGCGTGCGATTACCGAATTGCCACCTAATAAGTCCCCGGCGGACTTATAGTACCGCATCCCTATAGCCACCGCCCTAAATTATATATGCGATATATGAATCGGACCGCCGCACGCCCGCCTTTTAATCAGTATATCACATGTATGATTTAGAGCAGTAGCTATAGAGGGGGAGCGGATCGAGGGTTGTTATCACGTGACCTATCCGGGGCTAGTAAAAGGGGCTCGCCTGCTCGTACGAGGTAGTAACCTAGTAACCCACATATGATATCGCTTATAGTTTGAGATAGAGAGAGAGCTATATTAGCTATATAAGAGCATACTAGTAAGCGGTCTTATATAATACAACCCCCCCCCGGCGTCCCCAACGGGCCCAACGGCCCCGCCGTGCCGCTCCCCTCCTCACTGGCCTCGCATTCGACTCCCGTATAGGCTCAGGGCTAGCTCGACGGTGTTCCCGCTGCTGCCGTAGCTTCTCCGCGAGCCGCTTTAGGCTCTGCCCAGCCCGTAGCTACTCGAGCTCTGCTATAGCCTCCTCCACGCTCTTGCCGCGAGCCGTACGAGCCCGTAGCGCGTCCCAGATAACCTTCCGCCGGCAGAACTATACCCTAATCATACTCCCGGGTCGCCAGCGGCTCCCCCACTACTCTTCTAGCTCCCGGATCGCTAGCCGGCCAGCAAAGCCCTCGTGCCACTCCCGCTAGGCGTCCTTGACTATATAGAGTATTACTAGGGCCTCGTAGACTGGCGGGCCTTGCTCGCGGGCCACAGGTGCTTGGGTAGCGGTAGTTACGGGTGCTACGGGTACTACAGGCGGTATAGGTATAGGAGAAGCCCTCGCTCCTTCTCTGTTCTAGCCCGTAGCCCCCGTACTAAAGTAGCCCGTAAGGGTGATTAGGACCTAGCCCTAGAGGAGGGTATCTAGGCGACCTTATACGCCCTAAACCTTAACCTCAAGCTAGGCCACAAGCCGCCGGCTATTCTATAGAATAGCCTCGCGCGAGCTCTCAAGGGCACTACTAAGCTCTGGCAATACACGCTATAAGAGGAGGCTCAGTGGCTCGCTTATACCTATAGTATTAGCCTAGATAAGGAGAGCGTAGTCCTTCTACTCAGGCATTGAGAAAGGGGCGTAGGCAAAGAAGGGGAGCCCGGGGTAGCGCGGCTATAATACGGCCAGGTCCTAGAGAAGGACGACCCGCAAGTACTATAGAAGCTTGAGAAAGCCGTCCATAGCTAGGTCGTCCTCGTCGAGCCCGCCCTGAGCCCACGAACACCGGCGTACGCGGGCCTCAAAGCACGGCTCCTACTCCTTAATCTAGGGCCAGAGCTACTTTTAGAGGGTATATAGGGGCTCATAGGCCACGCGGGCGAGGTAGTAGTCGCCAGAGGAGGAAGAGAAGCCCGTAACGATCTATAGGAACTCCTATAGGAGGTATGTGAGGTACGCTTAGCAGAGCACGCTCTAGTTCTAGTGACCAGCTTGCGAGATCTGGGCTAGGGAGGTACTATATGTCTCTACACTCTACGTACCGATCCGTCGTAGCAGGTATGTCTTCTTTGACGAGATAATACTAGCCGCGCCAAAGACACGCTAGGTCTCTTAGAGCTATGTAGGGTATAAGAGCTCTTACTCGCAATTCTGGCCGACGAGGACCTTGATCCAGTACTAATCGCTCCGATAGCGAAAAGAGGGCGGCGTCTCGCCAGCGACATACTAGCGCCAGAAGAGTAACTAGGCAAGGGCGCCTTATATATAGAGAAGGGGGTCCTTATGTCATAGCGAGCCTATAAACTCCTTCCGGGCCGTCTTATTCATCTTACTGTCCTAGAGGAGCGTCACGAGGTAGTAGCACGGCGTCGGGCCCTCCGTAGGCAGGTACTCGAGTAGTGAGAGGTCCACAAGCTCTATCTTTCGCCTATTCTCTCCGCAGAGGAGGTAGTAGTAGCCAAAGAGGAGGTCGACCCACGTATAGAGGCTCTGTGGTATGAATACGGCTCCGCTAAGGAGAATATCCTAGATCCATAGCCACTCGTCCGGGGAGTAGCCGGCCTGGATCCCGTCGCTACCACGGTCCTTAAAGCTCGCACGGTCGTGCTTACCCCGCTGCCGGCCCCGCTACTCGAGGAAGCTGCGGACAGCGATACTACGAGGGTTCTCGACGTTACTCCCGCCGTGGGCGACCTGGAGCCGCTAGAGCTCGATTACGGCCGTAATATAGGCGTCCACGGTCCCTTTAGTATAGAGGGTCCCCTCTGGGGCTATCCCAACAGCCTGCGAGAGGGCCGCTGGGGGCATATAGCCCTCGCGGTCGTCCGTAAGTAGCTCAATGACATTAGTGATAGGTACCTCGAGCGTCTCGGCTAGGCTCTTGACCTCCGTAAGGGCCGCAGCGTCGACCTGCTCGGGGGACTACCGTACGCCCTTCCAGGGCCGGGCCCGAGCCCGTGGCCGGCGGACGGGGACACGGCGGAGGAGTATATCCTCCTTGAGCCAGGCCGCGAGCTTATCTAGCGTCACGAGCTCGCCGTCCGGCTAGCTATAGTACGAGCTGTCGCGGGCCGCCTACGGCGTCCGGCACCAGGTCTATAGAGGAACGTATTAGCCCATACGCCCGTATACATATAAGGGGGAGGAGGGGGGAGGAGGCCACGCGCTTTCCACTCCTCCTACTTCGAGCGGTAGCTCCGCGCTGTATTCGCCGGCTACTCGTCCTTCTTAGCCTATAGGCCCGCCCGCCGGGCGTCCCGCAGGCGCTCGTCGGCAGCAGTGTACGCGACGTCGGCTATCACTATCGTCGCCGCGCGAGGGTTAGGTGTATATAGCTATAGGGGCGCGGGGGGGAGGGTAATAAGTTGAGCGCGCACGGGCACGAACTTACCACGCCCACTTATCGCACGCTCCGCTGCCGATTTCCCAAGGGCTTAGCGCGCGATTTTCGCGGGTGGTAAGTCGTCACGTGGGGCTAAGCGAGGGCTAGCGGTTGCCGGGAAATTTCCCGCGCCACCGATAAGACGCGACTCGCTTAGCTGGCACCGACTAAATACGCGCCCGAGTACTGTACAATTTATCATCTCATCCCCTTAGCAGCCACAGGTCTAAAGTTGCTCCAAAACGTGCCGGTCAGGCAAGGCTCATGGCATGTGCCAGCGGCCCAAGGCGACGGGACATCTCAAGACAGGCTCCAATCACTGCACGAGAAGTATTGCACTGATACTATACAAGCTAGGGTAGGTACCACGTATTAAACTTTGGTTGCCAAGGGGATAATCGGAGAGTCGAGACGCCGGGGGATTGGAGACGCAGGGGCCAAAACTCAAAAGGATATTCGGGATCTTCTTCGGGTTTCGGGGACGGAATCATGGGCCGAGTTGTCACTGCCACGCCGCCCACGCATCTTCGAGGCGGCTTACCGCATGTCCAAACGGCTGATAGCGACCCCCCTTGTGCATGCTGCTCCAAGACAATTCAAGAAGCTTTCGCCACCGACGGGGTCCGACTTGCTGCCCCTGCAGTCGGGACTTTTTTTAACCCGGGCCAAGACCTTCACAGGCGAACATCCCGCATTCAATCGTGCCACATAAATACGGAGTAGGAGCTGTATGGCACAATCATCGCATTTCGAGGTGCACTGTACGTACTCCTGGGAGCGGTAGAGCCAAGGTACCTAGGTACCAACCAAAACAACAACGAACCCCTTTGAGAATGACATCCAGAGCCGCCTACCGTTCAAAGACCACTTCATCTCAAAGCATGTCAACCTTGTAAACTCGGGCGATATCACCTACCCACCTACCTGCCTACCTCCCAACCATGGCCCTCGCCGCAAGTTCCATCCGGCTTCTCCGCCTCAGCCCGGCGCTCTGCTCCTCCATGGTTCTCATGTTCGCCCTCGACGAGCATCTGATCTTCGGAACCTGGGTCACGCCCCCCATCCGCACACTGGCAAACTCCACCCTGCCTGCCTGGTGGACCAGGGGCGGCCGTCGCTGGCGCTGGGTCCTGATCATATTCTACCCCGTCAACTACATTCTGGGCATTCTCAACCTGCTCGTCCCTGCGGATCAACCTGTCTCGACAACGTGGTATCAATGGGGTCTGTTTTTCAGCATTGCACACATGTTCTTTGTTCCGATGGCTCTGCGTCGGATAGCAGCTATTGAGAACGGCGTTCCGAAGGGGAATGTTGTCAGTTCGATGGAGGCTTGGCTCAGGATGAATTGGGTTCGGGCGTTGATTACGGACTTGCCGGCTTGGCTGTGCTTCATCATCGCCGCGCTGAAGGCACTGTGATGGATGATTATGATGATCTGGAGGACGAGGAGGAGGGCGAGGAGGTGGTGGTGGTGGTGGAGGAGGAGGAGGAGGGTGGGTGCAGCGAATGGATTGGATGTCGAGTGTGAGTTCATAGCTGGCCGTAATCACGACGAAAGAGACGACAGCTGCAACAACCCCGCTCACCTCAATCTAGAATCGCAATAAAAACCTCAAGGAGCAAGTGAAGTTCCGCATGCCCCGTCCTTGGTAGCTAGGTCTTCACGTACGGCCCGATAGGGCTTGGGGGTCTATCGACCACACGGGTTGTCACGTGCTGCGCACAGGCCACACACAGATATATATATAGCTTCTTCCCCGCTCTTAGGGCACCATCATTCCTTACAAACATACCAATATACACCACATTCTATTCCCACAGCTTGTCCAGGCCGTGACATGGGCGAAGCAGCGCAACGGGATACTCTTGGAAGAAAAAGAAAAAATCATGGTAGCTGATGCAGCGATGACAGGCTAGGAGATGTTGATTTATCGCCAAGATGCCTAATGGGAACACTAAGGTAATTACATGAGCGTGGCTGTGATTTACCAGGCCCGCTCACCTAGGCCCAAGCATCACACAGCACATATCCCAGTGCCCCGGTCATAGACTTCATCAAGGACATTGTCTATGCCAGATACAGCGCACCGCCGATCAACCCGAACAGAATGAGGTGCGGGATCGGGCTCTCGCCCAACTTCAAGTCCGAGTAAAACCCAATGCAGCACCCGCCGACAGCAATCTTCAGCCCGAGCGTCCGGTAGCTCGGTATCGTGAGCAAGACCGCGAACAGTAGATTGAGGCTGATGAAGAAAGCCCTCAGCGTCGAGTCCGAGACGCCCGCCCACCGGAAGAGGACCCTGTTGTGCTGTGGCAGCTTCTCCGCAAGGTTTCTGGAGAAGCCCGGAGTGAACCTGTCGGTCATGTGGGCTTGGATGCAGAGGACGTTGAAGCCGAGCAGCACCATGCTTAAGACGTCACTCACGCGCGTCGACATGGTTTCGAGAGGGAAGTGCGAGACGCTCTTGGGAAGGACGGTTAGGACTCTGAAACACTGCCCCAGGGAAACTGGTGTCATTGCCTGATGGAACTTACCGTGGCTGAAGCAGGTAGGCAAGGTACTCTTGTCTCTATGGGCCCGAAGAAATGTTGATTTTTGTCCGAGAGATGACCTCGCTGGGCCGACCTGTTGGTGGGCGATGATATCTGAAAGGGATGGCTACGGGGACTACCTTCCAAGCATATTTTAAGGGACTGGGTATTATAGAATTGAATGGGGGTCAGACGGATGGTCAGCCCAACCGCTTCTAATATTTCTTGTGGCATGATTTCGGTTCTTTCCACCTCCTCCTGAAGCTGACGTGCTTTAGCGACTATTAATAATTCCCGAGTTCGTGTGGCAATGCATCCTGTTCGGGGTTTCGGCTGCCATAATCAATAGAAAAAGTCCCGAAGGTACTTGATGAGGGCGTGATCAGGACTCAGCTTCTTCGCTCGATCATCTTCCGTTCCGAGTCCCGTGTTTCCAACTCTATTCCTTCGGAGCCTTGAATCTCTCGGTCAGTTCTCACCCGAGTCTAGTTCCGAGCCCGAACTTGTTAGTTAAGCCACATGTTGACTTCGAATACTCTTGTGTGCTCGTGCTGGAAGCCGAAAATGGAAGACAGCCAGGGTATGGAAGTTTCGGTGAGGCGTTTGGGTTTTCGTTACTAGTTGGATGAGGAGTTGTAATCTTCCGTAAGTTCCAGCTTGGTAGGTAGTTGATTAGGAAGGAGCCAATCGAGCAATTGCCCCGACCATGGTGAAGTATGGAAATAGGCAAGTGTCTTAATTGTTGATATCATCACTGCCTTGTCCTTCTCCGCGGTCGCGTCTTCTCCATTGGGCTGTGAGCATCAAGTTTTAACACCAAGTTTCAGACTATACCACCATCTCTCATTCACCATGACCGCCCATCATACTGCTCCGCCTGGCAAGGGAGAGCCCATCGCCGTCGTTGGCAGCGGCATGCGCTTCCCGGGCTCTTCGAGCAGCCCATCCAAGCTCTGGGAGTTTCTGCTCAAGCCGCGCGATGTGCTCAAGCGCATTCCGAAGACTCGCTTCAATGTCGATAATTACTACCATCCGGAGCCGACCCATCACGCAACCTCACATGTCAAGGAGTCGTATTTCCTCGACGAAGACCACCGCCACTTCGACGCGGGCTTCTTCAACATCAAACCCGTCGAGGTGGCCGCCATCGACCCCCAGCAGCGTCTGCTGATGGAGGTGGTCTACGAGTCGCTTGAGGCGGCGGGAATCCCGCTCGAATCTTTGGCGGGTTCTCGTACCGGAGTCTACGTCGGACTCATGTGTGCCGACTACCTCGACCATCTGAACAGCGACATCGACACTGTGCCAACCTATTCTCCGACGGGAACCGCCCGGAGCATCGTGTCGAACCGCATTTCCTACTTCTTTGACTGGCATGGACCCTGTATGACTATCGATACCGCTTGTTCTTCCAGCCTGGTCGCGGTCCACCAGGCAGTCCAGCTGCTGCGAAGCGGTGACTCGGATGTGGCCGTCGCGGCGGGAACCAACATGATCCTGGGGCCGGGGCAGTACATTGCCGAGAGCTCGCTGCACATGCTGTCGGCGGATAGCCGGTCTCGCATGTGGGATGCCGACGCGGCCGGGTACGCACGCGGCGAGGGAGTCGCTGCGGTGATCTTGAAGCGTCTCAGCACTGCGCTCGCAGACGGAGACAAGATCGAGTGCATCATTCGAGAGACTGGCGTCAACCAGGATGGCCGGACTAAGGGAATCACGATGCCGAGTGTCAGCGCACAAGCCCAGCTCATCGAGGAGACGTACGCAAAGGCCGGACTGGATCTAAGGGACCCCAGTCAGCGCTGCCAGTACTTTGAAGCGCACGGAACCGGAACTCCGGCAGGTGATCCCAAGGAGGCCGAGGCTATCAGCAAAGCCTTCTTTCGGCCCGGCGACGGCGCCGGCGCCCGCGACCCGCTCTACGTTGGCTCCATCAAAACCGTGATCGGTCATACCGAGGGCACCGCGGGTCTGGCTGGCCTTCTCAAAGCCTCTCTCGCCGTTCAACACGGCGTCATCCCGCCCAACCTGCTCTTCAACAAGCTTCATCCAAACATCGCGCCGTTCTACACCCATCTGGAGATCGCAACGAGCCCCAAGCCATGGCCGGCCCTCGCGGATGGCGTCCCGCGCCGTGCCAGTATCAACAGTTTCGGCTTTGGAGGCACGAACTCGCATGTCATTGTCGAAAACTTTGTGCCTCCCACCTCCTCACGGGACAGCGAGCTTGTTCCTGCTCCGCAGTTCGCGCCGTTCAACTTCTCCGCTGCTTCTGGAAGTGCCCTGAGAGGGGTCCTGTCCAACTACTCGGAATACCTGGCATCTCACCCGAATCTCGATCTCGGTGATCTCGCCTACACGCTGTATGCTCGGAGATCTCACCACGCCGTTCGAGCCAGCATCCCGGCGGGGTCGGCGGCCGACCTCCGGGCCAAGATTGACAACCTCCTGGCGGCACAGTCGGAGCGAAACAGTAGTGGCTCCGGCTCCGGCTCCAGCCTCGGCACTCGCGCAAAAGAGCTCTCGCGCCCAATTCGCGTCCTGGGCGTGTTCACCGGCCAGGGCGTACAGTGGCCCACCATGGGGAGAGCCTTGATGAAGAGCCCGTATGTCCGAAAGATCGTCGAGGACCTCGATCGGGAGCTCCAGCGTCTGCCCAAGCCAGAGCGCCCCGACTGGACGCTTGTGGAACAGCTCACCTGCGATGCTTCCGAGTCTCGCGTCGCCGAAGCCGCGTACGCACAGCCTCTCAGCACCACGATCCAGATCGTCCTGTGTGATCTCCTCCGCAGCGCAGGCGTCAGCTTCCAGGCGGTTGTCGGCCACTCATCCGGGGAGCTTGCCGCATCGTACGCCCAGGGCTACATCACCCGAGTCGAGGCGGTCAAGATCGCCTACTACCGGGGCTACTATTCGACCCTCTGCACGTCCGACAAGCCTGGAGCCATGATGGCCGCTGGCGCGTCTCCAGAGGACGCCAACGCGCTCTGCGAGCTGCCCATGTTCAAGGGTCGTCTGTGTGTAGGCGCGTACAACTCGCCCACGGGCGTCACGCTTTCGGGTGACCGCGACGCCATCGAGCAGGCGAGGGAGATCCTCCAAGACGAGGGCAAGTTTACCAGAGTCGTCAAGGTCGACAAGGCATACCACTCGCCGCACATGAAGCCAGTGGCAGCCGCGTTCCTCGACGCACTCAGGGGCTGCAAGATCCAGCCTCGACACGCGGCGGGGGACGCTGTGTGGCACTCCAGCACCTACGAGGACACGGAAATGCGCGGCAACATGGAGGAGGGAGATCGCGATCTCGATCTCTCCGGGCCGTACTGGGTGAACAACCTGCTCCGGCCCGTGCTCTTTTCTCAGGCCGTCCAGGCTGCCGCTGCTGCACACGGCCCCTTCGACATGGCCATCGAGATCGGTCCCCATGCGGCACTCAAGGGGCCCGTGCTCGAGACGCTTCGGGGGAGCGACGGGGAGGCGGGGCCGGTGCCCTATGTGGGCCTGTTGCACCGTGGAAAGGACGACGTCGATGCGTTCTGCAATGCGCTTGGCGAGCTCTGGTCCCGCTTTTCTCCCGCGACCGTCGACTTCCGCACGGTGGACGCGACGGCATCCGGCGCCGGCGCCGGCGCGCACCGCCGGGGGCTCCTCAAAGACCTCCCCACATACCACTGGGACCATGAGAGGCTCTACTGGCACGAGTCGCGCACGTCCAGAGCCAAGGCCATCGCCAACAACCCCCCGCATCCGCTGCTCGGCGCGAGGACGACAGATGTCACCGAGGACGAGATGCGCTGGAAGAACCTGCTCAAGCTGAGCGAGATGCCATGGGTCCGCGGCCACCAGCTGCAGGGACAGGTCGTCTATCCGGCGACGGCCTACATTGCCACCGCGGTAGAGGCCGCCAGGCGCCTGGCACCCGACAAGAACATCGCCGTGATCGAGATCCAGGACTTTAGCATCGGGAAACCGCTCGTCTTTGAAGACAACGATGCTGGCATCGAGACTCTCTTTACGCTGCATGGCATAGCCAAGGAGGGCGACAACAGCTATCTCGCCTCCTTCTCCTATCACGCCTCCGCCAAGGTCGAGGCGGAACGCCTGTCCACCCATGCGACCGGGAGACTCCGCGTCACGACGGGCGAAACGCATGCGCGATGGCTGCCGTCCCGAAACGACGACCCTCCCAACCTCTCCGCCGTTCCAGAGGACCTGTTCTACTCCCTTCTGGAGCCCATTGGCTACGGTTATAGCGAACACTTCCGGACGCTCTCTTCGCTTCAGAGGAAGCTCGACTACTCGTCTTCGACGATCGCGGTGCCTCCACAGGATAATGAGCCGGTGCAGATGCTGCTCCACCCGGCCATGCTGGACACGGCGCTCCAGGGCATCTTCTTGGCCTATTGCTTCCCGGGCGACGGCAGTCTCGAACAGCTGCACGTCCCCACCGGAATCAAGAGCTTCCGCGTCAACGTCGGGCTCTGCGAGCAGAATCTCCAGCCCGAGAGCAGCGTGACGTCCTGCGCGCACCTAACCGAGAACCCTCTGACCTCGAAGCAACTCCAGGGCGACGTCGATATCTACACCCATGACGGAGCCGGCCTGGTCCAGATGGAGGGCGTTCAGGTCGTCGTCTTTGCCGAGACCACGGCAGATGCGGACAAGAAGTTTTTCACCGAGCACAGGTGGGCGCTACTCAACCCGAACTGCGAGGCGGCCATGGGCGGCTACAGGGCCACCACCGATGACTACGAGTTTGCCGAGGCCATGGAGAGGATTGTCATCGATTACATGCAGCGCATCACCGCCCTCTTCCCGAAGAGCGTCCGAGAGACCATGAACCTCGAGTGGCACTTCAAGTGTCTCTTTGAGTCCTACGAGGACGTCATTGCCACCACTGGGACGAGACCGCATTCCCAAAGGAAGTGGCTGTATGATACCCCTGAGGACATCGCGGCCTTGAAAGCCAAGTAAGTCCCGTCCTTCGTCCCACGACGGACCTTCCCTTCCATTGCTTTCTCTCTCGTCTCTCCATTCTGCGCCACCAGGGATGCTGACTGTCACACAGATTCGCGGACAAGACAGAGCTCCAGCTCGCCCTCGCAGTGGGTGACAATATCCCGGCTGTCCTCAGGGGCGAGACGACGATTCTCGAGCACATGACCAAGGATGGTCTGCTGAATCGCTTCTACGAGGTCGGCCTGGGCTTGCGAGAGTTCAGCACCTTCCTCGCCCGGACCGTGAAGCAGCTCGTGCATCGGCACCCTCGCATGAAGATCCTCGAGATCGGCGCGGGCACCGGCGGAGCTACCAAGCTCATCATGAGCGAGATTTGCCGTTCGTTCGACTCGTACACCTTCACCGACATCTCGACGAGCTTCTTCGAGACCGCCCAGGAAGTCTTCCACGCCCTCGGCGACAAGATGATCTTCAAGCCGCTGGACTGCGAGAAGGACGTCCTGGCACAGGGATACGAAGAACACTCGTACGACCTGGTGGTCGCCTCGCTGGTCCTCCACGCGACTACTAATCTCCGCCGGACCCTGACTAATGCGCGCCGGCTCTTGAAGCCGGGGGGCTACCTGGTCATGCAGGAAGTCACCAACAACCACTTGACCCGAACCGGGTTTCTGATGTCGGCAACCCCAGGCTGGTGGCTCGGAAAGGACGACGGGAGGAAGCTGTCGCCGTGCGTGTCGGAACTCGAGTGGCACAAGCTGCTCCTCGAGTGCGGCTTCTCGGGCGTCGACACGGCCACCCCCCAGCTCGACCCCTTGCCCTTCACTCTGAGCATCATGGCCACGCAGGCCGTCGACGACCGCTTCATGTCGCTCCGCGAGCCACTCTCGGCGCCCGCCATCCAGGCAGCCGGCGAGGAATTGGACTTGGTGCTCATCGGCGGCCAGAAACTGGGAACGAGCCAGCTCATCAGCCAAATCGTCCGGCTGATCCAGCCGTTCGGGGTGAAGCATAGCGTTTTCACGACGCTCGGAGACATGGTTGCTGCCAAGACCTCGCCTAGCAGCGCGATCCTGTGCCTGGCGGAGCTGGACGAGCCCGTCTTCCGTGACCTCTCGGAACAGACGCTCAAGGGGATGCAGCGGCTGTTCGAGACGCACGGAACCCTCCTCTGGATCACGCAGGGATGCCGGCTCGAGGAGCCGTACATGAACATGTCGGTCGGCCTCATTCGGACGGTACTGCTGGAGAACCCCGACCTGGCCACGCAAGTCCTCGATCTAGACAGCGGTGCCAAGCCCGATGCGCGACAGCTTCTGGAATCGCTCCTCCGTCTGCACTACGGCGCGATGTGGGAGAAGGACGGCAGCATCGACAAGATATTGTGGACACAGGAGCACGAGCTCGCCATCGAGAACGGGGAGCTCATGGTTTCTCGCGTTTATCACGACAGTGCCTCCAACGACCGGTACAACGCGTCCAGGCGAACTATATACGAGACCATCGACCCGCAGACTACCCCGCTCAACCTCTCGCTCGGTCTCTCCAAGCCGGCTCTCGTTCATAATGCCTCACTCCGAGCCAGAATGTCCAACTCGCAAGCTGCGGCCGAACATTTGGACGTTGTGATCAAGGTCAGCCACTCGCTCTTGACGCCCGTGCTCGCAATGCCTCTCCAGCCGTCCTACCTAGTCCTGGGTACCAGCGTGGCAACGACCAAGTCCGTGGTAGCCATTGCGTCTAACAATGGCTCGTACGCATTGGTCGATCTGGAGAACGTGGTCGAGGTCCAAGTGCCTGCGGGCAGCGAGTCCAAATTCCTAGCCCAGCTGGACAATCTGCTGCGTGTCGAGAACTTGCTGTCCGTCTGCCGCAGGGACTCGACGGTGCTCTTCCATGAGCCCTCCCGCGAGATGGCATCTAGCATTGTCGAGGCTGCGTCCCTCCTGAACGTGACCGTCTTCTTCAGCACCTCGTCTACACCAGCCACGGATGGCCCGTGGATCGCAATGAGCCCCTACGCTCATAAGAGAGAGATCCGATCTTTGCTGCCTCCCGGCGTCACTGTGTTTATCAACGCCTCCGAGGATGCCGACGACAGGCGGCTGGGAGCAATGATAGCCTCCTCCCTGCCCGACTCGTGCCTTCGGACGACACCTGCGGGGATACAGGAGCTACAGCACGCTCGAAATCTCATCGTCGCCCCTCCACGCACGAGGCTCAACAGCGCGGTGCAGTGGGCATTGAAAAACACCTCCGTTTCCGGGGACTCGGGTTCCTTGCCGTCCATCAAGTTGGACAAGCTGGTCGGTGGATCTGAAGTCGACGCGGTCGCACCGGCCATCTTGGACTGGAACAGCGGCTCTCCGGCAGCAGTTCCCGTACAGGTTTCCACCGTCGACGGCCTCGTCAGCTTCCAGAGCGACAAGACATACATCATGTTTGGGCTGACGAGCGACTTGGCGCAGTCCACCTGCATCTGGATGGCGTCTCACGGAGCACGATACATCGTGCTCACAAGCCGCAACCCAAAGGTGGATGCCAGGTGGTTGGACCTCATGACAGAGGCGGGGGTGAGGGTGGAAGTCTTTGCAAAGTGAGTTTCCCGGACCAAAGAAAAACAAGAGTATATCTACAGTACACTGACAAGATGTGAATAAAAAAGTGATATCACCGACAAGGGAGCTCTTTGTTCGCTCGTAGACCACATACGCCAGACCTTCCCACCCATTGCGGGCGTCGCTCACGGCGCCATGGTTCTCGACGACGTCGCGTTTGCCGAGATGCCGCTCGAGAAGATGACCAAGGTCTTGGGGCCCAAGGTCGACGGAGCCATCTACCTGGACGAGATCTTCCGTGCAGACGCGCTGGATTTCTTTGTCTTTTTCTCCTCGGCCGTGACCATCGCCGGAAACCGTGGACAGGCCGCCTACAGCGCCGCCAACTCGTTCATGACGGCGCTGGCCAACCAGCGGCGCAGCCAAGGACTAGCCGCGTCGGTTCTCCACATCGGCGCCGTCATGGGCGTGGGATACATCAACCGTGGAAAGTTCGTAGGAGCCGTACACGAGGCCTCCCGCAAGGTCGGCTTCCTACTGCTCTCCGAGAGAGAGTTCCACCTCTGCTTTGGCGAGGCCGTCTTGGCGTCCCACCCGCTGTCTGGGCGGAATCCCGAGATCATGACGGCATTGAGGACGTCGGGAATGGACGAGATCACGACCCGCTGGCCCAAGTTCCCCCGGTTCTCACACTGCCTGCAGGGCGATTACGGAGGCGACAAGAAGGCGACCAAGAGAGCGGCTGAAGAGTCTCTCAAAAGCCGACTGGCCGAGGCCGCCACGGAGGAAGAGCTTCACGATATTGTGCAAGGTGAGCGTATCTGCCCTGGCGGGCACTCTAGAACATTACTGACCTTGTATAGACGCCCTCATCCGTAAGCTCCGTGTCATACTTCAGATTCCAGCCGACAAGGAGGCGTCCCAGGTTCTGGCATCGAGAATCGACGATCTCGGTGTCGACTCCTTGGTCGCTGTGGAGATCCGCTCCTGGTTCCTGAAGGAGCTCGAGACCGAAATCCCCGTGTTCAAGATCTTGTCTGGTGGCCTGGTCGGAGAGCTGCTCGAGCACGCCGTGACGAACATGCCTGCTCGCCAGACGCACGGCCAAAACGGCCCCTCGCCGAGTCCCGAAGCAGCAAAGTCTGATCCGACTCCGCCGGTGATCCCGGATACTGCTCCTCCGTCGGAAACCCCACAGACCAGCGAGAACTCGTCCCGCCCAAGCGAATCGGGCGACGACCAGGACAAGCGGGATGTCTCGTCTGCCACCTCTGCCTCCGTGGCAGACTCCAAAGAGGTCTCCACACCGTACTTCGACAAGGTTCTGCCGATATCCCCTGGCCAATCCCGGTTCTGGTTCCAGAAGCACCTGATGGACGACCAGACGATGGCAAACAGCACCATATGTCTCACGATCAACGGCACTGTCAGGCTCGGCAGTCTCGAGAGCGCAGTCCAGAAGGTGGTGGCGCGCCATGAGTCTTTCCGGACCTCGTTCTTCGTGGACGAGAACCAGAGGGCCGTGCAGGCCATCTCGGGAACGTCGTATCTGCGCCTAGAAACGGCGCCGCTCGCCGACGAATCACGCGTGGCACACGAATTCGAAAGCCTCAAGAACCACGTCTATGGTATCGAACACGGCGAATGCATGCGCATCATCCTCCTCGTCCTGACGCCGACCAAGAGCTATCTCCTTGTCGGGGCCCATCACATCATCATGGATGGCATCAGCTTGGAGGTCCTCCTGGACGACCTGCAGAAAGCCTACAACGGCCAAGACCTTGTCACCAAACCGGCATACCAGTACTCAGCCTACTCTGAGAAGCTGCGCGAGGACTTGGCATCGGGCGCCATGCAGGGGGAGATTGAGTACTGGAAGACGGAATTCGCGGAGCCGCCTTCGCCACTCCCTCTGCTCCCATTCTCGGCGGCGACGAAGCGCACCCCTCTCGCAGCGTACGCGCACAACTCGGTGAGCCGTGCCATCGACTCCCAGCTCGCGGGGCAGATCCAGGACGCGTGTGGCAAGCAGAAGGCCAACGTGTTCCACTTCCACCTGGGCGTGCTGCAAGTACTCCTGTTCAAGATCTTCGGCGACAGCGACGTCTGCATCGGCATGGCCGACGCCAACCGCTGGGACGACCGAGTCGCCAGGAGCATCGGCATGTATCTGAACCTGCTGCCGCTCAGGTTCCGTCTGGACAGCCAGCAGTCGTTCGAGGAGGTGCTTAAGGACACACGCAAGAAGGCCTACCTTGCAATGTCCAACTCGAGACTGCCATTCGATATGCTGCTCGACAACGTGAGCTGCGAGAGGTCGACGGCCATCAGTCCCCTTTTCCAGGCATTCATCAACTACCGCCAGGGCGTCAGCGAGAAGCGACGGTTCGACAATGCCGACTTGGAAGTCAAGGAGATGGAGCTTCCGAAATCCGGCTATGACATATCCCTGGACATCATCGAGAACCCGGGAGGCGAAACTCGCGTCACCTTCATGGTTCAGCGGAGCCTGTACTCTGACAGCGATGCATCTCGGTTGCTGGACATGTACTTCGCCCTACTGGGCGACTTGTCTCGGTCTTGCAAGCAGCAGCTCCAGCAGGTGTCGTTGTTCTCAAGCCAGGATGTCAGCAATGCAATCCAGCTTGGGAAGGGTAAGGCCCCCTATATCTTCCAAGACACCTATCTGCGTCTATGACCTTAGCCCAGACCCTGATGAAATACTCACCTTACTCACAATGTTGCAGGCCCCAGCATGCTTTCCAAGTGGCCCGAGACTCTGGTCCCCCGCGTCGACGAGATGATTGCCAAGCACCCGAACGAGGTCTCGCTCAGAGACTGCAACGGCAAATCTTGGACATACCAACAGCTCGATAACCAGGTCGAGAGGATCTCGTCCGCCCTTCTCATGGCAAACACGAAGCCAGGATCGGTCGTGGCGGTCTTCCAGGAGCCGTCTCCCCACTTTGTGTTTTCCCTGCTTGCCATCCTGCGGGTCGGCGCCGTCGTCGCACCCCTGGACTGCAACATCCCACCAGCGAGGCTCCACATCATGATCCAAGAGTCCAAGTGCTCTGCGCTGCTCGCCAACACCACGACGGCTGCTAAGACCGGAGATCTAGGGCTCTCACCATGTGTCACCGTTCTGGATGTTCTCCGTCTCCAGGACGGAACACCAGTCCGCCGTCCAGTTCCCGCCCGAGCAAGCGACCCTGCGGCGGTCCTCTTCACCAGTGGCACCTCGGGGATCCCGAAGGGCGTGGTCTTATCCCACGGTAGTTTGCGCAACCACGTAGAGGCGCTGGTGCACACGCATGGATTTGGACGCGAGACGGTCTTGCAGCAGAGCTCTGTGGGCTTTGACATGACTCTGAACCAGACCTTCATGGCCCTGGCTAACGGGGGAACGCTCGTCATTGTTCCCGAGGCCTTCCGCAAAGACCCCGTTGCGGTGGCCAAGATCGTGCTGGAAGAGAATATCACGTACACCAGCGCAACCCCGTCCGAATATCTGGCCTGGCTCCGGCATGGCGCCACCAGCCTCTCCCAGAGCACGCACTGGACATTTGCCACGGCCGGTGGTGAGAAGTTCCCACCAGAGCTGCTGCAGGGCTTCCGCCAGCTCGGCGGCCGCTTCGGACGCAAGTTTCACTTCTTCAACGCCTACGGCCCGACCGAGTGCTCCATGTCTTCGAGCGAGCTGGATCTCAGCCGAGGAGACCACAATGGCTCGCATATTCCAGCCGGTAGGACGCTGCCGAACTACGGTGTCTATATCATGGACCAGAACCTCAGCGTCCTGCCCGTTGGGTGGTCCGGGGAAGTCTGCATTGCCGGCGCAGGTGTGGCTATAGACTATATCAACAATGCCGAGGAGTCGCGAAAGAAGTTCCTGACGGACCCTCTGCCGTCGTCGGTGGCTATTCAACACGGGTGGACCAGGATGTACCGAACTGGTGATAAGGGCGTCCTCCGGCCGGATGGGACCTTGGAGATCATTGGTCGCATGGAAGGGGACACGCAGATCAAGCTCAGAGGTCTGCGCATCGAACTGCAGGATATCGAGCAGTCCATCCTGGACGCAGCCAATGGGCGGGTCAAGATGGCGGTGGTCACGCCTCGTGGAGAACCAGCCCTCCTCATTGCGCATGCGGCGATGTCGCTCTCAGACGCCTCGGCGGAGAACGAGGTCGAGTTCCTCCGCAAGCTCGCCGCCTCGCTGCCCCTGCCGCAGTACATGCGCCCCGCGGCCATCATTCCCGTTCCCTCGATGCCGCTAACTGCATCAGGCAAAATCGACAGGAGGGCCTTCCAGAGACTTGCCGTTCCCAGCATATCGCGGGCACCCGAATCGACAGGAGAGCTGACAGAGACGGAATCGAAACTGGCTCAGGTCTGGCGAGACACGCTGCCACGACAGGTGCAGGAGGTGCATCGCATCGACGCCGCTTCGGATTTTTTCCACGTCGGGGGCAACTCGTTGCTGCTTATCGAGCTGCGACAGCTCATCAATCAGAGATTCCAAGCCAGCCTCCCCCTGATAAAGCTGTTTGAGAACAGCACACTGGGCGCCATGGCAGCGATGATCCAGGATCTCTCGTCAGGTGCCGACACCGCGATCGACTGGGAGGCCGAAACGGCGATCCCCAACGACCTTCTCGAAACCCGCACACAACAAATGCCGGCAGTGGCAGTGCAAAACCACGCGTCTCCCAAAACCGTGGTGATCAGTGGCGCGACAGGCCTCCTGGGCAGCTCCCTGCTCCGACTCCTAGTCAAATCCCCCGATGTCGGCAAGATACACTGCATCGCCATCCGCGACACTAGCAAGCTGGCCGAGTTTACGACCTCCCCCAAGGTCGTGCTGCACAAGGGCGATCTTTCCCTTCCGCGCTGCGGGCTATCGGAGGACGAGATGGAGTCGATCTCGGCCTCGGCAGACGCCATCATCCACAACGGCGCCGACGTCTCCTTCCTCAAGACGTACCGCTCCCTCAAGGCCCCCAACCTCTCCTCCACCAAGGAGCTCATGCGGCTCGCGTCGGCCCGCCGCATCCCGTTCCACTTCGTGTCCACCGCCACGGCGGGCAAGTTCAACAAGTCCGAGACTCTGACCCCCGAGTCGCTCGCGCGCTTCCCGCCCGACCAGGCCGGCGGCGCCGGGCTCGCCGACGGCTATGCGGCGTCCAAATGGGCCAGCGAGGTGTTCCTGGAGAAGGCGAGCCGGCAGCTCGGCCTGCCCGTCTTCATCCACCGGCCGTCTGCCATCATGGGCGCCGAGGCAGGCGACGACGTCCTGTCCAACGTCCTGGAGTACGGGTCCCTCATCAAAGCGCTCCCGGACTCGAGCCGCTGGACCGGCTACGTGGATCTCGTGACTCTCGAGAATGCCGCCGGCGGCATCGGCCGCTCGGTCCTGCAGGCGGCGCCGGGAGTCGCCGGCGTCGAGTACCTGCACCATGCGGGCGACCAGGTCATCCCGGTGCAGGGCATCCGGGACCTGCTGCACGGCGAAGGGGGTGCTGACCTGGAGTCGCTGCCCATGGGCGAGTGGGTGGACGGTGCTGTGCGGAGTGGCATGAATCCGCTGGTAGGCGAGTTTCTGCGCAACGGGGACGAGAGTGGTGGCCTGCTGATCGGACAGAAGCTGTTGTTGCGCAAGGGGGACTAGGTACTGAGGTATCTAGAGGGAGGCATTGGTTTGGAGAGCCGAACCAAAAAGGATTTTGTATATTTGATGGCGCAGGGTTGGTCGATAGATAGACTTAGTTTTGTTAACTTGGCGTTTTGGTACCTATAAGGATCCTTTGTTACTTATTTTCACTTGTATATAAAAGTAGCTATCTTGTGATTAAGCATGAATACTAGAAGGTGTTGAGGTCGGTTCCATTATTGATATAAGGTCCATGCACGCACGTGTACGCACGTGTATACACGTGACAACGCTCTAGCTACCTACTAGAAGAGAGGCCTACTATATATATTATTTAATAATATAATAGTCGGTTCTTTCTTCTATTATATAATTGCTTATAGTCGAGGTATTTAAGTATCTTATATAAGTAAGTATTCTAGTAAGATTTAAGGCTCCCAGGATCGCTGCTACTCCCGGAAGCATAGGGGTTCCTGGAATCATCAGGTCACATATCAAGTTCCTGTGAATATCATTTCTACTTCTCTAGCTAGTCTACAATAACTGGATCTGCAGCTGTACGGCTAAAATCTAGTTGTTCTCGGCCTTGCACCGTGCGTTCATTAATCTGAAAGCTCATCCCCGGATAAATAAAAAACATGTTGGTTCCCATAAGTTGCAAGCTCGTTAGTAGTGTAGCTATAGCTTGTGCTTGCCAAGGCCAGTTTTAACTCTCAAGTAGAATGTTGAATCAAGCTCAATCGAGGTGCTAAACCCAAGTGCGTTGTTAGTCTGTATATTGTAAGCCTCTAAAGCTGTGGTTAGGTCTAAGTGCCTAACGTTTCACTTGTTGAATAGCGAGATCATCAGCTTCGATGCTTCGCCTGCTTCTTACACAAGACATGATTAGTGAGGCCGATTGCCCCCATAAAAATTCCCTTCATATAGATGAGTAAACTCATATGCCATATTCAAAGAATGAGGGGAAAGCTATCCTCCGGCAGGCAGATTTTCCAGGTTGGTCAGCGAGCACGGAACTCTGCCGCCACGTGAAAATTACATTCCAACCAATGCTGCATACATCGGCAAGCTTCAGGACTGTCAAGTTGTTGGAGCCAGAAGTGGATGACGGTAGCCAGAAGTGGAGCTTGGAAACTTCAGGCAATATCCTCTTGTTTGGGCGTCAGGTTTGAAAAGAACGCTTCTATTGACGCCAATGTCCCTAAATGGCTGCCGTTAATAAGTTCATGCCTTTGGTTTTTGTGTTCATCTAGCGGGTGTTAAAATGGACGTTGTGCTAATGGCAAGTAACTGGTGCTGTTTCAGAGAATGCTCTCGCCATACCAGCGAGGACGAATATGCCACTCAAAGGCAACGCATAGAACGCAGAGCCCTTGTTTGGGGTCACTTTGGGAGCCAGGTCCGCGTCCAGAAAGCCTGTTACTAGTACTTTTATTATGGGTTCCATTCCCATCCTCTGCCCTCGAAACAACCTCCCCGCCGTGTTTCTCCGAGTACAAAAAATCCAGCATGGATGCAGTCCCTCCAACTCCTAGGATAATACCGACTCGTCGTACTACACTCTTCCCCGTAATAGCGGCCCCACTACCCACAAATACTCCCGATCCATCTTTTGCTCTTCCCTCATTCGTCCGCGTCAGTGGTCGCCACACGATAGTTAGTCCAAAGTATGATCTTATCGAGTTTTTGGATGCTTTCTGTCTTTATGGTAAACTAGCCGGTGTGTAGCAGGATGACATTGAGATCGAGTTCACAGACCCCCAGACCATGACTATTCGAGGCCACTCTGAGCGCTCTGGTATTTCACCTATGGGACTTGTTGAAGGAACCATGAGTAAGAGCGCTACTCCTAGGGATAGCAAGGTATCCGATCTACACGAAAGAGTCGAAGATGAACGCACTACATACAAAGAGACTTGCACCCTTACTCTTTAGCCTCCGCAAGCCAAAGAGAAATATTGGCTTTCTGAGCGTGCTGTTGGAGAGTTCAGTCGATCTTTCAAATTCCATGTTCGTGTCGATCAGGTCCGAGTTCAGGCTTCATTGAAGAACGGTCTCCTCAGTATCGTCGTCCCGAAAGCTGAGAAACATGTCAGCTGCAAGGTCTCTATTTCCTAAACTTCAATCACTTAAAAGTAAGTACCTTAGCATGATTAGACTAAAGAAGCAAAAGCTAGTTGAGACGTTTGTTCGAATTTAATTAACATTACAAAGGACAGGAAAGCAACAACTAAAGTTCTGAGTCCAAAATTAGCAGCGATATTTATGGCGCTAAGGAGGGGGAGGAAAAGGCCCTTTTACTTCTGTATTTATTCACTAGTTATACCATATCAACCACTCAGCACTTTCGTAGAAGTCTGATCAATTTTAAACCAGTGCAAAGTGACAAAATCAAATTCTCGTCTTTATTAATTAACGTCCATCCTTGGGTGGCGAGAAACCCGCTGTGCCGAGAAAATTGATAGGTACTTGGACTTCAAGTAATTTGAAGTCTACGAGTTATGAGAACTTTACATCTTTTTATATAACGTCCGTCCCTGCGTGGCGAAAAACCCGGTGTGCCGAAAACGACCAATGAGATCGCAAGGATCACGGAGTTTTCTCCACAATGTCCTCTTTAAACTAACCACAACAAAAGGTTTTTGTGTTTAAAGTTAGCAATAGGTTCATTACACTATTTCTATTAATACGGCGATTTTTGAATTTTGAAATTTGTCCAATTTTTCGGCACACCGGGTTTTTCGCCACGCAGGGACGGACGTCAAGTAAGTTAATAAGCAACGACACTTCTTAAATGCTCGGGACCTCTTTTCCATAGAAAATTATATTCGCGTTATTAAATTTGTGCCTAATTTGCGGAGAGCCTCTTTCCATAGCAAAACAGGACTTCTGCTCTACGGCACCACTATTAGTTTGTTCTATGGTCGAAACTCATAAATAACCCTTATCCGATCCCCACTTGATCCAGCGCACGTGGCGCTACCTTGGGCTGCTATCAAGTTCTTTCTTCAGGTTGAGTGGCCCTTCTATGCCCCGGACGCAACGATTTCTAATCATGGGGGACTCTCAAAAGTTAAGCGCTGTCTACGATGGTATTGAGATGATACGAACCTCATCGGTCGCTACGCGATCTTCGAAGAGCTGTATCTACGAGAGATTTCCAAAGCATCAGACTTTCTGAAGCAGGCCATTATCAAGCTCTACGCTTCTATGCTGACATATCTCGCTGAGGCGAAGCGTTATTATGCCCAGAAAACTCTAAGTCCGTTTGCGAATGGACCCTTTCCCTTGCTCTTAATGTACTGACTTGTCATTCAAATTTTTGGCAACCACACTCTCTGCAGCACCTCGCACGCCTTCAGGGGCAGATCTATCGACTTGTATGCGCTATTAGCTGGCTGCAGACTGCTTTTAGGCCGATGCAAGCTCTTTAGACTGCCCCTGGGGACACACAAGCCGAAAACACACCACGAGCAACAGCCCCATCAACAACCTACAGCATTATCACTTTATCGAAAACGTTGGAACCTCCGATCCTAGATTCGCCTTATACCTATACCTACAGTAACCTTCTATGATATCATGCGGCCTGCAAGCTAGAAAAGCAACTCGAACATCCTTTGCCTTAGAAATCTTCAATTTTCTTCAAAAACCTCTCCGCGCCTTCCTTCCAATACATACCAAGGACCTTCGACAACTACAACTAGAACGCGCTTCGAGCAGCTTCGTCCACTGCAACAACCGTACACAGGTCTGCCGAAGTGGAGGTATTGGAGATGGTTACGAGAATGAAGCTTCGTAACCACCTCCAATACCTCCACTTCGGCAGACAACAGCAGAGAATATTGAAAGAGTAGACAATAAAAGGATTCTCTAGGAATCTTCCTTGAAATTTTGCTTAAAGTACCGAGGCCAGTCTGCGAATAAAGCGGTCACTATACGGTTACAGATGAAGTCAAAGTTGTCGGAGAAAGTCCAAGGCTCTTCAAGGAGCTTTCTTGTTCGTACATGGGTCACGTGCCTTTCCACTCTGGCAGGTCTGCTGAGGATGATCTAAAGACCGTAGCATAGTTCATCCTTCGTAAATGATGCCCTCGAGGTGGATTTGGGCAGGGTGTCAAAAGTACTCCTTTCTAATCCTCAGCCTCCAGCTATGACCGTTCCAGGGGGTATCGAAGACCCAAGATTCACACTAACGAAGACAACAAGCACTGCAGCATAAGCAGCTGATGAAGTAAAGATCTCCGAGCGCTTCGCATTTGTGAGAAGGCCGATTACGAGGGCGAAGAGACTGGTGAAAATAGCAACCAGGCCGAGGCGCAGTTGCCATCCTCGGTCCTGGAGGATCGAGAGGCAGGCCATTGCTCCTAGGAGGAGAATGCCACTGAAGACGATGCTTATGAGATAGCTGGCAAGTTGTATTCGCGCTTCGGAAAAGTAGTAGATACCAAGGTCTGGTTGGGGATTGCGTCTTCGGTCCTGGAAGAGAGTAAGCGGAGTCGGGTTAGCTTGAATATAAAGATGTGCTAAATTAGTACAATCTGGACATCGTCTCTACATTCCAAACTCCCCTTGAAAGAGAAGCACAGCACTATGTGAGAAGTCTTACCCGAAAACATCTCCCAAACATCTTTCGAAGTATGCGACTCAGTCGGTCGTCGTTAGATTGAACCAAAGTCACGAGATCGTGACGCTCCGACAACATGTTCGCATCGCAGCCGATGAGGATCGACTTGTCCCTCGGCGTCCAGAAATATCTCTGGAGCGTTTCAAGTGCACGATTAGAAGGAACTGCAAAGTTCATGACTTCTCGTGCCTGTATCAATGCCTCTCCTGGACGAGTGTCAGTCCCATAAATCTTTGCAAAGAGCAGTAGAAGCACCCACGGTAGTCCCGCATCGCCTCTCTGATCTGTCTATGCAGCTCAACTCTCCCGAAAGCACCAGCTCCTATCTCATCTTCTCTGTTTTGCACCATTGTTCCAGTCACTTCTTGCTGCAACACGCTGCTTCCCCTTTCCCGGTCTTCCTGGTACCATCTTGCCTTCGCCTTCAGGTCACTGTAGGCCTTGGCCGAAAGTCTCGCTCCGGCGTCTTGGACACCAGCTTCGGCATCAAGCTGGTCAAGATCATCAAGTCTGGCTTGTAGTTCGTTCAGATTGCTTTGCAGATATAGCAGATTGCGGGCGCTCAAACGGTCGAAGCGTTGAAAGATGGTGGCATCCTGGTCGGCGCCCATGAAGCAGGAGAGGGTGGGGAAGCCATCTAAACGTTTTGGATCGGGGACACGACCGAGTTGAGCCTCGATGTCAGTCATGATCTTTATTCTTGATTTTCTAGACAACGATGAGATTGAGAATTGACGATGAAGCCTTCCCACCAGCCATGTCTCAGCCTTGGGCTGAGGCGCAGCCCCAATTCAGGCAGCAGCATCGCCGCCCTCCCAACTTTGACTTCACTTCCGTCCTCCTGTGTCCTTCTTCATTTCAAGTCCACATCGCTCTCAACTCTAATTCTCGTTTCATACAATTCTCAACCTGCTATCAAAGCATTCAAGTTTTCTCCTAGGCATAGAAGCTAGGAATCCACTGCGACGTGTCTCCGGGAACGCCGAGCGCATAATTCGAGCGGTCCGGGTTGGAAGACGAGCACAATTCTGCCAGCCGCGTTCCCCACGCTACCTCTCTAAATCTCCCCTCAACTTCTACTTATTTCGGGAGCCTGTACTCACTACCAGAGCTGCACTCACTACCAGAGCTGCACTCACTACCAGAGCTGCACTCACTACCAGAGCTGCACTCACTACCAGAGCTGCACTCACTCCAGAGCCAGCATTCACCAGCTCTTGGAGTCCATACGTACGAGTACTGGAAGAGCCTGAACTTACTCGAGAGCCGGTACACACTACGATTGCCTACACTTCCCCGGAGAGCCTCTACTTATTACGAGACTCACGACGAGGGCGTGTGATTACAACGAGAGTCTATACTTGCTACAAGACCCTATGCTTGAGGTGGCACGGGGTATGATTTCTGCCTTCGCCGCCTTAAGTTATCGGCCAATTGCGGGCAGTCTGAATTGTCGATTTGACACATAGGGTGGCAGCTCCAAAACACTGTAGAAATCATGGCGCAAGTACAAACGCTAGCGCAAGCCGACCTCGGCTATAATCAAGAGTATGTCCTCCCTCCGCTTCAAGGAGGCTACCATGATTCTGTTCAATATCCAGGCCCTGGATTTCCTGGCGCTTTTGACAGTTTTGACAGTTTTGAACCATCATATCCACCTAGGACTCCCGCCACACCTAATACTCCCGCCACACCTTTTTCTGCTGCGATATGCACACCAAGCATCTCAACACCCCCTCCTCAACCACAACATGCCGGGAAACAGCAGCACTGGAATTACGAATCCCTATACGCTCCGCAAGCCGCAACATCTTATGGCATGGGCGGTATCTCAGTGCAAGCTGCAGCAATGGCCGCAACAGCGGCTGCTTCCGGTCAAGGATACCCATATACCGTCTCGGCCATGGGACCTCCCCTTGACATCAGCATACGGGGCCCTGAAGAAAAGACCATCAAAGTGGAGAGAACGCCCACGAGACCAAATAATAAGTCATCCTCGTCAGATTCCCTGGTCTGGCAAAGAGGTCTGAGGGTCCTGATAAGGGGCCGCAAGGACTCTGCGTTCGGTGATACTGGTGCCGGTCAAAATATGATATCTGATCATCGTCGAGAAGAACTCGGACTCGAAATGAGTTCAAACCCAACTTCATTTCCTATGGGAAATTCGAAAAGGATATTTTCTCCGGGAACTGTCAAGGTCCCCATCGCTTTCGAAGATGATCCAACGAATATTATGACGATCGTGGCACACGTCGTGCGCACCTTCGCGTATGACCTAGTTCTTGGAAACCCATTCCTCAAAGCCACGAAGTGTTTGAAGAACTATATCCATCGCTTCGTTCCTTGCTTGTTCTCATTGAAATCAGGGTGGTCCATGAATCTACTCGGAGAAACTACAACCCGTTTCCGAGGGCAATTAGGGAAGGGGATCGAGGTTCTAGCTCTTCCTGATATTGGATCGGTCAGAAATGTAATGAATGCCGACTGGGCAATGGAGAGAGCCACCACAGGTGGCATCAAAATCCTGTCTCGGCCAGAAAATCGTGGTTGGATCGTGCTGCCAGATGGTACGGAAGAGGCTACGGTTGGACAAGCACGAACAACCATGACCCTCCCGGACGGCAAGGTGGTTCTAATGGTGTTCGAACTTCTTCCCAACTGCTATGCCCCGGTAGTACTAGGACAGGATTTCGTTTTTGACCAACATATATATACGAAGTACTCGGGATCGCTCCGGGAGTTGTCCGATTATGATAGTGGTGACGAATTCATGCCAATGGGCTACAGACAGAGCAGATCTGAAGAGAAAAGGACAGGACAAGGTGCCACAACTCGCGAGGTGGACAAGACCGACGATCTAGAAAGACAACTCGAATGGAACCTCCGCCACCAAAACGGACGGAACGCCACTCCTGAGGAATGGGACCTGGAGAGTTCCCGAAGAGAAGAGTACGAACGACGGCGGGACCCCAATTGGCAGCCCGGTTTACCCCTCATACAGTATAAATCTCAAGGCTATGACTACCGACCCCCCATACCAAGTTGTGATTCCTCGAACTCAAACTCTAGCAACGGGATGACACCCGGAGATGCTGTCAGCCCACCCCGAAGTGCCCAAACCTTGGCCAGCAACTCCACAGTCTCATCACCTAGTCACGAGACTCCGGTTAGAGATACTGGCCATTCATCTGCTGACAGTTCTTCGGGCGAAAATGGCACAGGGGGAACATGGGACAGCTTATACCTCGCTGACTTTGGACGAGATGAGGCCGCCCAATGGCAAGAAGAGCAGCCAATATGATAATTTAGTTCGGCGCTGAGCAACTCGCTTCATGGAGGACTCGTTTGATACGATGAGGCCCAGAGTAATGCTCAGAATTCCTCGTCAGCCTTGTGGCTGCCGTGGCGCTGATCTTTATGCAACCTCGTGATGCTGGCCGGTACCTCCAATCAAAGAAACCGAAGACCGAGACAACACCGGCATGGTGGAAATGGACTCGGGCAATTGCCTTTCAGGCACCCACAACAGTGGCACCTTGCAAGAAACCCAAAAAATACTGCTTTGACAAAATCTAAATGCTCATCCCAATGTATGTTTGAGTTCTCTAAATCTACTCGATCGGGTTGAAGTCGGGCGAGTATGGTGGTAACTCGCGACCGTCACTGCGGCAGCAAGACGGCTTTACAGCGTAGACTAGCGTTAGGAGAAAATGGATAATCAATTGGGAATTGGAAGGTGGAATTAATTGGGATTTACGACCGTCCTATGGGCTTTAGCTACGAAGTCGAGATAAACCTTCTTATATCTTCCTCCCACTTAGGACAGGTATCTTAGAGCGGATCAAGCTTTATATAGGCTTCTCGAAGATTAATTATCCTATAGGCGTAGGAAAAGTTCTAGTTTATTTCCTTAGCTAGCTATACCTTTCGATAATACGGTACGTAGTCTCGCACGTCTCTATACTATATAGTGAGTATACCCTGCTCTCTAGATTGGTTACTGCTTGCATCTCCTCCCCCGCAATTCATTGATTAATATTTATCAAAATGAAACTATCTAAAATCAAACTTCGTCTCTTATGCCTCGGTGAAAGATTTCCTCTATGTTGAAGATGGAGAGCGGAAGCTCCTCCACCATTTGCAATCCTCTCAGCCAATCCCGCGATACCATTTGCAGCTTGCTATGAACACAGACCCAGCCAAGCGCCATCCCGACCTCGCTACCAAAAGAACTCCGCATAAACGACGCTCGTAAACATTAACCCATTTCCGATCCTTCTTGTATTATCAATACGCTCTCATGTGCTCACATCTAACTTGATGCTCTAGTAGTTGGCTGGTGGAGGTGGTTGTTGATATTGACCTTGAGTTGGTTGACCATACGAAGCTGGTGGAGGTGGTTGTTGAACTGCCCCCATACCGTGAGACTCGAGCTTGCTGGCGGAGACGGCAGAAGAGCCATCTTTGCGGGCGCGGTGGAGAGCGATTCCGGTGAAGACAAGGCATACGATGAACAAGACGCTGAGGGCAGGTTAGAGCTTGCTATAAAACAAAGTAAAGTGAGTACTTACAAGTTGAGACCAGAGATACCCGCAGCAGCACTCATCGCAGCCAAGTAGCCGTCTCCGGCGATAGCACGCTTGGCCAAGTCTCTCTTCTTCCAGCAGTATCCTCCTCCAATGTCCCCTGAGTGGCCGCAACCATTGACATAAGTTGTATAAATGAACGAGGCGCGCAGAGCAGCGACAGACGCCATGGTTGCGAGCCAGAAGATGACGCCGAATATGTCAAATGCGAGAACAGCCCAGTAGTTGTAGGCTACTGCCCACGTCGAGATTTTCGATGTGAGGACGCCATAGAGAACGAGGATTATGGTGACAAGGCTGACGAAGATGGAGAAACCATATTCCTGGCAGGTCGTTAGACATTGCTATGGTAGGAAGAATTGTGGTTTGGACTTACACTGAAGGTGGCCCAGTAAACTCCATAACAAGAAATTCCCAAGACGATGATAGAGAGCAAGACTTGGATACCGCGGAGAACGATCAGCCACTGGGGTACAGCGAGCACTTGAGTCGTCATTTTGTTGATTCGGTTGATCAGCAATGTCTTGCTTTTGAGATTATAGAAAGAAAACGAAATTCAAAGGTGTTAAAAGACTGTTGCTGAGATGGAATGGAAAACGACAGGATACCACCCACTGTCTATATGCCGAGTACCACAAGGCTTTGGCCGCAATGTCCACACGATTTCACACAGGCTCATGCAGGCTTTCGGGCAGGATTTCAAAAAATCATCATGAACAGGCGAGTTCAAGCGCTGGAGAAGTTCCACAGCGGTACCTGGAACATCCAGACCAGCAGAAAAGGGTTTAGCGACACTGCGGCTGACACCCTGCAACCAACGAAAAGGGGCATTTGGCGCTACGGCTTTGTTTTCTCGTTACTGCGCCAATGGAATGTCTTAACGAGAGATTAGGACCTCTGTGAGGCATGGGCGAAACGCCACAAAAGAAGAGGTATGAGGTGCAACGTCTTTATTTAGACATCCCTAGTATCATTTTATCGTACAGCTTCCCGAGACCCTTTGCAAGTTAATGCTGACGGCCAGGCCTAGCCTCGCCTACGCATGTTCAACTCCTTCCCAATCAGGCTTCCTTTAATGTGACATCTCGATAAAGCATCTTCCCATCCTTCACCGGGGACATAGCTTACACAATCAGGGCGGAAGCGCCACCTGCTATTTATGAAGCTGAATACTCGTACAACCCATGAATAAATGTTTTTTTGGAGGTTAGCGTGTCTCCACAGCTTCGTGTCAACCGCCTTCCCTCGAAGAATCCCAAGCCCCAGAACTAGGGGTGGCAAAAAATATATAATCCCTACCCCAATATGGTATAATTATTTAAAAGGGTCTTGAGCCCAATATGCGCTATATTATGTGGGACCAATTGGACCAATTACATGGCTGGAAATTAATGCACGTGAGACCCACTTCTCCACTATTGGTGGATGAAAATAAAAGCAAGGGGATCGGGCGTGGGTCTCAGTTAATAGAAGCAGGATTTTCATAATAAATCGAGGCATTATCTCCCGACATTAATAAGTAATAAGGAACCTGCTTCATGCCATAGTTTATTATTAATACTATCGGGAAAACCTATTTGCTTCCCGGCGCACTCTTCCGATCAATGCCAAAATGCTTGTCTAGAAATTGGAAGCTCTTCTGCGCCAACAAGGGCCAGGCTCCAATCTTGGCTGTTAACCCGCCGTCTGCTTCCTCCGTCGGGACCCAGAGTTCCTTGTTGCTCTCCGGCACCATTGTGAGCAACTTGTGGATCTTGAGCGCCCCAGCCTCTGCCGAAGAGTACATCTCGCGACCGGCACCGGGACCCGTGAGAAACACGGGGCAGGTGATCCTGTCCAAGACCTTCCCGTCCTTCTTTGTGTCCAGAGAGAAGTCCCTGAAGCGTCGCAGCATGGCAGAAAACGTCTCAACGCCCGTGCTGCTGGTGCCCAGGGCCAACTCCCATCGAGTCAGGAAGTCCATCCTGCCCGCCAGATCCGAGGACCAGTTGAAGAAGCCGTCGGTGATCCAGCCCCTCTCCCACAGGCTGACGTAGAACTGGGGGAGCCGGGTCATGGCCAGCTCATACATGCTGAAGAACGGGTCGATGGACACGCATGCCTTGACGCGGGCGTCAGTGGCGGCGCGGAGGGCAAAGTATCCCCCGGTGGCTGCGCCTGCCACGGCGACCCTGTCCAGATCCAGCTCCAGCTCTGACGATCGAGACAAATTCTCGACAAAGGCCAGCACCTTGTCCGCAACGACCTCAAATTCAGGCCGCAGAGGGACTCCCGACTTCTTCAGCAGCAGGCCCTGGCCGGGCCCCTCCAGGCAGAGGACGGCGTAGCCCACCTGCGGCCCCGAGTGGCCGAACAGGAAGTGCAGCTCCTCCTTTGTCGAATCGGCTCCGCCAAAGTACAACAGGAGCGGTATCTTGCCGGGCAGTCGTGCATTCTGGGGAGGGAGATACAAGTAGCCGGGCATGCTAAAGCCGTTTTCGTACGGGATTTCCACCAACAGGACCGCGCCGTCCATGAAAGACGTTGCGCGCACGAAGGCCGCGACCGACCTCTCAGACAAGGGAACGACCCTCGGATCGTCGTTGAAGAACAGGTACGACGCGGCCCGGAAATAGTTGGCCGCACGAAGGTATGCGTTCTTTGCCAGCGGCTTCAGGCCATCTCTCGCGGCCTCCTCGGCGATCGCCTCGGCTCGCTCTCCCTGTTCTTTCCAGGCGTCGTGCCACGACTCGGGATCGTGCTTCTTGATCTTGCCCACGGCGGTTAGGAATTCGCATGCATCGCAGCCGCCGGCCGGCGTGCTGCCGAGGAGCCGGGTCAGCTCGAAATTGAACATGAACGAGTCGAAGAATTTGAACATGGTGGAAGATGCACCGAAGCGATGCTCACGATGTCGAGGCTCGCTAGTTGGCGCTTCAAGCTCGGGTGGGAGACATAAGTTAGATACCGGTGTAAGGTAGGTAGGTAGGTAATGAGCTCAGCTGCCCGAGGAACCGACCCAGTCACCGAGAACTGATCGATACAGTCCCCAAGCGGACAAACTGGTGCATGTCGCGTAATCGACACGTCCGAATCCTGCCTCTTTTCAAATGTCCCGATTAGGAGCCGAGTCCGCGGTGCGTCGGCCGCCACAGCGTCAGATGGATTTTGGTGGAGTCGGGACTTTTCGACCGGCACTTTACATCTCCGCTCCACTTTCTTCAATTTGCGTCCACATTTTGTGCGGGTTGACGGTGTTTCGAGTCTAGCTCCTACCCTCTCTTTGGCTCTTATTATGTTTCTTGTCGTATCGGCATCGCGGCTCCATTCTGCCCATCCCGCCGAGCCAGTTTGAGCACAACGGGCTAGATATCCTTTACATTGTCCACACTGCGATCGATTTGCGCCTGATTCAAGATGGCTACCCCGTCAGATGTCTCAATGCAGGATCTTACGGGCTCTTGGACACTGGTAAACGACCCCATACGGGCAATACAAAGTTTCTCCCAAACCGTTTGACAGACAGTAACAGCTTCTAGAGTAAAACTCGTTCAGACCCATTTGACCGAGTCTTCGCCATCCAGGGCATTCCATGGATAATTCGCAAGGTTGTCAGCATCGCCACGTTGTCATTGAAGGCGACCCAGCAGGTTGATGAATCCGGAACAAAGACACTGGTCTTCACCCAGGCCGTGTCCGTCGCCATCGGTGGGCTCAGCGAGGAGAATGAAGTGCGCGTGCTGGATTGGCGAGAGGAATTCCACTCGTCGACTCTGTTCGGCACCAGCTCTCACCGGTCCCGCCTGGTAAATCTATCGGCTGCTACCGGCCACGACGGGAAGCCCTTGCACTCGTTCTTGAGCCAAGGCCTTCTGGACGAAGGGGAACCCGGAGGTGACAATAACTTGTATGATCTTGTCGTCCATCAGACCAACGGCTGGGTCATGGAACAGATATGGGGATTTGGTATGTTGAACGATGAGAGATGGCTTATGAGAACCATGGTCGTCAGGAAAGGCAAGGAGGTGGCCACTGCCAGAGCCATTTATGACTGGAAGGGAAAAGAGGATGGCCAATAACGGGTTACTCTGTATAGTTCAAGAGCAGATACTCTTGGCAGTTATCAGTAAACGTCAACCTTCTTTTTCCACAAGCGTACCATGATGCCCAAGAGTCATAAGATAGGTTACCTAGGTTACCTCCATCCACGGATGTTCATCATTTGTGCAGTTTCTTTGCATGTGATATATGACGCAGGAAATCAAGGAGGTGTCGGGTGGGACAAGATATGTCACGGCCTGGACAAGCTGTGGGGGGGGGGGGGGAATGGGTGTATATTGGTATGTTTGTGAATGAATGATGGTGCCCTAAGAGCGGGGAAGAAGCTATATATACATCTCTGTGTGGCCTGTGCGCAGCACGTGACAAGATACCAAGGTACTGCTCGAGATCCTCTATCCTCAGCGACCAGAGCAGACCTGACACCTTGGCAAGAACAATACTATGTATGGCATTTGGAGACGGCAAAGCCTTACAGAAATACTATGATCTATCACCTCGCCCGAAAAAATGCCACTTGTACCCAGCGATGACCCGTCCTCCTTCAATGGTGGTGCTTCCGGCGCTTACCGCCGAGCACTTTCCTCCATCACTTCAGGGCGCCATCCCAGCTAGAAGAACCAGCTGACAAACTCGAGAGCGTAGTCTTTCCCGGGGCCCAAGAACCCGACGCCAAATATCAGCCAGGTGACCCACTGTGAGACGTATTCGGGGAAGAGGGTCTGCTCTGTCTGGCCCCGCCCTTCGTACTGAAGGCCGCCAACCTCGCCGCCAACGACGCGGTTTGCGAACCCGCTCAGGCCGTCCCCGTTACCGACACCCATCTCGTACTGTACGAGGATGTGCTCCAGCTCGAACCGCCACTTCTTGTCCCGGGACGGCGAGACAAACTCCAAGGTGTTGCCCGTGTTCTTGTCGGCAAACCTCCCCGAGATGCCGGCGTCAAAGTTGGCGGTGATGCGGGCGTAATCGTCGGTGTCAGATACGTTTCCGACGCGCGTGCCGACCAGGAGCTGGTCGTTGTAGAATAGGTGGCCCGAGTAGAACATCTTGCCCCAGTCCTTCCTGGAAGTCACGTGCCAGTAGGTAAAGGTGTAGGGCCCGGCCCAGGCCCGGATGGCTTTCCAGCCCTCAGTGATGCCGAGCCAGCCATCACTGGCCCAGAGGCGGGTAGAGCCGCCCCTGCCGCGGAAGCCCAGCTTCCTGCCCCCCGATACGACGGCGTCCACCTCCATCTCGCCGCTGACCACGGGGATGCTGTAATAGAGCCCGGGCGAGAGTTCGGTCACGCCGGGCTTGTCCCCGCCCTCCGGGTCCCAGAGCGAGCCGTCGGCGTGGACGGGAGGCGTGGTGGCCGACAGCTTGTAGGTGCCGTTGACCCTCCACGAGTCGAACGTGAGCTTGGTGTGCTTCAGGTCCTTGGTGGCATGGAACGAGTACGACTTGTCGGAGCTGTTCCAGATGCCGGCCGTGTAGGTGGGGCAGTCGATGACGATGGACTCATCGACGTAGTCGAGCTCCCGGACCGACGTGCCGTCGGCGAGATTCATGTAGACTTCCATGCGCAGATTTCCCTTGCCGAAGAAGTGGTACGAATAGTCCCGGGAGAATGATGTTAGGAACAAGGACAGGCCGTTGTGAGAGAGGCCGTCGAATTCCCACTGCTCCCAGTTGGTCCTGTTGATCAAGGGCGTGATCTTGGGCGAGTTGATGTGAGCGTCCGCCGCCGTCGAAAACGTGTTGGGGCCTTCGAGGATATCGAAGGCCTTGCTCCTGCTGATCGTACACGAATCGTCATCCCAGTTCGTCGTAAAATCGTAATCGGGAGGAAATGGTTGGGAACCAATGGGAACCTGATACAGGTTTGCAGCGGCAAGGGAGGAGAAGAGCGCCACAAGGGCAAACGTCTTGGACATGGTTCCGCCAAACACTTTGGACATGGTCCCAGACGGATGGGCAAACGTCGAGCTACTAGCCACTGGCCAGAGAAATGAATGGGGTAGAGAAACGTCCGCTCCTGCTCCCTTTCCCTTTCCCTTTCCCCCAGACCTAACTGACCCTTATACAGCGCGGACCTGGACATGCAAGGTAGTTCGCCTCCCTGCTGGCAGAAAGTCCCGAGGCCTCCATCCACTGGCCCCGTAACCCTGCGAAGCATTCGGCCAGCTCCGGGAAAAGTCCCGACTGCCCGACTTCAAGCTCCGAATTCCCCAAGCACAACCAGCAATTGCCGCTCTGGGGGCCATTTCTGCCCGAGGCGAAGAGACGTGGTAAGCTCCTCGCCGGAGTGAAAAGCAGAGAGAGAGCTGCAGCTGGGCCACGATACCAACCCAGGGCCGTCATGACAAGTTTGTGCCCTCCCGCCGAGCACCACAACATGGCGACAGCGACAGCGACTCTCCCAGCGCTTCCATTATCGCGGCAGGCCATCGTGCAGTCGGCCAACCCCGGGTCCTTTGAGCTGTGCACCACTCTACCCATGCCGGACGTCTCGCCCGACCATGTCCTCATCAAGGTGACCGCAGTGGCGGTGAACCACTGCGACTACAAAATGCCGGCGCGCGTCCCTTGTCCCGGCACCGCCAACGGCTGCGACTTTGCCGGCACCGTCGTGCGCCTCGGCGAGGCCGTAGCTCGCACGCCGAGGGGGCTGCGGATCGGCGACCGCGTTGCCGGGGCCCAGATGGGAAACCAGCGCCGCCGGCCCGGGTCGGGTGCCTTTACCGATTACATTGCCGAGAAGCCCGAGAATATGTGGCGCGTGCCCGAGCACCTCTCCTTGGAAGAGGCGGCTTCGATAGGCTGTGCCGTGACCAGCAGCGTGGGGATGGCGCTCTGGTGGGTGATGAAGCTGCCCGGGACGCCCGAGAAGCCCACCGCGGACCCCAAGTTCTTTCTTGTCTATGGGGGCTCTACTGCCAGCGGCACCCTTGCCATCCAATTACTGAAGCTGTGAGTGGCGTGTGATTCTCCCTTTCCCTGTTTGGGCGTGCAGACGCTCGCTCATGAGTGCAGTGCATGATGATTGATCTGGTGCGTTCCTCAGGTCGGGCTACCGCGTCGTCACGACCTGCTCCCCAAAGAACTTCAAGCTTGTCGAAGAGTACGGTGCCGAGAAGGCCTTTGATTATCGCTCGCCGACGTGTGGGGAGGACATACGGGCATACACCAAGAACACGCTGGAAAACGCGCTGGACATCATCACGGAAGCGCGAACCATCCGCCACTGCTACGCGGCTATCGGGCGTGGTGGCGGCAGATACGTTGGCTTCGAGCTCCTGCCCGAGGACCTGATGGCCACGATGCGGAAGGCTGTCAAGGCTGAGTGGGTCATGGGGCTCGAGGTGACCGGCGTGGAGTTGGAACTACCGGGAGGGTATTATCGCAAGGAAAACCCCGAGCTGCACGCCTGGCTTCATGGGTGGATCAGACGCTTTTCCGCCTTGTACGAGACGCGAAGATTAAAACCACATCCCATACAGGTGAATCGGGGCGGGCTGGCAAAGGTGATTGATGGCATCGGGGCTTTGTCGCGCAAGGAGGTCTCGGCCCAGAAGCTGGTGTATCCCCTGTACGACTAGATAGGCCATCTCTAATCGAGTTTGGGGCAAGTTCAAACACCAGCGATGGTCAAGTCAAGGTGCGCTGAGGAAGGCAGCTTGAAGCCCAGTGAGAGATAGCATAATACCTAGCAACAACACCCAGCTGTTGAGTTCTCAAGTGCTTGCATCGGGAAATCAAGGTAGTACCTATCGGAGATGGAGAGCGCGGCTCGGTATTTTTGCTGATTGGCTGTGGCCACAAACCCTCCGCGGGGGTTTTCTTTTTCTGGCATGCGGGTGCGGCAACTTTGTCTCGCTTGTCCAACCAACAACCGCACCTTGTCCAACTACCCTTGCCCACCATGTCGAGCGTTGTCGGTTCCATACCGATGCACGCTCACGGAAAAGTCACGTGTACGCCTGCCGTGGGCAGGCGCAGTCTTAGCCGCCGAATAGGCGTGTTTTACCTGCATGTACGAAGTAGGCACAGTTTTCAGCTGTCTTGCGGCCGCATTTTAGCGAACGCAGGGCATATATATAGACGCTCTCTCGTCCCTTGAGAAGAGAGAGCAGACGAAATTGACACCAGATACACGCACAAACGAGCTTAGGACACTGAATCGACAGACTGATTGCTGTGCCCAGAGCCCCGTGTAATGCATCAACGCTCAATTTGAGTACTCACCCCGGTGATACCGACAAGCGTCGTCGTCTCAGTCTCAGCCTGGTCGTATCGCACTCGATTTCTCGTGTCTCCTTGAGCAGGAACCCCACCTGGCTCTAGTCCGATGCTCGCGAGTCCCACCTCGAGCCAGCACGAACGGATACCGACATGTTCAAGTCGGCAGTCAGGCGTTCTGCCTGCGACCAGTGCAGAGCGAGGCGAGTGCAGTGCCTTCGAGCCGAAAACAGCACGGCGCCGTGCGCCCGCTGCTCCCACATCGGTGCTCGATGCGTGATAAGCGCCGCCGGCCATCCCGGACGACCGCGCAAGCAGCCGCGTCTCGTCGCCGGCGACACCCCACCCAGAGGCCCCGCGCCGAGCCCCGCGCCGAGCCCCGCCGATGTCTCCTCGCCTGGGCGGCATCGCACGTCGTCGACATTGCGAGACACGAACTATGTCGAGGTCCATGCCTCTGCCCCTGCCATGGCGGGGGAGCCCGCGTCGGCCGGCGCGCCTGCAAGAGCGTGCAGGACAGACAGACACACGTCGTGGGACCAGCTGGACGGCATCGCAGAGTCGGACCTCGCGGCTTCCAAGTCCACCGTGCAGGCAGCAGATTTCTGGGCAACGCCGGGCGACAGCTCCGTTTACTTTCACTCCCCATCGACCGAGCAAAGCCCTGCGCCGGGCGAAGACATCCTCGCACTGGTGGATCAGCTGAGCAGTCCATCACAATTTCAGGGGCTACTGAGTGCGGATGATGAGCTCAGCGCGATGCTCCACATGGGCTGGGACTCTAGCACTGCGCTCGACATGGATGTTGATCCGCTCCTTGATCCGTGGAAGGGCGTGCTCCCCCCGACTCCCCTCCCACAATGCTCAAGCCCGGCAAGCTCGCTGATGCGGTTCCAAGAGGAAATAGACCAGCGAATTGCGGCGATGGACGCATACTACTCGGACCCCCTCGAAGTTGTGCAGGGCTGCAAAGAGGAGGGCGCGGGCCGGGAGCCCGAGAATCCGGCTGCGGTACTCCTTACGTGCAGCAAAGAGTTCATCGACATCATCCAGAGCTTGACGCCGGCTGGTCGGACGCACCAACAGAGCGAGGATGCGCTTAGCACGGAGATCGTGCTCCTGGCTTTGTCGAGCTACCTATCCTTGATGAGGCTCTTCGACGCTATGTTCCACACCATCCACAAATTCATCTCCCAGATGCCGCCGGACTCGTTCAAGTCCGTCAAGGTCAAGTCGGTGCTCCGCATCGGCGGCATCTCTTCGCTCCAGGATATGCCGCTCAAGATATATGCCACGGGCATCCTCGATGCCATCCAGGGCCAGGTGCGGACTCTGGAGCGCTGCATGGGGATTCCGACCGAATACTGTCTCTCGGGCGAGGCGGCGGCCTCACCCCCGGCGGCCGCCCCGGGGATATTGTCCCGTGCGGATCGAGCATGGTTGTTTTGTGCTGTTTTGGCACAGGAGGATGTCAAGTCACGACAGGGAAGCAAGTCGTACGTAGAGTCGATACGAGCCAGCATCCACGAGTCGATGGGATTTCTCGGTGACTAGGTAGAATTAAGATATCTATCACAAACCATACATACCATGGCGATGTGCCCAGAAGCAAGAGAGAACCCTTTCCATTGAATGCACTCGCCAATCGCCAGTTCCCGCCGCCCTCTATTGTATATTACCCTCCTCGACTGTGGACAGGCCCGTGTCTTGAGCGATATCACGACGCGGCCGCTGGGAGCTCCTTCTCTGTTGTTGTCAAGAGAAGCAGATGGAGGCAAAGACGACTCTATTCGTATCTAAGCCCGAAGCCTTAAATGGCGTGGCTGACTAACTAGCTAGCTGGTTCCACCAGTGGGTGTCAGAATTGATGGCGCACGGGCCATAAACACCAAAATCGCGAAATCGCGATTTTGCTCCCAAGTAAACAACTATACTAATTACTCAATATGGCCCTAACCACACGTCGCATAAGCCGAATTACACCTCCCCTAGCCTGTACTGAACGCCTTGAAGCCGATACTATCAAAAAGACCCGCTTTTATCAAGCCTATAATAAAGAGATCTCGTTTAAATCGCTCCGTTCAATTGCTCGCGATGAGAGGACTACTGAGAGTACAGCACGCCGCTGGCTTAAGCAACGTGAGAATATGGGCTCCTTAGCTTACCGTACGACTCGGAAGACATCTACTAAGCTAGGACGGCGTTCAAAGGTCACGAAATCTACATGTAAGATGCTCGTTGATCCGGCTAGAAATCCAGTCCGTAATTAACTATACGATGCCTAGATTGGATTCCACAATATACTAGTCTAAAGACGTTAATTACGCCGCAAATTAGTAGAGCATACGAATGGCGGTCGAATCTACAAGTGCGCGTTTGTGAAGAAGACAATCTCAGGGAAAAATAAGGATGAGAGGGTTGTATATAGCAAGGAGCACTAGGATAAGCCTATAGAAGATTTCTGGAGCTATATCTTCTTCACTGACGAAGCACATATCGATCCTTCGGCATAGTAAGCTCCAGGAATACTTAGGGAGCTTGGAAAGCGATATGATGACGAGAATATTATAGAAAGAGGGGAAAAGGAAGGAGTCAAGTTTCACGTAGCGGCTTGGATCACATGGTTCGATAAAGTAGAGAAGCTTGAGTTCTATAAAGACGAAGAAGAGTACGAAGAATAACCTCTAATGCCCCTAAGACCTCGTCGACGCCTAACGACCGAATCTCCTGAGGAATATTAAGCAAGACTTATAGAGTGGGAAGCTCTTAAGCCTCACAAGGTCGACGTTAAGCCACAAGGCAATTCAATGACCCAGAAGTACTACACAGAGCGTCTCCTTCTAGTCTATATCGAAGCTATTCACAAGGCACGCGCACAGAACCCAAGAAACTGGCTTTTATAAGAAGATGGGGACCCCTCTCGCGGTATGCGAAAAGACGGCTTAGCACACAAGCTCAAAGAAGAGAATTGGATCGTGAACCTCAAGTACCCTGCTCAGAGCCCTGATTTGAACCTAATCGAGGCTATTTGGAATATAATAAAGCAACGTTTACGGCGTAGGATCTTCTACTTAGACGAGGAGATCAAGGAAGCTTTACAGGAGGAATAGAGCAAAATCACAATGACAGAGGTGCGAAAGCGTATTAGCCAGATGCCTGGGCGATGTAAGCGGCTTATTAAAAATGGTGGAAAGCCTATCAAGACTGTATTGTAGTAATGATCCTATATATTAGCTTCATAAATTGATTTCTGAGCCCCTTCAATTTTTGGTGGTTGTGGCCCGTGCGCCATCAATTCTGACACCCACTGGTGGTTCCTTCCTCCCTGGTGGCGTCATGTCACGTGCTGCGCACAGGCATATATATAGCTTCTTCACCACCATTAGGGCATTCCTTTTATAAACATACCAATATGCACCCATTTCCACCCCCACAGCTTGTCCAGGCTGTGACACGTCGCCACCCGTCACCCAGCAGTTGTGCTCGTAGCCTCCTCCTCGGTCGGCTTGTCCTCCTTCTCCATGCCAAATTCGGTGTTGTTTTCCTTCCTGAGCGGTATCTCCTTCATCAAAGCAGCAGCGATGAGGCCCAGCGCGCCGAAGCCAATGGCAACCTGCCAGGACCGCTGGAGTGCGCTGCTTTGCACGGCGACCACCTCGGCGCGCGTCTGTGCCGAGAGCGAGTTGAGAAAGTGAGGTTCGGCGGACGCGTACGCCCCGCCGGCTATGAAGTGAGCGGCCACTGTTGCGTTGCTGCTGATGGCGCCCGCGGCGGCCAGCTTCGCGGACCGGTTGGTGTAGACGGTGCCGCCGACAGCGACGCCCCACATGACGCCGAAGGCGCGGAAAAAGGCCCACACGCTCGTCGCCACCGCCGTGTCCTTGTCCGTCAGCGGGGCCAGCAGCGCCGGGAGCATGGCCGCCATGCCGAAGCCCGCGCCGAAGGACTCGACCACCTGGAAGCCCACCCAGGTGCCCGTGCTCGAGTTCTCGTCGAGCATCGAGAAGAGGCCAAATCCGACAGCGATCGCGGCAAAGGCGACCATGAGGATGGGCTTGTAGCGGCCGAACTTGGTAAGCAGCACGCCGCCCATCCCGGCGGCCGGGAGGAGTGCGAGGATCGTGGGAAGCAGCATGATGCCGGAGCGGTAGGCGCTCTCGCCGAGAACGCCCTGGAAGTAGACCGGGAGAAAGTATGTGGCCCACAGGGTAACGATGCCGTGGAGAAAGGTGAGGATGAAGACGATCAGGGTGATGGAATGTTGAAAGAGGTAGGTGGGTATCATGGGATTTGGCACGAGGCGGGGATTGCCTTCAATCCAGACGAGGGCTCCCAGCGCGGCGAGACCGACGATCAGCGGAACGAGGACCTGGTAGGAAGACCACGGGTGGAGGCTACCCGCCCAGCTGAGGGCGATCAGCACAGGGACGACGCCGCCGATGAAAAAGACGTTTCCCAGCCAGTCGAGGCTCGATAGCTTGGTGGCCAGCGTTTGAGACTTGTTATACTGGACATTCAAGAAGGCAACTAGCAGCACTAGCGCGACGCCGCCAATGGGCAGAGCCATGTAGAAACACCAGCGCCAGGTGCTATAGCTGACGAGGAGTCCGCCAAAGAGAGGGCCGAGGGCGGCTCCCAAAGCGACCATGCCAAACACGATGCCCATGTAGGTGCCCCTCTCGCGCAGTGGCACCAGGTCGCAGATGATGATCTCGCAGAGGACGCCGATGCCCGAGGCTCCAATCCCCTGAATCGCTCGGCCGCTGATCATCATGGTTATGTTGGAAGCTCTGTGCATTGCCCGGTCTCGTCAGCAAACACCCGACTATGGGCTCTGGCGGAGAAAATGGCTCCCCGGCTACCTAGGTAAGTATGAGAAAGCAGCAACTCACCCGCCACATAAACCGCTCCCGACCATGAAGGCTGCCGCGGAAAAGACCAGGGGCCACTTGCGGCCAAACACGTTTGCGAGCTGGCCAAACAGGGGCAGAAGAGCAGTCCTACACAAATCAATTCCCAGAGGTGGTTAGATACGGCCGTGTCTCTCTCGCGCGAGAGGCGGGAAGGCTTACATGGTCAAGAAGGTGGCGTTAGCAACCCATATGTAATTCTCGCCTCCGTTCAAATCGGCAACGATGGATGGCAGGATCGTCGAGGTGACGGTGGTTTCCAAAGACGTGAGGAGGCTGACGAGCGCGAGGACAAACAAGATGGTCCAGAACCTCGGCCCCCGCTTGAACTGCGGAGGGCTTTCTTTCGTGGTCGCATCCTTGCCATCGACCGAAGCTTCTTTGGACTCGAGAGTCGAAGCAGACGCGTCTTGCTGTGTCATGGTGACTGAGAGGATGAGAGGCCGTTGGGCTGAAGCGAGCGAGGGTCCAAGGAAAGGAAAAAGGTGGTGCGAGCGGCTGTCGGGTTTCTCTTGCGCAAATTGGATTGAAATCACTTTCTCATCTGAGATTCGGCGCGAGGAATTGTAAGTAAGGTACCTTGGCTACCTATTTAAGGCCGAACGAAGTTCGGTACTTATTCGGTACTGTGGCGCAGTACGGGTGGCTCCTGCTCTTTGGGCGAAGGCCGCGGAGGGTTTTGTTGAATAAAAGTGGGTCCGACCTCGCAGGGTTTTTAGACTGTGTAACGTCTATCCCTACGTGCCGAAAAACGTGTGCCGAAAAAAATAATAGGTACTTTGACTTGAAGCATCTTAAAATTAGTATATACCTTACTATCTCTAATAATTTTTGATAGGTTATATTCTATAGCTACCCCTAGATACCCTATGTAACGGCACGAGCGATCGCAGGCTACGGCAGAGGCATATGGGAGTGCGTACGTAGACTAATAGGATTCTCCTACGAGCCATTTTCTCCTATGAATTTTCTCCTGTGAGCCCGCGGGCTACTAGGAGCTTTCTAATAGAAGCCATGGTCTCCCATTACCCCCTCCCAGGAATTTGCTTTTGTGGCTGAAAATCGCGGGGCAGAACGCGGCTGACATTTGTGGCTTGGCTCGCAAATCATACTTAGCCCTGCGTCAACCGTCACGGGCCGAACCTTAGTTATTTTTAGTGCATGCATAGAAGAAATTGACTTTGCAACACCAACTGTCGCACACAGAGTCACACTTTTGGAGATTAGCCATAAAGACTATAAGACCCCCACCTTGGGGGATACCATCAATGAATTCAAGTTGTAGAATTTCATTGCTGAAAGGGTCTAGTGACTGAACTAGTATGAGCAAGAAATACTTAAGGTATTCATACTACTCATGAATAGAATATAAGTGGCGTAAAACTCAAAAAAGTTGAGTAGAGTAGAATATATATTTATGAATATTCATGAATAGTTACGTGATTTTAATAAATTAATATATATTTCGGTTTTTTATTAAAAAATTAAAAAAGAACTAAGGTACTTATTAAATAAGCTTATAAGCTAAGCTAGTACTTATATAAGGTTACTTAAATACTAATTTTCT